>JAMPIV010004557.1:0-442339 GCA_024509875.1 Oreohelix idahoensis
GATTCCTCTCCAATTATTGCAGTCTGCAAGATCTCCCTTCTTGGGCAACTTGACAATTATTCCTTTGTTCCACTCTGATGGTGTTGTCCCCGTTTTCCAGACTTGTGCAAATAGTGGTTCTAATAGTTCTGCTGCTAGCTCAGGGTCTGTCTTAAATAGCTCTGCATTTAAGTTATCATGGCCCGGAGCTTTGCCGTTCTTTAACCCTTTGATTGCTGTGATGATTTCTTCTTTTCGTGGAATGTCTGTATTCACATCTAGATCGTTTTCAGCTTCAGGAACATTCATTGTGTCTCTGGTGGTTCCTTGTTCAGAGTTTCTCTGAAGTGCTCTGCCCATCTTGTTTCCTGTCCCTCTGCTGTCGTGATGAGATTACCTTGCTTATCTCTTACTAATGTAATATTGTTTGCACCTCGTTTTCCGCTGATGAATTTAGTTATTTTGTATACTGTGCTTTGTTCATTTCTCAGTGCTGCCTCCTCTGCCTGTCTTGCAAGATCGTCTAGGAAATCCTTTTGTTGGCTCGGGTTTGGCGTTTAACTTCCTTGTCCAGCTGACTGTACTGTTCGCTATATAGTTGCTTTATCCTGGGGGACTTCGCTTCTGTTTTCTTTCTTTTCATTTCCTTTCTCATCGTTATGGTGTTTAATGTTTCTGGTGTTATCCAGTCTTGCTTCTTTTTTTCCTGGAATCCCAAGCATGATTAGCTGCTTTCTTTGTATATTGTTGAAATGGTGTTGAAATTCTGGTCTATATCATCAGTCAATGTCTTTTCCTGACTTTTGGCAAATTGATATCGTTTCTTTATGTCGGCCCAAAAGCTTTTCTGGTAAGGGAGTCCTTCAATTTGCTGATGTCAAACCTTTTCTGTGTAGTTACAGTTGGTGCAGCCCTTCTTAGTTTCACTTTCAGTTTTGCTACTACTAAATGGTGATCACTTCCCACATCTGCACCTCTTCTTACCTTCACATCTTGTAATGCATGTCTCCATCTACCGTTAACCATGATGTGGTCTATCTGGTTTCTGTCCCGACCATTTGGTGATTCCCATGTTAATTTGTGAATCTCTTTATGTGGGAAGAATGTTCCTCCAATGACCAGGTTGTTAATGCTACAGAAACTTATTAGTTTATCCCCATTTTCATTTGCTGTTCCGCTGCCGCATTTCCCCATTGTTCTTTCATTATATGTATTGTGTGTACCAACTTTCGCATTGAGGTCTCCCATTACTATAACAAAATCATATCTAGGTGTATCTTCCATTTCTTTCTGCAGTTGTTGATAGAATTCATCCTTGACCTCCTCATCGCTATCATTCGTTGGTACGTAGCATTGTATTATTGTAGTGTTGGTGAATCTCTCTCTCAATCTTAATCTTATCAGTCTGTTGTTGATGGGTTTCCATTCCAGTAATGTCCTTTCTATTCCTTTCTGTAGAATAATGGCTACGACTTCATTGTGCTGTCCATCCTCTCTTCCAGAGTGAAGTACCGTTTCTCCTGTTGCTGTTTTTACTTTTCCTGCCCCTGTCCATCTGCTCTCGCTTATCCCTAGAATGTGTAACCTATAGTTTCTCATTTCTGCAATGACCTGTCTTAGTTTACCTGTCTCGTACATTGTCCTGACATTCCAAAAACCTATTCTTGTATCCTGTTTTGCGGTCAGGACATCCGTTTTCATGTCAGTGGCTTCCTTTCGGCTTTCACCACTGACAGTCATACGAGCCACAGACTCCGAATGTCCATCCCGCAGCAAAGTTATTCCATTTATTGTTGTTTCCGTAACGTGCGATTTTTTTTACATAGACAGGGGTGTCAGCCCTATGCTAAAACCCCCAACCTGGAGGACCAGGGTACCAGCTTTTGTCTGACCCCTACCCACACAGACCAGTCCAGCTTGGTTGAACCTACCAGGAGTAAAACTCCCACTGGCATAGCTCTGGGGATTGTCAGGGTACGCAAGCTGCCATACCGCTACAAGGTATAGGTACCATTGATGGCAGGTCACACGAAATCTTTCAAAAATGTCAGAAGCGGCGACGCTCTTTCAAGCGCGCATGGGAGACATTCCAGAGGAATGAAACGTTGGGGCAGACTTCATGAGTAGGACTTGCACAGAGATGGAGGGGGGAGATGAGATGGAAGAAGACAGACACCCTGAAGCTACGGATGTAGGAAATTTATTCCCATAACGTAGACATGGAGTGCTTCCATATCTTAAAGGGGTGACGTTCTGTCACAGAGGTTATTGATCATAAATTGCCTACATCCTCTTCTTTCTTCTTTCACCCGTATCCTTTATTTTGTTATCCTTTTTACTTTCTTTCCTGTATTTTTCGCATCCATTCGTTTGCGAAAAATATTTTCTTCCCCATTCTTAACGTTATCTGGTTCTTTTCTCAAAAACTGAGAATCGCACTGTTGATGGTATTACGTAGATGTCAGTCTCTGCTGGTCGAATATAGCTGTGAATATACGGTTCTCGCCAGACAGAACGTCTGCAGTTTCCCCGGTCAGAGCGCTGCCCGACCAGATTTCTGGGCCTGGGGTGTGAGAATTCGCTCCGTCGGACATGGCAGGCAGACGGATTGTCTACCGTTTGCAGCAACTGCGTGAGTTTTCGTCGGGATAGTCCGGCGAAGTGTGAAATTGCGCTCCGCACTGCAGACGGGGTGTCTGAGAGTTGCAACTGACACGCGCCCTCTCGGTCAGAACGTGGCAGTTTATGACAGTTACGTAAGTGTTGGGAGTAGGGGAGATAATTTCGCTTGGCGAAATAAGTTGGGGCCCTTTGTCTAATTTTAAGATATTGGCCCGAGTTTGAAACTAACTTCACTCATTCTCCATTTCACAGTAGACGTGGTCACTTCGTTCTAGAACACTTAAACGTATAAGTGATGTCTCAGTTTCGTTATGATACGTAGTTCTGTTTGAGGTAAAATATTATATATAATAGATCTCTAGTATTTTGTGAAGTGATAAAGTGTTTAATCGCCTATTTCATTTTATACTAGTTCTGTGTGCAGAGTGATTATTTTAATAGTTTGTTATATTCTTTAGTCGACGAGTTACAGTGGAAAGCAGAATAAATTCTATTTCTAGCTTAACAAATATGTAGCCATAATGAATTTAATTTAACTGCTAACTACTCAGTCGAGATATATTTTCTAAACTAACTTATAACTGCTTGATGTCTCATGAGTGTTGACGAAATATATTTATACGTATTTCAAATTCATGATGATTGATTTTATAATATAACTTGTTTCACGGGAAGTGTTAAATGATAAGCTCTATGCTTGCGGTTTAGTTATATCCTTATACATAGTATGTATAATTATTTTATATGTGCTTTTTCCATTTTATGTAGTGAATACTGGGGTGACCCAGAACTTGCCGGCGTTTAGTAGTAAAGAGACATACTTGTGAGAAGAATAGACATTTCCTATCTTTAACCACGTGGGTTGTTTCAAGTAACACTGGTCTGACAGTGCATGTGCCATCAGAGATAGACAGTAATACCAATCCCACTAACGGTTTTCTAAAGACTAAATGTTTATACTGGGCCTTTGAGCCAGACTTTATTTCTTCACAATAAACTCAAATATACATGCTGCCTGGCGGCGAGAATAATTACAAGAAATAACATTAATATTTCCGACAAGTATTGAGAGAGTGTATAGTGAACCAAGACTATCTGTTAAAAGAAGTTGTCCACTGGTCAGCTTTTCCCAAATGAAGGAAACCCTCGTGTTTTGACTCTGTGTGCCCGTTCAAACTTGCTTACCCTAACTGATCTAAGTGACATGAACAGTAATCTAAAACATAACTGGTGAAGTGAATGCTCCCCGAAAAACAGTGGAAGAAACCTGTAATTGTAGAGCTGGGATTCGCTTTATCCAAAGAACACAGATTCACTGTAGAGAAGTGTCCTAAGGTTGCGCCAGACGGTGAACAACATCAAGTTTTTTTTTAGGTAAGCACGTGTGCCAGGGTACCCTGATAAAAGAACCGAGTGAAAGTGACGGAAGTATGTTCGTTGTTTAATGCACTCACTTGTTGTATTTTTTTCTTCCTTAGGCAAGATTTGCTGCTTAAGTAAATTGTTCCTTTAGAATAGATACTGCTGTCAAAGTCAGACTATACCTTCTAAGGGGGACAATAGTAGACCCTAACCATATGTATTTGTGACTCTTTGGGCCATCATCTGTCTCATAACGGGGCTGTGGGCTAAACCTAGAATTAATATCATAACGGGGCTATCATCCTTGTAGCATTCTCTTAATATTTTATGACTATTTGTATATGTTTTGATGTAATTTCTATGTGTTGTGAAGAAATTTTAAATGATAATTAAAATTTCCCTTGGAATTAATCAGCGTGTTGGTCAGCTCGTTCTAGAATATTTATATAATCATTGTTATAGATTTCCCACGTCTGTGTGTTTAACTGTCGTCACGTGTATGTGCGTGCCCGTGAGTAGATAGAAATATAGGTAATATATATATATATGTGTTTAGACTGTCTGACGCTGTAAAAGCTGTCGTAGAAGATAGGTGAGAGAGAGAAGAATTTTTTTTTCGCTTTCAGAGACAGCCTCTATATCACATTCTATCATCTCACTCGTGGAAATCTATTTTGTTTTACTAACTCTCACACTGTGACTATCACTTATTCCAACTTATTCAGAAGGGACCAACCCAAGTCTTAATTCTCCTATCAAAAATCTACGACAAATGGTTGCTCGTTACCGGGAATTGAACCCAAAATCCTAAGACGAGTACGACAAATGTGGACTCGTCTATCTGGATTTTGTACTTAAGATTCTTTATTCTGAAATAGAGTAAGAGTTTTGATGTCTTGTGAGTTGTTATATCTTTAAATAATTTATCCCCTAGACTAACGATCTGTTTACGGGCGTGCTGACCACACAAACTGATAAGTTTTTTTCCACAGCATGTTGAATAATATACATTTGAGTTACAGGTGGATTTTGTCGGAATATATGTTAATTGTTGAATTTGTAATACTAAACGCTCGTAAAGTGGTGAGTGTATTACATTCACTGGGTACTGAGGCAGAACGGTGTTTGAACTAAGCTAAGGAGTGCGTTTCGGACTCTTTCGTCCAGATTAATTGCCTCCCTTACCCGATCTGACTTCAGGGGCGAACTTATAGTGGATTTTAAAATTAAGGGATTATTTTTCTCTTTAATTTTTGCTATAATCATTGTGTTTTCCACTGTAGCAACTTATTTTTCAGGGATTAATCTTAACTACCATTTAGTTGGCGTAGTCGTGTTTGCATTAGGTGCTTTATTGCCGATAATAGCAGCGATAGTTAGATTTTATTTTTGGAGGAGGTATCCCAGGGTTAAGTATATCATCTTTTGATGTTTGGTATTTTTTTCTCTTAAGTGGTAGGAACCAGTGTATCCTTTTTTTCTAATTTTCTTTCTCCACTAGTCTCAGTCACAGACTTAATATGGCCGAGAGGGCAAAGCTTAGACAACTCCTCAGAGACGAAGCGAGAGAGGAGGGACTGGAAGGAGAGGAAGCGAAAGCGTTTGTCAGAGACGAACTCGAGAGATATGACGCGGAGAGGAAAGAAGAAGAAGCTAGGAGGAAAGAAGCGGAAGACCGTCTACTACAGCAGAAGAGGATTGAGGAGGAAATGGAAATTCGCAGGGCGAACGAAAGGGAGAAGGAGAGACAGCATGAGGAAAGAGAGAAGGAGAAGGAGAGACAGCACGAGAAGGAGAGGGAGGAGAGACAGCAGGAGAAGGAGAGGGAGGAGAGACAGCATGAGCTAGCACTTAAAACTCTAGAATTCCAAAGTCGTGGCGCTGCCTCTACCTCCAGCAATGGAGAGTCTTCTCCTCATTCCTCCTTAACTGATCCTTCTAACACTCAATCTACTCATCTCACTGCTATGTCTTTCGCTCTAGAATCTTTCCCTTGTCCTAATGAGAAGATTGACACATGGTTAGAAAAATTTGAGAAAATTGCAACTCTGTACGGTTTAGAGAGGTCGCGCTGGAATATGAAGCTTTCCCAGGCTTTGAAAAGTTCTGCTTACGATGTGTATGCAAAACTGGAGAGCAGCCAACAATACAACTATGATGTGTTGAAGAAAGCATTACTGGAGCGCTTTGAAATGAATGCTCGCAAATTTCTGCAACTGTTTCGCAACAGCAGGAAAGAGAATTCTAAAACTTTTCAGCAGTTCTCGTCTCGTTTGAAGGGTTATCTGACAAAGTGCCTAGAGCTCTCGCAGCTCCCCTCTACCTATGAAGGTCTTGAGGAATTTGTTTTAACAGAACAAATAAAGAACACATTGTCTGCAGATACCCGGAGATTTCTAGCTGAGCAGGGGGCAGAAAAAACTTGAAGACATCTTAGAGAAGTCTGAGCGTTATCAAAATGCGCTGGCTGAACTACCGGCCACAAAACGAAAACCGACAGAGGAGCATTTTCGGAAAAAATAATCTAGAGCAATCTTCTCAGGCTTTTAATCAGAATAATCACAGAGAAACTGGACCTCAAAAACCCGCTCCTGAAAAATCCAAGTTCTACAAGAACAAGTACCCCAACCACCCCAAACAGTCTGATCAACCCGACCGCCCTACATGGCAGCGCAGCCAGAAAGGACAAGGTGGCAAAGGGAAAACCCCTGAGCACGGGACTAAGGATCAGAACGAGCACACCGAGCCTAAACGCATCGGATGCTTATTGACAGTCTCGCAAGGCGGAATTATTGACAGTGATTCCCAACCTGTTGGGGATAGACCCTCAACGCGAGGTACTGTTATTTTGAACGGTTCTCAAAGTCTTTGTTTATTTGACACGGGGCTTTCTTATGATTGCATTGTTGCCATAAACCTGGTCAAACGCGGTCAAGAGACAGCAGAGACCGTCCAATTTTGTGGAGTTCGTAAGAGTGATGCACCTACAGCGCTTCCCATCGCATTGGTGGAGATCCACTCTGATTTTGTCAAAGGCATGATCAAAGCGGCTGTTATGGATGATCCCATCTATCCAGTCATACTTGGCGGTAGATACGTGTGTATTGGGAAACCGGAAGAGCCGATTGTGGCAGCAGTAACTACAAGAGGGCAAACCAAGAAGGAACGGGAGCCTGCGCCTAATTTGTTACCCATGGAACTTAAAGAAGCGCAATACAAGGACCCTACTTTGGCACCCTGCTTTAGGAAACTGCCCATGGCTAAGGAACCCACACAGCACGGGGACATTTTTTCTAAGGATGGCGTACTTTATCGCAGAACGGGCAAGCCTGACCAAGGTTACAACCAGCCCCTAGTACCGAAACAGTACAGAAGCCAAATCCTAGAAATGGGGCACTCTCTTTCCTTCATCGGACATATGGGACAGAACGCCACAAACCAACGGATAACCACTCATTATTGGTGGCCAGGTGTAAATACTGATATTATCAGATACGTCAAATCCTGTGCCCAGTGCCAACGTGTGCCACCCAAGCAACGGGCACCCCCAGTCTCTTTGGGTGAAATGCCAATAGTGGGAACACCATTCGAACGGGTTGTGATCGACATTTTAGGGCCTTTCGAAAGGACTAAAAGAAGAAACAGGTTTATCCTGACCTTAGTCGATACATGCACTTTATGGGCAGAAGCTACACCGCTAACATGCGCAGATGACAAGCATGTCGCAGAAGCCCTCGTGCAGATTTTCACTCGGTTGGGATTCCCTCAGCAAGTGCTGACAGATAACGGATCTCCATACCGAAACCTGTTGATGGATGAGATCGTGAAGATCTTGAGGACCCAACACATCCACACTAAGCCATATACTCCGGCCGGAAATGGGCTCGTGGAACGTGTTAATGGAAACCTCAACATGATGCTAAGTAAACTGGCACAAGTGAAACCTGAAGATTGGGATTGTTGCATTCCGGCAGCTTTATTTGGCTACAGAGGATCTCCTCATACTTCCACAGGATTTCCGCCAGCTACGCTCTTATTCGGCAGACCCATTAAGGGCCCGCTTGAAGCCTTACTTTGGTCGCTGACAGACCAGAAGGCTGATGAGACAGTTGTCTCAGCCAGTAAATACGTATCGGATTTAAAAGGAAGGTTGAAACTAGGGTGGGACCTAGCAACGACTAACTTTAAGCGAGCACGCACAAAGCACGCTAACCGATACAGGAAAGTCGCGAAAGAAAGAGAACTGGAAGCAGGAGAGAAAGTTTTGGTGTTACTCCCTACCGGAAACAACCAACTGAAGATCGGATGGCAAGGGCCGTTTACCGTCCGAAAAAAGATTTCTAAGGCTAACTACCAGATCTCTATTCAAGGAAAGGAGAAGGTTTTCCATTTAAATCTGTTAAAGAGATACTTGTAAAGACCAGTGCCAACCTCCGACCATCTCCTGACGATCGCCAAAACTGACGAAGATGACGATAGTGGCAGGGATATTCCACTGCAATCACACGAAATCTTTCAAAAATGTCAGAAGCGGCGACGCTCTTTCAAGCGCGCATGGGAGACATTCCAGAGGAACGAAACGTTGGGGCAGACTTCATGAGTAGGACTTGCACAGAGATGGAGGGGGGAGATGAGATGGAAGAAGACAGACACCCTGAAGCTACGGATGTAGGAAATTTATTCCCATAACGTAGACATGGAGTGCTTCCATATCTTAAAGGGGGGACGTTCTGTCACAGAGGTTATTGATCATAAATTGCCTACATCCTCTTCTTTCTTCTTTCACCCGTATCCTTTATTTTGTTATCCTTTTTACTTTCTTTCCTGTATTTTTCGCATCCATTCGTTTGCGAAAAATATTTTCTTCCCCATTCTTAACGTTATCTGGTTCTTTTCTCAAAAACTGAGAATCGCACTGTTGATGGTATTACGTAGATGTCAGTCTCTGCTGGTCGAATATAGCTGTGAATATACGGTTCTCGCCAGACAGAACGTCTACAGTTTCCCCGGTCAGAGCGCTGCCCGACCAGATTTCTGGGCCTGGGGTGTGAGAATTCGCTCCGTCGGACATGGCAGGCAGACGGATTGTCTACCGTTTGCAGCAACTGCGTGAGTTTTCGCCGGGATAGTCCGGCGAAGTGTAAAATTGCGCTCCGCACTGCAGACGGGGTGTCTGAGAGTTGCAACTGACACGCGCCCTCTCGGTCAGAACGTGACAGTTTATGACAGTTACGTAAGTGTTGGGAGTAGGGGAGATAATTTCGCTTGGCGAAATAAGTTGGGGCCCTTTGTCTAATTTTAAGATATTGGCCCGAGTTTGAAACTAACTTCACTCATTCTCCATTTCACAGTAGACGTGGTCACTTCGTTCTAGAACACTTAAACGTATAAGTGATGTCTCAGTTTCGTTGTGATACGTAGTTCTGTTTGAGGTAAAATATTATATATAATAGATCTCTAGTATTTTGTGAAGTGATAAAGTGTTTAATCGCCTATTTCATTTTAAACTAGTTCTGTGTGCAGAGTGATTATTTTAATAGTTTGTTATATTCTTTAGTGGACGAGTTACAGTGGAAAGCAGAATAAATTCTATTTCTAGCTAAACAAATATGTAGCCATAATGAATTTAATTTAACTGCTAACTACTCAGTCGAGATATATTTTCTAAACTAACTTATAACTGCTAGATGTCTCATGAGTGTTGACGAAATATATTTATACGTATTTCAAATTCATGATGATTGATTTTATAATATAACTTGTTTCACGGGAAGTGTTAAATGATAAGCTCTATGCATGCAGTTTAAAATATGTTATATCCTTATACATAGTATGTATAATTATTTTATATGTGCTTTTTCCATTTTATGTAGTGAATACTGGGGTGACCCAGAACTTGCCGGCGTTTAGTAGTAAAGAGACATACTTGTGAGAAGAATAGACATTTCCTATCTTTAACCACGTGGGTTGTTTCAAGTAACACTGGTCTGACAGTGCATGTGCCATCAGAGATAGACAGTAATACCAATCCCACTAACGGTTTTCTAAAGACTAAATGTTTATACTGGGCCTTTGAGCCAGACTTTATTTCTTCACAATAAACTCAAATATACATGCTGCCTGGCGGCGAGAATAATTACAAGAAATAACATTAATATTTCCGACAAGTATTGAGAGAGTGTATAGTGAACCAAGACTATCTGTTAAAAGAAGTTGTCCACTGGTCAGCTTTTCCCAAATGAAGGAAACCCTCGTGTTTTGACTCTGTGTGCCCGTTCAAACTTGCTTACCCTAACTGATCTAAGTGACATGAACAGTAATCTAAACACATAACTGGTGAAGTGAATGCTCCCCGAAAAACAGTGGAAGAAACCTGTAATTGTAGAGCTGGGATTCGCTTTATCCAAAGAACACAGATTCACTGTAGAGAAGTGTCCTAAGGTTGCGCCAGACGGTGAACAACATCAAGTTTTTTTTTAGGTAAGCACGTGTGCCAGGGTACCCTGATGAAAGAACCGAGTGAAAGTGACGGAAGTATGTTCGTTGTTTAATGCACTCACTTGTTGTATTTTTTTCTTCCTTAGGCAAGATTTGCTGCTTAAGTAAATTGTTCCTTTAGAATAGATACTGCTGTCAAAGTCAGGCTATACCTTCTAAGGGGGACAATAGTAGACCCTAACCATATGTATTTGTGACTCTTTGAGCCATCATCTGTCTCATAACGGGGCCGTGGGCTAAACCTAGAGTTAATATCATAACGGGGTGATGCGTGATGCCATATGATGATGGATGGTATCCGCATGTCTGGTTTTGTGTAGTGTGCAGATGTGTTCAGTCAAAACAATGTTCATACAAAAATAACAGGGCAATCCACATAGGACGTCAGTAAACTCACGACGTATAAAGTCAATGATTCTTGAAACAGCCGTTGACGTTTTTCTTCATTATTTATTGTGGACGCCACAGTGACAAAATGGTTACGCGAATATGTAGACACATCAAACAGTCATTATCACAGCAACATTCAATACAGCAATAGATGGTAGACAGCATTACAATGATGAGTCAGATGCATGTTATATTTCATAGTGCTGTAAATGTAGTCAGGTGAAAAACTCCATCCTTTTCTATAACAGCCAGGAGATAACCAGATGTATGAAATCAGTTCACTCTCCGTAATCTGACTTCAGCAAGACAGACACGTCTGCCGAAGTATAAATAATGTCCTCAAAAATATCCTCTAGATAATAAAGGTTTTTCAAACCTAGTTCAGGTAACCAAGTAGCAAGTAATAGTCCTTGGGACCTGCATCAACCGATGCAGCACAATACAGCGACATGTGAGCTAGGAAAACATCTCGTGACGACGACTTTCGAAGACAGGCTATGAACCAGAAATCGTTCACGACCAAAAATCGATAGAGTTAATGAAAATGTTAATTTACCTTGCTTTCATGAAATACACAGAAATATCACGCCTCCCGACATGTGGGAAACACTAGAGGTATTATCTCGAATAAACGAAATATCCATTAAGAGGACTACACATCCCTGACAGAACAAAAAATAGCGGAGATCCCCTCTTCAACGAGGCATCTCTTTCGCCATTCCAAATCGCTCACTCCACTAGTGGTGGGCGGAAACCGATCGACCAAGAAGCAAGACAAGTCATGCGCAGTCCAGCGCAAAATGACCACAGCTCAAACTTAACTGCATTCGATACCAACGCGAGAAGACAAATGCTTACCGAGAAAAAGTGACTATAAATTTCAAGCAGTTGTTGCCCTTGCGTTATAAAATAGATATTGTAATAAAACGATGTTGCGAGAATTTATCACGCAACATATCACCACCTCCTCCCGATAAAAAAAAAATGTGGAACATATTTTTTTTTTTTTTTAAATATCAAAGAGCATGCGATAAGCGGCTCAAAACGCACGAATTATGCGCTGATAATTAACTAAATTGCCTAACATGAGGCTAAATATAGAGTGTCTGGTGAGGATATACCTCAACAGAAAAATAAATATGTCTCAAAAATATTCACATCGGGGAGGTGTCACCAACACACATCACGTTAGCATGTAAACACAATATACGTATGCAAGTTACTATAATCATCATTAAACAGCATACTCTAATATTGTCTTTAAAAATGGATGTACAAATCTGATAGGAAAATTTAAATAGTACATTCTTTGACATGTAATGACATAAGTACATAGTAAAGTTAAACTACATGACGATCCAGGACATATGCTCTGGCATTCCGAGGGTAAGTACACAATCTAGAACTCGTCATGCTTGATACTAGTAAGGTAAGTCCTCAGCTCAACAATGACATTCTGAGAAAGTACAAGCATTATAATGCTAATTAATAACTAATATGCTTCATAAGGTACAATACATTATTAATAATTGTGGCTGTTTAGTAAACTAACGGCCCTTATATTAACTACTCAGTCCTCCTCTATCATCTTAAAAACGAACAGAAGAAGATGACAACAAAGCACGATAGTGTGTACATATAAAGTGAGTACAGATGTGCTAATCTATTGTAGTAATATAGGTGTGTTATGACTCTGTAATATATAGGAATATAGGACAGAAGTATTAGTTAGAGTCATGTGGGCATCTAGACAAAATGTCAGCCATCACATTATCCGCACCACGGATAGCTCGTACCGTGAAGTGAAAAGGTTGAAGAGCTATAGCATATCGAGTGGATCTCGAACTCTTCAAATTCTTAGTCTGAATAGCTGTAAGAGCTTTCTGATCAGTCTCTAGAATGAAATGTGCGCCCAGGAGGAATCTTTGTAGCTTTAGAATTGACCAAACCATCGCTAACAACTCACGGTCTAAAACCGAGTAGTTCCTCTCTGCCGCATTTAGTTTTCTAGAAATGTACATAACAGGATGCAGAGTATTTGCATATTCTTGCATCAGTGCTGCTCCAATCCCAGTGGATGAAGCATCACTCCGAAGAACAAAAGTCCTATCAAGAGTAGGTAATCTTAAGATGGGAGGAGAAGAAAATATATTCTTGATTTGGTCTAATGAAGATTGGCATTCTTCAGACCAACGGACCAGATTAGGCGAACCTTTCTTCAACAATGTTGAGAGAGGTGCCATGATCGAAGATAAATTTGGAATAAATCTCCCATAAAATTGAATTAAACCTAAGAGACTCCTAACTTGTTTCTTCGTTTTAGGAACAGAGATGTTCAGTATTTTGGAAGTATTGTGGTCTTCTGTCTTCAAGAGACCATGACCAACACGATGACCCAGGAAAGAGATTTCACCAAAACCAACAAAAGCTTTAGAAGGTTTCGCTGTCAAATTATTCTCACGTAGAGTGGACAGTAAGTCATATAACCCTAAATAGTGATCTTCCCAGGTATCACTGAAGAGACAGATGTCATCTAAGTATGCGATGACATCCGAACGATGTGACAGAATTCGACGCATCATGCGAACGAAAGTGGCAGGGGCGTTCATGAGACCAAAAGGCATAACATTCCATTGAAATAGACCCCTAGGTGTAGAAAAAGCAGTAAGAGGTTTGGCATGCTCTGCTAAAGGCACTTGCCAATAACCTTTAGACAAGTCAAGTTTAGTGAAGAATCTAGAATTAGAAAGTCTAATCAGTAGATCTTCTAACAAAGGCATCGGTTCAGCATCGAACTTTGTGACCTGATTCAATTTGCGATAATCAACGCAAATTCGTATGTTCTTATCCTTCTTCCGGACAATAACCATGGAAGAAGAATATGGTGAAGTCGATGGTTCAATTATATTTAATTGAATCATTTCATCCAATTCCTTTTCCACCTGCGACTGAAAGTGTATAGGAATAGGATACGGCCTAACCCTAATTGGATTATTGTCGGTAAGAATTATGTCATGTTCTATGACATCTGTGTGTCCAGGAATGTCAGTGAGAACATCCTGAAATGTTTGTAACATCGACGAGACTTGTCGATGTTCGTCACCAGAAAGATTAGGAGAAACAGAAACATTTTTCCAAGATTCCGTGGAATGTAATGGAACCACTGGAAGGGGAAGGTTGACATCAGAGAAGGTAGCTTCCTCATCCTGTATGACAGACAGGGATGAATAATGACCGTGAGGTGCAGGAGCATCATCCGTTGCCTGGAAAATAGGCAGCAAATAGTCCGGACGTTCGTGAAATTCCGAAAGCATGTTTATGTGGAAAGTTTTATGCTTTCCATCAATATCGACCACATAGTCAACATCGGAAATCCGAGAGACTATTGCATACGGACCTTTCCATGCAATAAGAAGTCTATTTTCCCTACTGGGGAGTAGGACGAATGCTTTGTCACCTGGACAAAGTTGTCGTAGACATCTATTCTTATTAGCAAACTGTCTTGCCTTCTCTTTAGCAATTTCTGATGAAGCAGTTGCTAGCTTACATGCCTCAATGATCTTTTGTCTAAGAGCAATGACATACTCATATGAGGATTGAGTTTCATCGCTAATATCATCGGCAGTGATGAGATCGTGTAATAAAGACATAGGGCCGCGTGGACGCGCGCCAAAGACAAGTTCGAAGGGAGAAAATCCTGTGTGTTCATTAGGGACTTCTCTATAGGCAAAGAGAGCCGCGGGTAAAACCCTGTCCCAATCTTGATGATGATCTTCAGTTATCTTACCAAGCAAAGTCTTGAGCGTTCTATTCAGACGCTCAACTAACCCATTAGACATAGGATGGTAGATACTACTGAGAGATCGTTCAATATGTAAGGTAGACATTACCTGTGACATAGTGTCAGATATGAGTTGAGTGCCATGGTCTGATAATATTTCTCTGGGGAACCCCAAGCGAGAAAATATCAACCAAAGAGCATCTGCGATATCTGTAGTAGATATGCTCTTAAGAGGAATAGCCTCTGGCCAACGTGTGCACATATCGACACATGTAAGGATAAACTGATGTCCTCTGGCCGACTTGACCTTAAAAGGGCCAATAATATCTATGGCCATTTTCTGAAACGGCCGAATAGGAATGTCAGCAGCCTGGATAGGCGCAGCATGTCGTGGTCCTCTAGATTTGACCTCCTGACATACCTTGCATGATCGGCAGTAAATACGAATGTCCTTATTGACAAAGGGCCAAAAGAAAGCCGCAAGGACTCTCGACTTCGTACGGGCAAAACCCATATGTCCAGCACATTGCGAGTCATGAGCATGTTGCAATATTTGCACTCTCATGCTCTTGGGAACAAGAATTTGCGAATGTGCCGACGTAGTCGAATCTTGTACCATACGTACAAGTACGCCGTTTCTCATTGCAATCCAAGATTTTCTATTTGTATCCTGATTCGGATCACCTTTCTTCGCAAGAACGAAGAATTTTTTTTAAAGAAGGATCTTCTTCTTGCAATTTTATGAAAGAGTCACGAGTGATTACTAAGTGACTATCTTGGCTATCAACTTCATTATCACTATTCAGTGAAGTTTCGGGTGTTTGTAGAGCTTGTGCTCTTGTAACTACTGCATTTGTAGCTTGCATGTTATTATCTTCCCAAGCAGCAATCTGCTGTGGGGTACACTCCCTAACTCCGTGAATACGACCAATAATAAGGTCCGCAATAGGATTAGGTAAGAGACAAGCATGCACATCACCAGTAAAGAAAGGAGTGGCAATGCGAATTACAGCAGTAGGATATTTTTCTAGAGTGCCGCCAAATGTGACACATTTAATAACCCTTCCTGTAGCACAAGATGGATCTACAAGCGATTGTCTAACACCAATAGTGGTGCATCCGGAATCGAAAAGTAGTGAGACCGGAGTATCATTAACAAGACCCTTATGTAGAATTAAAGAACCCCTCCCGTCATGCGCAACCGCAGCAGGAAGAGCGGGAAGTGGGTGACCACAACTCAAAGTAGTTATGGTACCCGGTTCGAATAAAGTACTGCATTGGGGGCATTTGTTTGCTCTCTCAAAGTCAAAAGCAGAACCAGTGACAGCGTCAAAGTTTTTACTATCAACAACATGATTACAGGCTCCCTCAGTTTCCTGTTGTACAGCATTAGCCTGCTGATATCTCTTTTTTTTTGTGTTGAGATCTACCCCGACTATTATTACCTCTGAAGTTATCAGAGTTATTATTATCTCTGCAGTTATTATTGTCTCTATTGTAATTGTTATCCTGGTTCGAATTCCAGTTTCCACGATTACTATCATGTTCACATTGATGCGAACATCTATTTGTTTGGTTCTGAGGTCTTCGGCAGGAATAACCTCTATTACCATATCCTCTTTTGAAATGCCTATAATTATTAGGGTGATAGTAACGACCACTATCAGGTTGTCTCCAATTCTTCGAAGAAGAATCACCATGAAATTGGTTTCCATGATTTTGACAGAAATTACCGCTGCTCTTTCTATCAAAATTTTGTTGGAATCTACGAGCAAAGTTTTGACCATACGGAGCTGCCGAAGCAACTGGTAAACCTTCTTTCACCTTAGAGTTACCCATGGTTATGTGTGGGTGTGCAGTTACGTATTGGCAACAGAAATCTTCCATTTCTTTTATTGTTTTAGGTTTACGTTCATGAAGGAAAGCAAGGAAAGACTCATTGACAGACGACATGACTTTGTCTCTAAGTATTAAGTCCATAAGTCCTTCATAAGTTTTTTCCGTCTTAGATAGTTCAACCCATCGTGAGAAAGTAATGCGTATTCTTGCAATAAACTCGGAGAATTCAACTCCATTTTCAGGTAACATGTTTTTAAATTGTAGACGATAGCCGTCTTCGTTAAGCTGATATTTCTTTAACAGAGCGGCCCTGACAACCTCATAATTGTTCTTGTCAGGTTCATCCACCATATTTAATATACTTAGAGCTTTACCTGTCAGTATCCCTGATAACTGATAAACATATTTTGCTTTGTCTATGTTATGAGCTGTACATGCTTGTTCAAATCTGTCCAGATAGAACATTATGTCATCACTGGAAGGACTAAAAGTTGGCAACTTAATCTTAAAAGTATCATTATTAGCCTTACCAGAAGATGAACCATTGTTTGAATCATTACCATTACTCATGTTCATCAATTTCAATTTTTCCAACTCTAAAGCTAAGACCTTTTCTTCATGTTCCATTTTTGCTTTCTCTTTCCTCTCATCAGACTCTCTCTGTAATCTTCTCTCCTCAGCCTGAGCCTCTATTTGAAGTCTTTCAGCTTCTTTCTCAAGTCTTTTATTCTCAGCTTCTTTTTCAAGTCTTTTATTCTCAGCCTCTTTTTCAAGTCTTTTATTTTCAGCCTCTTTTTCAAGTCTTTTATTTTCAGCCTCTAGCTGGAGTTTTCTTTCCTCAGCTTCTGATTCCCTTTTTTGTTTTTCCATTTCCATTTGGAATCTTTTTTCATCCACCTGCATCTGCAGTTTCTTTTGTTCAGCTTCCATATGCAGTTTCTTTTGTTCAGCTTCCATTGCTTTATCATATCGAGCAGTTGCAAATTCTTCTAACTTATCACCAGTCTTCCCAAGCAATTTACCCTGCTCAATAAAGTGCTCAAATGTAGACATGTTGTCTAACATATGAGTCCAAAACCTGAAATAATTAACTAATTTATTTCAAACCTAAGTGTAACAAGTCTTAATTAAGCACTTGTATATTCACATCACCTTATATTATCCCAGTCTCTGTGGGAAACAAGTCTCCAATCAAAGAACTTGTATATGAAATATCACCAATCACTTCTTGATCATAAGTGCACTTCTCATTCAATAGTGCACGACACTATTCATCATTCATTTATCATCAGTGTAGTAGTAACAGTGCATTAGCATAGCCCATTAACTAATTACTATAACTGTAAACAATGACTATGTAAACACATGCAGAATGTAAACATTGAAAATGTAAACAATGCAAACAATGTAAACAATAACAATGTAAACAATAACAAAGATCAGCAACAATACAAAAACGTTCGCAGAAATCAACTAAAAATAAAGCAGAAATTAATGAAATATCACAAAAAATGTGACGATATCTACGATAGAATTAAACAAAATACATGACACCACAGTGTATAAACAAAAATGTTGTATGAAACTAAATTATAGACAAGAGTAGGCTAACAAATACAAACAAATCAAAACAAAACTAAAGAATGCGAAATAATAACGAAAACAATATTAAAACATGTCATCACAGCTAACATAAATAGCAACAGAAGTCGCTTAGCAAATTCCAGTATCGGAAATTTGCAAACCCTACAGAAAACGCTCACAATAGACGACCTCTATGACGTGGCATAATCTAACGGAGACACCACCCAACCGAGAACCCGCGAAATATAAACATATAAATATACAAATAACATATAGACATATAACATATAGAATGAGATGATACACAGAAGACTCAGCAGAAGTATAAGGGCACAGTTTACATACAAACAGGCCACTTAACTTATAGGCTTCCAATCGTAGAACAGCAGAAAAACGGATGTCAATCAACGTCCTAAAGAGCGAAGCTCCAACGATGATGGCACATCTGAACTGCTTCCACTGCTAACACGATGGTACTTGAGCTTCTGAAATACTGTATGTTGAGTTGTTTCGGCACTTGACCTTCTAATCCAAAAGTAAGTTGATGGAAATCGGTACTTGGCCTTCTTCAGAAAACAACCCGTTTCAACCGGCACTTGACCTTCACAAAAACGACAGCACTGGAACCTTGACAGCAGCAACTTGCTTGACTTGCGTAAAAGATAACAGCAGTCCGAGTTATCCGGCAACATGTAACAACGCCGGGTACTGTCAAATTCTTGTTTCCGTCAAAAAATTGAAATTTTGACTTTTACCGGGCAACGCCGAGTACTTTGAAAATTTTGAAGATGTTGACTGTCTTGAAGAATGTTAATTTCTTGAAGGATGTTGATGAATTCTTGTTGAAAATGAAGTGGGTAAGGGACCCCGTGTTTGCTGGTACCAGATCAACCCAGCTTATGGCCACCAAATGATGCGTGATGCCATATGATGATGGATGGTATCCGCATGTCTGGTTTTGTGTAGTGTGCAGATGTGTTCAGTCAAAACAATGTTCATACAAAAATAACAGGGCTATCCACATAGGACGTCAGTAAACTCACGACGTATAAAGTCAATGATTCTTGAAACAGATGTTGACGTTTTTCTTCATTATTTATTGTGGACGCCACAGTGACAAAATGGTTACGCGAATATGTAGACACATCAAACAGTCATTATCACAGCAACATTCAATACAGCAATAGACGGTAGACAGCATTACAATGATGAGTCAGATGCATGTTATATTTCATAGTGCTGTAAATGTAGTCAGGTGAAAAACTCCATCCTTTTCTATAACAGCCAGGAGATAACCAGATGTATGAAATCAGTTCACTCTCCGTAATCTGACTTCAGCAAGACAGACACGTCTGCCGAAGTATAAATAATGTCCTCAAAAATATCCTCTAGATAATAAAGGTTTTTCAAACCTAGTTCAGGTAACCAAGTAGCAAGTAATAGTCCTTGGGACCTGCATCAACCGATGCAGCACAATACAGCGACATGTGAGCTAGGAAAACATCTCGTGACGACGACTTTCGAAGACAGGCTATGAACCAGAAATCGTTCACGACCAAAAATCGATAGAGTTAATGAAAATGTTAATTTACCTTGCTTTCATGAAATACACAGAAATATCACGCCTCCCGACATGTGGGAAACACTAGAGGTATTATCTCGAATAAACGAAATATCCATTAAGAGGACTACACATCCCTGACAGAACAAAAAATAGCGGAGATCCCCTCTTCAACGAGGCATCTCTTTCGCCATTCCAAATCGCTCACTCCACTAGTGGTGGGCGGAAACCGATCGACCAAGAAGCAAGACAAGTCATGCGCAGTCCAGCGCAAAATGACCACAGCTCAAACTTAACTGCATTCGATACCAACGCGAGAAGACAAATGCTTACCGAGAAAAGTGACTATAAATTTCAAGCAGTTGTTGCCCTTACGTTATAAAATAGATATTGTAATAAAACGATGTTGCGAGAATTTATCACGCAACACGGGGCTATCATCCTTGTAGCATTCTCTTGATATTTTATGACTATTTGTATATGTTTTGATGTAATTTCTATGTGTTGTGAAGAAATTTTAAATGATAATTAAAATTTCCCTTGGAATTAATCAGCGTGTTGGTCAGCTCGTTCTAGAATATTTATATAATCATTGTTATAGATTTCCCACGTCTGTGTGTTTAACTGTCGTCACGTGTATGTGCGTGTCCGTGAGTAGATAGAAATATAGGTAATATATATATATATATATATATATATATATATATATATATATATATATATATATATATATATATATATGTGTTTAGACTGTCTGACGCTGTAAAAGCTGTCGTAGAAGATAGGTGAGAGAGAGAAGAATTTTTTTTCGCTTTCAGAGACAGCCTCTATATCACATTCTATCATCTCACTCGTGGAAATCTATTTTGTTTTACTAACTCTCACACTGTGACTATCACTCATTCCAACTTATTCAGAAGGGACCAACCCAAGTCTTAATTCTCCTATCAAAAATCTACGACAAGCGGATGGCATTGATGTTCACGCCAGGCTATTTAAAGCCTACCAATAGAAGCCCTTTATGGTCAAAAAATTCGGTCAGCATAACCGTACCGGCGGAAATCTGTGACTTGAATTTTTTGGACGGATTCTTTATCACACCGGCCATTATTTTAACGGTCTGCAGCACAACCAATGAATACTAGGAGAATGAACACTTACACACTTGTACATGCGTATGTGCTTATTACGTCAGATGTGACGTCATCATGCTCCTCCTACGAATGTCCACTTGGCGCAGCACGGTCGGGTTTCATTTGAACACGCTTCATATATACATACATACATACATACATACATACATACATACATACATACATACATACATACATACATACATACATACATACATACATACATACATACATACATACATACATACATACGTACGAGTTACGTGCGTGCGTGCGTGCGTGCGCACGCGTGCACGCACGCACGCACGCACGCACGCACACGCACACACACACACACACACATACATACATAATCAGAATCTTTATTCTCCAGAAAATACATTGATATGTACTGACATGATATAATAAAATACAACATCTCATACAGGAGAATCATTAGAATTTACATAAAGCAAATTTATATAAATTCATACAGCGTTAATGAGGGCTGTTACATACATACATACATACAAACATACTTACAAACAAACGTACATACATATTAACAAACATATGTACATTCATACATATATACATATGCACGCACAAACATACACACACATAAATACATACAATACTCGTACACACATACAAATGTGCAAACCACTTAAGATGAACTCATTAAATCAATGAATACACTTTAGCTACCCAAGAAGCATAGGCCTGAAAAAACACATGCCAAGTCCTCCTGTAATGTGCCATCAGCTCAAGTTCTTTCCATCTCTTCCTCACCATTTTCACTTCTCTACATTATCTTCTGTGTGTGTCTTATCCATCGCCAGCCTAACCTTCTCATCTCGGAAGCCGATCTCGCTTCAGTCGACTTTAACTAAATTGCAAGCCCATCTGGAAGTCTGACTGTCTTCTTTGACTTTGTTAGAAGCTCCTGATAACCATATTTTTCGGATACGTCTATGTAATTGTTTAAATCCCAACTAAAATTACCGTGATTCACATACGTAGAAGTTCTGCCTTCATTGTCTAAGTTACAGAATTACATGGCCATACCAGACAGGAATGATTTACCCGACCTCTCAAAGCCGGACCTAAGTATATAAAGTCTCTAACACTTCACTGCCCTATGGCAGCATCTGTTACGGGACTAAGTACTTTTCGTAATCGTTTGTGAACCGGTGATAAAAGGTTAATAAAGGCTTGAGCATACGCAGTAAAATTCAATGCTAAGATTCATTATACGAGCTTGAATGTAATCGTCGCAGCGACTAAGTGAACACTGGATCTCCTCAGTTTGAGAGAAACGGGCTTCCATTACAATCAGACAGAAGTGTGAGAAAGTGTGCGAAAACGAACGAGATCTGGAGATAAACAATGAGTTACACCATATGTCTGTGAATAGTAAATAATAAAACAAGTATGTGGCAGGCACTCGTAACAAAGAGGAAAACACTAGACAATAGAAAGCAGCATCAATGAATATGAGTCAGTGAAGGTAACTCTTATAATGGCTTACCTGTCCTTCAATGGTTATCGCTCAATCAGTGTTGTTTTAGTACACAAAAATCATCCACCAAACGAATGTTTTTACCAGTGCAACTATCCTACAAGCAAATAGCTTGACACTGCATTTTAAGCTTCCATAAACTGCGTTTGAAAACTTTCTAAAGATGCAGAAAGGAAAAATGTAAAATTGAAATACTGTACTTGTTTCTAAACAAGCTTTACTTCTTATAATGAAAGTAAACGTCCATATTTAAACGAGCTTCCAATAAGCAGAATTTATTATAAGTAGACGTATTTTAGATGGTCCCAGCTAGATGGTTATATATACATACTAGTGTAACAGCCTGTCATAAGACGGGAATTAAATTCAAAAGCGGGACCCAAAGACGCAGCAATAGAGAACGCAGTCAGCGACTCATAGCTTGACTGCCTGCGTCAGGACCAGCGAACCAGAGCTGGTCAAGACCGCACTCCACCTCCACGTGGTGGTCCTGGAAACAGTCTGCAGCAGTGCAGTCTGGCTGAGCGAGTGTGGATCGCAATGGGAAGGCAAACCCGGTCCTAAAAAAATGCCGTGCAGAAGTCGGATGTGTCGACCGAAAGGTGCAGATATCTCAGCTTAGGCGTAAACAGACACAACGCAACCACCGTCCTTTTCAGGACGACCGAGGAAGAAGAAGAAGAAATTCAAAAGCACCAATACCCAACGGGAACAAAAGTATTTTTAAAAAAACCACTGTGCATCACAACAGTACACGAACTACGTAGCAGCAGCGAAAATCCCAATGTGTGTAAACGGGATCACACATTCTATAACTATTTGTGTGCACACTTTCATTTGCGCATTCTTCTTTGGTAAGTGTTATTATATCGGGAGAGTACATATAAGGGACACTATACAATGGAACAACTTGGGGTGCAGATGAGAAAGTGGTTAAGACGTTGTACACAGGGCGAGTGAGACCAGTCCTTGAATATGGCATAGCAGCATGGGCAACAGCAGCTTAGGCAAACTTCGATAAAATTAGCAGACTCCAAAATCAAGCAATGAGAATTATAACGGGAGGCATGAAGTCAACACCTATAAAAGAACTCGAAAAGATTACATGCCTCCAGTCAATGGAGGATAGAAGAGACTGCAAGGCTCAGCAACAGGCCGAAAAATTCAAAAGACTAACAGACCACCAAATGTGCCATAGAATGAATGCTCTTAGAAGGCAAAGACTCAAACGAAGCAACTTTGTAGACTCAACCAAACCACAGATGAGAGCAGTTTTCATAAATGAAATATCCCCTATGAAACCCATATACACTGCACACAAGCTTCCAGTTTAGAAACAAAATCGTTTCCCTGAGATGACAGAAAACATTCCTGGAAGTGAAAGAAAAAAGAGCCAAACTGCAACAGCTAGAAAATCCATAGCGACAAAATATACCTGTCACAAAAAGTAGGGGATATTGAATTTAAAAGTCATCCAAAGACAATATATTTCAAATTAGTTCATTTATTCCTTCGTACAAGTAAACTTGAGCATCATAACAAGACATTTGCGGTATAAGAAGTGTTATGGCTTTACTCACATGATTTTAGTCGCACTGGCAACCAAGGCGGGGTAGGTACTTCATTTTCACAAAAACATTCCAATATTCCTAAAAACGTGTAGGGCCCCGTTTGCCGCTAAACATGCATTGCAACGACGTCTCATACTGCAAATAAGCCTTCTGATGTTGTCTTGAGGAATTCTCTGCCACTCCTGCTGAAGGGCCTGGGCTAACTGCTGAAGAGTCTATGGAGCGGCTGGACGTTGTTGGACGCGTCTATTCAGGAGGTCCCACAAATGCTCAATAGGAGACATGTTGGGGGACATCGGCGGCAACGGTAACGTTCGGATATGCTGCATCTGAAGGTGATCTTGGACGACGCGAGCACGATGAGGACGTGCATTGTCATCCTGGAAGATGAAATCTGGTCCGAGCCGTTGAGCAAATGGCACAACAATAGGCTCGATGATGTTGTCACGGTAGTAGAGCCCTGTGATATTGACCTGGCATATGTGAAGGTCGGTCCTGTCATTCATACAGATGCCTGCCCACACCATTACACTGCCACCTCCATAACGGTTGTGTGCAACAGTTGCAGGAGGCTGGTAACGTTCACCTCGCCGTCGCCAGACACGTATTCGACGATCATGAAAATTCAAAACGAAACGGGACTCATCAGAAAACATCACTGATGCCCACTGTTGATTGGTCCCCCGATGATGACGTTGGCACCCATCCATTCTTGCTCGCCTGTGTTGTGGTGACATGGGCAAAGCTACAAACGGTCTGCGTGAGGCCATTTGCACTTGGTGCAAACGGTTTCGTACTGTCTGAGTTGAGACCCGGATCCCAGTGGTCTGTTGAAGGTGTTGCTGAAGTCTAGTAGCATTTAGAGTCCGAGTTCTGAGGGCCTGAGTAACACGAAGTTGATCTTGGCGGCGTGTAGTGATTCTTGGGCGGCCAGTCCGAGGCAGATCAGCCACTGTGCGGAAATTTTGATACTTGTTCCACAGTCTGCTAACAACTGACTGTGAAACATTGAGGTTCTGAGCAGCATCCACTTGCTGACTTCCGGTTTGCAACATGCCTATGCCTATCCATCTCTGCTGTTCTGTCAAACGTTCCATGACGAAGAAAAGAAATTTTATCTGTTGCAGAGTCTTTTTATACCTGTCCATGGTGAGTAGTGTTCATCAAACCCGAGATACACGCATTTTTGTGAAAAAGAATAATGTGTGAACTTTACGGATGGGCCCCACCTCTGTTCTTGGGATTGGCTTAATCACCACGAGTCACCAGGTCAACATGTTATTGCACGTGAGAGTGGAGAAGAGCGTGCTCGATATGTCCGTACAACCATTAAAATACGAAATCCTCTCTTTTGTAAAATAATACATACCATCTTAAAATATCCCCTACTTTTTGTGACCAGTATACATAGAGAAACATTACTCCACGCAACATCTGGACCGATGCATACACAGATGGATCAGCAACAAATGCAACAGCAAATGGAGGTCGGTGTGTCTTTCTGACCTTAAGCACTGGTGCAGAAAAGAGGCTGTCAGTGGCAACTGGACAATTCTCAAGTAACTTCAGAGCAGAGGCTGAGGCCTTGAAAACTGCAGCAGAGGTTATATTGACAGAAGAAAGCACAGAGAGACAAGTTGCTTTCTTTACTGATGCACAGTCTGTAATTGCAACGCTGAAAAGCCAAAATAATACAGACCTGGATGACCTCAGAATAGTGCTCCACAAACTTTGTCAACGATTCAAAAGTGTTATGATCCAACAGATCCTATCTCATTGTAACATCAGGGGCAATGAAGAGGCTGACAGAATGGAAAAAGAAGGTTCACATCTACCTCAGCCTGATGCAAGCATAACTTTCGAGGAGGCGAAGAGTTTTATCAGAAGCAGATACAGAAACAAATGGAATGTAGAACATCCAGGTCACACACAGAATGATGCTTACTACAAGCTGAACAGAAGAGAACAAGAGGTAATCTTCAAACTCCGCACTGGCCACAACAGATTGAGATACTATCTATTCAACAAGCTGAAGATAGGAACTACCGATCAGTGTAACAGTGGGACTGATAAAATGACTGCTGAACATCTGCTTCAAAGTTGCCCCTTATAAGTGGTACAGAGAAAGACTATATGGCCGACGCCAGCTCCTTTCGTGGGAAAGTTTTACGGGGATTCAAATAGCCTCAAACTGACTACTGCTTTCTTTGAGAACATTCAAGTAGACGTCTGAGAGTGTACGAAGAAGAAGATACAATTAATGTCTAACTTTCAACCAAAGTTGCTTCCCTTAGCGTTATGTACTGACAGAGAAAGCTGGGATTTTATATATAGGATATATATATAACGCAGTTCACATAAATGGAACTAGCTTAAATCGAATTTCGCTTAATTTGAAGCGTCTCACCTCTACACCGCACGGTAGAAAAGGAACTATTTGGAGATGTGCCCTAACATAACCGACTTGGTTGAACGGGACGCGCATCGCCAAATCGAGGCAAAACTTTATTTTTTTTTTTAAATAAATACAAAATTGTGTGAAGGTCCCGACCAAATGTTTACTTTGGCTTTGATAAAATACTCTGGTTAATCGAATTCTCATTTTTTCAATAATTCGAAGTAACTTTTCTGTCCCAACTCAAATTATGACTCGCTTAAGTAGAATTTCTACCTTCATTTCAGTTGAAGTCCTACATATCCGTACACAATGTTTTGGTGAACAAGCGATAACTGGTTAATTAACATCTGACCATCCTTCAGTAGATTAAAACGCTAATACTCATTAAACCAGCCAGCATGTAATAGTCGGGCCGACTTAGCGAACACTGATTCACCTCCATTTGAGAGGAAAGGGCTTGCCATAAACTCTGACAGCAGCGGCACTACGTGTTTGAAATCTGAAAATAAACAAAAAAAGTGGAACTCGAGGTTTGTGAACAGTAAATAATAAACATAAACCAGTATTTCGCAGGGACTTGACAGGAAGAATGAAGGAAAATGTTAGACAACAGAAAATCATTTATATCAAGGGAAGTAACTATTTCATCGGCTTAGTTGTCCTGCTAAAGTTATTGTTCTAGGAATCCGTGAAGTAATTCCTAACAGAGCTCGCACAAATAGTTAGCAAAAGCGTGATTCGAACGTTTTTACACTTGCTACTAGCAATTGTAACGGTATTGCCTCCACTGCTTTGCAGTTGGGGTCCAACAGTGGCCAAAACTCAAGAGTATCTATTATAGGCTTCAATGGAGTCTATCTTTACACAAGATTACTCTTAGCAGAAATGTAGATAGAAGAGTAGTAAAGCTTCTATCACATGGGAGTCTTCACAAGATATTCAGATAAGCGAAAACAATGCTGGCTGTTGCTGAGAAGTTAATTTTATAATCTGCCGACACCTTTTATGAAGAATTTAAGCAATGGTTTATTCTAGCTCGTTAAGCCACAACCCACCCCTCCCCCTCCCCCGCTGAGTTAATCAGTGGAATGATTATAATAATAAAGCTCTGTTTATTTAGAGTGTGTGTTTAGTAACTTTGACTGAGACAAACATGTAGTACATTTGAAATGATCGAATCGAAGTTATATTGGTATAATTACAAATAACAAAATTTAATAATCACCTTAAGTTTAAAAGTTAAAAAAAAGGAATAATAGTTAGTTACAAAATAAAGTTTTCATCACTCGGGTGATGGTTTTTTTATAAGAAGTTCAAGAGTCAGCATATAGGTTAACTTAGCTGCCAATGATGATTCTAATCCTCCTCCTGATGGGTAGGCTTTGTGTACACTGCTGTTACACGTCTCTGGTCAAAGTTCAGGCGCCGTTCCCAGAACGCCAAGGAGTAACGGCCAAGCTGGTCCTGCGTCTGTCTATAAGCCCCTCTTATGATTGTGTCTCGCACAATGTCAGTCTATCTCTGCCTTCACTTGGTTCCAGAGATAGTACTTTCTGCTGGTGCCACCAATAACTGGTACTAGAAATAGAAACGAAACGCTCTTCTGAGTATGGCGTTTTCCGGCACATAGTTATGTGCCATCCTCTTCTATTCTACCATACCATGTCAGAATTTACCCTCGATGAGAATTAAATTTAATCCCTCGGGATAAAACGTTCTTTACATTTAAACTGAATAGCTTTAGCTTTACTTCACATTTAAATGTAAAGGTGTACAGATATAATATGTTTTACACTGTTTGAAAAGTGTTCACAATATAAATTCATTTATGTTTCATTTATATTTACACTTGTGGAAAAGTTTTAAAACTGTAAGTATTATTCTTAGAATGTACATCATTTCTTTCATCTTTCCCTCCCTGCTCCATAGGGAACGTGGAACTACTTTATGCTTTTTTAGTTCTCTTTACGAGACTTGTTGCTCAGATGAATAAAAGAGATGAGTCAGTATCTTACACGCGTCTGGGGGGGGGGGGGGGGGGGGGGGGGGGGGGTCTTTAATTTTACAATAGATTCCCTCTCTGACTCCGTGTGTTTCTTCAGATTTCCTAAGTCCTGGATTTCATTGTTACAACGCTAGAGATTTCCTGGGCTGTTTTTGGCAAGTCCTTTTGGAATACTGTGATAAAAGGACAAGTCCAATAAAAGAAATTCTGAATCTAGTCTTCACTCTGGCGAGGCCTGATGTTGTCTTGGCGAACGTGAAATTCGCAGTGAAATAAAACTGCGAAATGGTTAGACTATATTCCCTCTCTTCCCACGCCTTCGTTTGTTATGGGGTTAAATAAACGCTCCAAACCATATTCAAACAGGTCGGGTGTGGTACTTTAAAAATATTTCCGACATGGAAAAATTTTGCAAAGGTCACGTCTCCCATATATGGTAATATGATGTCCGATGCCCTTGTGTATAAATTTCCAAACGCACGTCCATCATAATATTGTAGCAGTATTTTTCTGGCGTAAAGGCTCAGGGATGGTCACTAGTCATCTGTATTTCGCCTGACAAGCATATCTGGTTCTATTCAGCTCTCCTGCCCAACACAAGCTTGGATAAACAAGCACTGTCGCATGAAAAGACGGTCAGACAGATTATGTGATAAAATATTGTCGCTGACCGTCTAATAACCTGGCATATCTTAACACGTCTTCGTGAAGCGTGAATGTGACACAATAAGATAAGAATTACTCCCGTAGAAAATACTGCCATAGGGGAGTGGCGTGTTAGAGACTTTCCCCATGATATGTCCAGCATAAAGAGTAAAATGTATGAAAGGGAAAAATGAAATGCAAAATAATAGCGATCAGAGAGAAAAAGGAAGAAGAAGAAATGATACTGCCGTAGGAATGGAGGTATGAAAAATCACACAAATGGACAACTCAGTGTGTGTGTGTATAAAAAGACATCCATACAGACATATGGTAAATAAACGTGAAAATTTGATCAAATTTAAAAAGGGAAAAAATTCTTTCAACAAGCTATAGACAGAAAAACAAAAAAGTGCAGACGGACAGACAGATAGATAGATAGATAGATAGATAGATAGATAGATAGATAGATAGATAGATAGATAGATAGATAGATAGATAGATAGATGGATGGATGGATGGATGGATGGATGGATGGATGGATGGATGGATGGATGGATGGATGGATGGATGGATGGATGGATGGATGGATGGATGGATGGATGGATGGATGGACGGACGGACGGACGGACGGACGGACGGACGGACGGACAGACAGACAGACAGACAGACAGACAGACAGACAGACAGACAGACAGACAGACAGACAGACAGACAGACAGACAGACAGACAGACAGACAGACAGACAGATAGATAGATAGATAGATAGATAGATAGATAGATAGATAGATAGATAGATAGATAGATAGATAGATAGATAGATAGATAGATAGATAGATAGATAGATAGATAGATAGATAGATAGATAGATAGATAGATAGATAGATAGATAGATAGATATGTGATATGGTGGGCGAGATGATGATGATGATTATATAGTGATATTTGATCACTCTCTTTTCACACTCGCACCGACCCGAACAACAATAAAACTCTTGATTCTGAGGCAGGGGCTGTATTTATTTTTACAACCCTATCAGTGACACTTAAACACACGAAGCAAACATTAAACAAGTAACAAAGCAAACATAACAAAACAGACAAAACACCCAACAGTGCTCGATTGCTAGTCTGAAGAAACAAACAAAGCAACGAATAGTTAAAATCATAGTAGTTAAATAATGATGCTCTCACCTGCCAAACAGTCCTTCCACGCCACCCTCAACTATCACACACGCACACACTCATGCGTGTCGTCCAATGCGACTAGTAAGGTGTTGTGCATGAGGCTGGCAATCTCACCGTGTAACATCGGTTGCTACCAAAACCACTAATGCAAGAGCACACACTCAGCTATCACACACACACACTCATGCATGTCGTCCAATGAGACTAGTATGGTGTTGTGCATGAGGCTGGCAATCTCACCATGTAACACAGATTGCTACCGAAACCACTACTGCACGAGCATATGAATACTTCATGCGGATGAAACCACACTGGTGGCCCCATGCTCCCTCAGGAGCGGAGAAGAGAAATATATATCTTCAAGTGAGCCCACGTGCTCTCACAAACCATCCTTCACATTACAATAATTAAATAATCATGAAATATGCATAACATAGAATTAACCAATATATACCACCAATACTCTCCTTAATGGGCATAAACCACCACCTCGCATCTGATCCATCTCAATATTCATTACTGCATTCTGAACATGTCGTAAGTGACGACTGGTGCGCCTGGCAACAAGCGTGTCGTATATGACCCCTGATGAGACTGAGAACTCATCACATGAAACACATCGTTACCGTCACCGAGACAACAACAGCAATAGCATCAAAATGCTTATTGTGGGTCTGTAATGGACACCAGCTGCATTGGTGTTTCCATGCTCCGCCGGGAGCAAACAGAGAAACACCTGTCTCAACGGGCCGTACGCCTTACGCACGCTCTCCAGAAATCTAAATATATATTCTCACCTCAAAGTAACCCACCAAAGATATACAGTAGAATCATCAATAAACGTGAAATACACTCAATTACTTTTACCTCAAAGAATAAAATGAAATTACTCTTGACTTAACAACTAGAACTAGTCATCACATAAAGGAAATTTACCACGAAAACTCTTTCTTCTACTACTGGGGAAAATTACATTTAATTTACTTTCACCCACGTGTCAATTCACACGATATAAAACTGCGTAACATTAAGTGATAACTAAGAGTGTTAAATGCAGACTCCTTTGCGTCTTCTTTTACGCACGGTCATCAACACGTGGTCCTCCCGGTTGCCATCTTCCCAACTAGTTAATATTATCTAAATTGCAGTTTCTGATAACATTTCTGTCCAGTTTCATGTACAAAATACTTTCATACTATCTTCGCCTTTCTTGCCCGGTCTGATGACTGAAATAATCGCTCTTACAGCCGCAATCTGGACTTAGCATGCCTAATAAAACCTATCAAACATTATTTTCACTCATCTGTCATTTCGAGACTAAATCATAATGCCCTAAAAAGACATTTCCTTTGGGAACACATCTATCTATTTATTTCACTAAACATTAAAATAGCCACATCGATATAATTTCAGAATTATAGAAAACTAATTCTAATTTAAATTAACTCACGTGCTCAATGCATTTACAGCTTGGCTCTGTGTGTCTTACTTCGTCTGTTCTCTCTGGGCGGCTGATACTAGGAAAGGTCGCTGCTGGCTCGCTATTTCTTTTATAAGCCCAGGTCGAATCACTCAATTTACTGCGCGCTAGGCGTATTGATTTGGCCGCATACATAACACTCACGATATTTGCTTTATAAGGCCCAAAAACAGAAATATACACAACTATTTCTAGAGCAAAAACACAATTCTACACCACAACTTTGCACCAAAACTAATCTTTAGGCGTTATTGTGGCCTAAGTAATATATTTTCATGAAGACTTTTCACATCCCAGAATGCTTCGCGCACATCGAAAATATGTGGGCGATAAATCTGCCTAGAAACAGGTAGGCGGTGGGCGTCTCCTTTTCGGCCCCATCACATATCTTCCTCCTGATTTTGTTGTCGTCCCGACAACATCACTACCTCAGGCACTTCAATTGTAACCTCTCAGATCGTTGATGCTGCGCAGGACTCTTTCTGAGCGGCGATGCTTTGGGCTGAGCTTCTGTAATAGGTACAGCCCGGCTGGGGACCCTCTTGGTCATCATGTCCCTACGTTGTCGGGCTGGCAGTTGCTGTGGTCTAGAAGACTCGCTCACCTGTGCCGCGTCGCTGTCTGCCCGTGACATCTGCCTGTCGGTGCTTGCAGCTGTCGACTTTGAAGGGGGATTGCTCCTGACGTGCTTTCCACTCATTTTGTGTGGACGGTGGCTTACATTCCCCACAGTCTGCTTTTGATGAGTCTCCTCTGCTGAACCTTGATTTGCACTCCCTCCTATCTGCTTAGGACGGGTTTCCTCCCCTAGGCGACGGCCAATTTTCTCGGCGCCCTTAGTGTGACAGTTGTCGTAGCCATCTCTTGGCTTGCGCCCTAAAGGCAACCTGGTTGTGACAGTCCGTCTAGGGAAAGAGCTCCTTGAGGGACAGGCGGCTATCAAATGCTCAGTTGACTTGCATCTAAAACATCGTTTGGGAAGAGGGCCTTGAGGGCACTTGGCTGCCATGTGGTCTGACAGGTCTCCACAATTGTAGCATCTTTTTTTCTGGGCTTCCTCTGTGCCATGGGTCGCTTCCTGCTGCCCTTACACTCTTGATCGCCAATGCCGCATACATAAATTGTTCCATGCCCTGGGCCGATGGTTTGCTGTCAAACTCTACTCGTTCATTCCTCGCCAGACTCCGTAATCCCTTTCTGAAGATCTTGGTTTGATGTACGAATACATCAATACCTCCATCATCTGGCGTGATGAAACCCCATCCCCTGTGGACACTATACCACTTGCAAACTCCTTTTCGCCTTGTCGGTGTAGCTGCGTTTGTTGGTGCTGTCAGCTCACAGCTTTCCTTGACAACAGCCTGACTCTCACATACAAGAAGGTCTAGTTGAGGTTCCTGCAGACACACCTCCTCGTCTTGCGTTGGCTGCTCCCGCGGACACACCTCCTCGTCTTGCGTTGGCGGTTACCGCGGACACACCTCCTCGTCTTGCATTGGCTGTTCCCGCGGCTGGCATGGTGCTCTCTTTCTCTGCACCTCCTCTTGTGCTGGCGAACTGGACTGTGACATCTGTGCTAGCTGGGCCTTTAGGAGATAATTCTGCCTTGAGTGCTTCCTCTTCACTGTGGGCTTCTGGACTTGCTATCTGCACCAGTGTCTCTGGCTTTTTGCCTCCCAAGAAAACAGAACATTCCCTAGACCCCTGACTCCCGGCCTGGAAATTCCTGGTCATCTCACTGACTGGTGGTTGCTCGCTGTAGGCTCTTTCTATTATCTTGAGTAACTGCTCAGGGCTGGCCTTGGCTCCGCCATGTATCCGTAATTCTCTAGATACCCATGGTGTAACGTTGTTCCAGATCATGTCTAACTTGTCTTCTGCCCAAAAAGGCGCCACCTTCCACGCGGCTTCTACATCTTACACAAACTCTTGCCAAGTGGGACTCCCCTCTCGACTAAATAACCTTATCTCTGGCCCCTTCACGTACACTACCTTCACAGGCGCATTAGTCGAAGCCATCTTGATGCAAGACTGCACTGCTGGGTGTTTACAATATTTGTTCGTTTGCTGTCTGCTCAGTGTCACTGTCTGCCTGATCCTGTCGACGACGCCAATTGTGATAGGGTGGGCGAGATGATGATGATGATTATATTGTGATATTTGATCACTCTCTTTTCACACTCGCACCGACCCGAACAACAATAAAACTCTTGATTCTGAGGCAGGGGCTGTATTTATTTTTACAACCCTATCAGTGACACTTAAACACACGAAGCAAACATTAAACAAGTAACAAAGCAAACATAACAAAACAGACAAAACACCCAACAGTGCTCGATTGCTAGTCTGAAGAAACAAACAAAGCAACGAATAGTTAAAATCATAGTAGTTAAATAATGATGCTCTCACCTGCCAAACAGTCCTTCCACGCCACCCTCAACTATCACACGCGCACACACTCATGCGTGTCGTCCAATGCGACTAGTAAGGTGTTGTGCATGAAGCTGGCAATCTCACCGTGTAACATCGGTTGCTACCAAAACCACTACTGCAAGAGCACACACTCAGATATCACACACACACACTCATGCATGTCGTCCAATGAGACTAGTATGGTGTTGTGCATGAGGCTGGCAATCTCACCATGTAACACAGATTGCTACCGAAACCACTACTGCACGAGCATATGAATACTTCATGCGGATGAAACCACACTGGTGGCCCCATGCTCCCTCAGGAGCGGAGAAGAGAAATATATATCTTCAAGTGAGCCCACGTGCTCTCACAAACCATCCTTCACATTACAGTAATTAAATAATCATGAAATATGCATAACATAGAATTAACCAATATGTACCACCAATACTCTCCTTAATGGGCAAAAACCACCACCTCGCATCTGATCCATCTCAATATTCATTACTGCATTCTGTACATGTCGTAAGTGACGACTGGTGCGCCTGGCAACAAGCGTGTCGTATATGATCCCTGATGAGACTGAGAACTCATCACATGAAACACATCGTTACCGTCACCGAGACAACAACAGCAATAGCATCAAAATGCTTATTGTGGGCCTGTAATGGACACCAGCTGCATTGGTGTTTCCATGCTCCGCCGGGAGCAAACAGAGAAACACCTGTCTCAACGTGCCGTACGCCTTACGCTCGCTCTCCAGAAATCTAAATATATATTCTCACCTCAAAGTAACCCACCAAAGATATACAGTAGAATCATCAATAAACGTGAAATACACTCAATTACTTTTACCTCAAAGAAAAAAATGAAATTACTCTTGACTTAACAACTAGAACTAGTCATCACATAAAGGAAATTTACCACGAAAACTCTCTCTTCTACTACTGGGGAAAATTACATTTAACTTACTTTCACCCACGTGTCAATTCACACGATATAAAACTGCGTAACATTAAGTGATAACTAAGAGTGTTAAATGCAGACTCCTTGACGTCTTCTTTTACGCATGGTCATCAACACGTGGTCCTCCCGGTTGCCATCTTCCCAACTAGTTAATATTATCTAAATTGCAGTTTCTGATAACATTTCTGTCCAGTTTCATGTACAAAATACTTTCATACTATCTTCGCCTTTCTTGCCCGGTCTGATGACTGAAATAATCGCTCTTACAGCCGCAATCTGGACTTAGCATGCCTAATAAAACCTATCAAACATTATTTTCACTCACCTATCATTTCGAGACTAAATCATAATGCCCTAAAAAGACATTTCCTTTGGGAACACATCTATCTATTTATTTCACTAAACATTAAAATAGCCACATCGATATAATTTCAGAATTATAGAAAACTAATTCTAATTTAAATTAACTCACGTGCTCAAGACATTTACAGCTTGGCTCTGTGTGTCTTACTTCGTCTGTTCTCTCTGGGCGGCTGATACTAGGAAAGGTCGCTGCTGGCTCGCTATTTCTTTTATAAGCCCAGGTCGAATCACTCAATTTACTGCGCGCTAGGCGTATTGATTTGGCCGCATACATAACACTCACGATATTTGCTTTATAAGGCCCAAAAAACAGAAATATAAACAACTATTTCTAGAGCAAAAACACAATTCTACACCACAACTTTGCACCAAAACTAATCTTTAGGCGTTATTATGGATTAAGTAATATATTTTCATGAAGACTTTTCACATCCCAGAATGCTTCGCGCACATCGAAAATATGTGGGCGATAAATCTGCCTAGAAACAGGTAGGGGGAGGGCGTCTCCTTTTCGGCCCCATCACATATAGATAGATAGATATATAGATAGATAGATAGATAGATAGATAGATAGATAGATAGATAGATAGATAGATAGATAGATAGATAGATGGGCAGGCAGGTAAGCAAACAGACAGAGAGAGAGAGACAGACAGACGGACAATCAGACAGACAGAGAGACAGACAGACATAAATATTTATTTATATATTTCAGGGGCGTCAACGATATTTTTAGCGATGACATTCTGGACACCGTACACGCTCTGAGAATGGCCAAGGACAAGAAGAGAAACCAAAGTCTTGGAATTGGTAAGAAGAAGAAAAAGAAGTATTCTTTCCAGGATGTTCTCACGGAATACAGAGACCTAAAAGCTCGCAGTGGATTAAATAACGAACGGTAACCTTTATATTAAAATATATATATATATATTAAAAAAGTGTATGCCTTTCATATGCTTTTTATTGTACTTAGATTCTTTATAACCGGTTTTATATACATATTATAAAAAGATATGATCAAATTTTAAGTGCAAATAAGAAGGTTCCGATGGATAAGTAGACTGACAAACAAAAATATGAATATAAGTATACATGCACAGAGGAGTGCATAGAGGTAGGAAAAGAGGCAGTCAGATGGACAAACAGGCGGGTATGCAGAAAGAGAGACAGACCAGACAGACAGGCAGGTAGACGGACAGACAGACAAACTGATAGACACAACGAACGAATTTTATTTTAACAGGGTTGAGGATTGTGCGTGCAGGTCCGTCTGACACCTTGTTCTTTGTCTTTCATCCCGTATTCTGACCGTTACTCATGCGATCAAACCGTTAACAATTGATCTGAAATTTTGAACGTACTCATCAATACTAAACAGAACTAAACACATTATATACATTGTAGACAAATAGATAGATAGATAGATAGATAGATAGATAGATAGATAGATAGATAGATAGATAGATAGATAGATAGATAGATAGATAGATAGATAGATAGATAGATAGATAGATAGATAGATAGATAGATAGTTAGATAGCATCCTTCCATCCATCCCCAGAAGTGGCAGTGATGACAATAGTAGTGACAAAGAGGAAGCGGCCAGAGCAGATTTCGATATGTCATTTCTGAATCGATTTCCCAGCAGGGATTCACCACTATCTTTTATACTCATCCGGATATGCTTGGAACAGAACTTTTCCGATGCGTTACGTAACCTCGAGGTTTTTACACAGTGTGTATGTGTTTGCCTGTAAGAACTTTGAATGTTGGGTGCAGATGTTTTATGTGTCTGTTAGTATTTATGAGCGCATGCATACATAGCAGTATGCGTTTGTGTGTGTGTGTTTATGTATGTGCCGTCAATATAAATGTTGGCCAAAAATTATGGTGTGCGATTTCTACCTCATGTCCAGGCGATAGCACCAAAATCCTGCATTCAGCTTCGCCTTTTCTAATCCCTTCCACCGAGCGAGTAAGCTTGTCTACTCATACGTACACTCGTAAACTCTGATGAACAAAAAAAAAACATACTTATAAATACTTTTTCGTAGTTGTTCGCTTATCAAATAACCACACCTATCTCTCTTATAGAGCTTAAAGTCCGTCAGGCTTCTCTCCTCACAATACAACTGAATTGCAGAAGGCCACGCTACTTCCTTACTCTTCTCATGGAGCCGTCAGTTTTGGAATACTTGTTCTACTGTTTGTTTGTCTAGCCCACATGGACACACATCTGTTTGTTTGTCCGTCCCACATGGACACACATCTGTCAGTTCAATTTTCAGTTTGTGGAACATATGGTATTTGGGTATCTGAGTTTACAATGGCCGGTTCTCATTCTGAAAATGATCAATTGATCTCTTCTTGGTAGTACGTTAGTATGGTTCTACAGGATCGGAGTCTCAATGTTCTTTCTGTCATTTTCACTTACAGTTATTTCTGATTATTGGTTTCATCTCTTCATATGTCGCCCTGTCTTATGTTTGGGGTTTCCTTCTTCCCTCTTTATAAATACTAAAAACGTAAAACTGACTTTTAAAAATTAAAACAATACGCAATATTCTGCTTCCGGCGAGAACCAAACGCACAACGTTTGCTTAGAAGGCAAATTAATATTAGACAAACATAAAGGTATGTTTTCAGGCACTCGTAAGAAATAAAGAAGTAGAACACTTGGACAACAGAAAAACAACAGACGTGAGTGGCTTACCCATGGTTCGAACCCCGTACCTTCCGTACGACAACTCCGCCTAGCTATCAAGCGAATCACACTGACCCCACGGCCAGCTAGGCATCCCCCAAAAAAGGATGCTTTACTGACTATTTATCAGTATGAAACACAAGATAACACCGGAAGTATACAGTGGGCAACTCAGCCCCTTAATGACGCAATCACTTCTGTTGTTCCCCTATTAACAGTATGTGTCAGTCCAAACAAGACAAAGACCTTGATAATGGGTCCAGTAAATAGTTGAAGACTTAAGGACAGTAGTATAGAACAGAGGGTAGGTTTCTGGTATTGTATAAACATAAATAACACATAAGGAAGGGAAACCCGAGGCCTGTAAACAGTAAATTAATATTAGACAAACATAAAGGTATGTTTTCAGGCACTCGTAATAGCCGTGGGGTCAGTGTGATTCGCTTGATAGCTAGGCGGAGTTGTCGTACGGAAGGTACGGGGTTCGAACCCTGGGTAAGCCACTCACGTCTGTTGTTTTTCTGTTGTCCAAGTGTTCTACTTCTTTATTTCTTACGAGTGCCTGAAAACATACCTTTATGTTTGTCTAATATTAATTTACTGTTTACAGGCCTCGGGTTTCCCTTCCTTATGTGTTATTTATGCTTAGAAGGCAACCTTTCTTAGTGCTAAACCACCGCTGTGCCATAATATATATAGTTTAAAACAAAAATCTTAACTATGTTAATGTATGCACAATGGCATATACAAACTAGCAAGATGGGTGTATTCTGCAAGTAGCAATAGAATGGTAGTACTATTTGGTCCGCCAAAAGTAGTATAGGGATTTGAATGACATATATATATATATATATATATATATATATATATATATATATATATATATATATATATATATATATATATATATATATATATATATATATATGTAGCAGTCATTAGATTACGTCAAAGTAGGGTAGAAGCGGTTGTGGCCGTTGACGCCTGTGTATACTATTCTTCACTTTAATTTGGCGCATTCCACAAACCAACTATCTTGTAGATGCTGACCGTAGAATGTAGGTTCATATCACTGCCTTATCCTGTTAGCTCTATTAACATATTTATCCATAACCAGACTCACTGACTCACATATTTGACGAGAACGACGACAGCAAGGCTTCTTCAGTTTAACTCAACTTTATTTACAAATAAATGAAGAACTTGAAAATAGACTGGTAAAGTTCACAGCAACTAGCATTCAAATATACTTGCTGGCTACCTGATACAAAACAAACGTCTGCTACCGTGCAATCTCACTCTCTTGTGGAGGCCTCGTCGCATTCTGAGAACCGCTGCATGTTTACATGTTTTTCTTCACTACTGTCAATTTTGTTCATTAGCAATATCTTCTTCTATCTCTGCCACTTCCTAATGTTCATGCTGCTACATCTATACGAAACTGGCCTACCGCCAGGGATGTTAACGTCTACCAAGTTTCTACTCTGATTTCTACTACTGTTCAGTCTATCACAAGTCTATCTTTTACGACAATTCAGCTACAGGTTATTTCAACACGTACCCGGTGTTCAGAAAAAACTCACAGTCCTCACAAGACGACGAATATCTGTCATCTTACTGAATGTGCCACGTGAGTGGCAAAAAGAGCCTTACGAGTAGTAAAGTCTGTGAACTACAGACGTACAACCAACTAGGCTGGTTCTACCAACTCGAGGACTATCTCTTTATAGGATGCGTACTCTGTCACATTTCTAAAACAAACTGCTTGAATATCTAAATCACATGAGAAGCAAAAGTGCATTACAAGTAGTAAAGTCTGTAACTACAGACGAACAACCAATTAGGTTGTTCTACTAACTCGAGGACTAACTCTGGACACGATGCACACACTATCATATTTCGAAACCCACTGACTAAATCTTAACTTCTGATTTGCAAAGACCACTTTCCTTGAACCATCTAGAACTCAATTTGTTCGCGCTCATTAACAGTTCACCTACTTTTCACGTGAATCTCGATTACTCACTCAATTCTACATTGACAGTTTAATCCATCTAATGACCTAAAAGGATGTAACCCTGATCTCTACTCTACACCCGTCTATGTTTCTCTGCGTTATTTCACTTTGACCAGAACGTTGATTAACTTCTCTTTTACCCAGTATAAGGACTGCCTGGTGATGCTACTAACATGTTTCCTCAATGTGTGTCCTATCCTTCTCCAGCGTGTTTGTGTCATCTTTTGTTTTTCTGGCGCTTGTCTAGTCCTTATTATCAGTTCCACATTAGTGATATTGTCATACCGTTTCTATCCTTCAATTCTACGCAAGCACCCTGATGCGTGATGCCATATGATGATGGATGGCATCCGCATGTCTGGTTTTGTGTAGTGTGTAGATGTGTTCAGTCAAAACAATGTTCATGCAACAATAACAGGGCAATCCACATAGGACGTCAGTAAACTCACGACGTATAAAGTCAATGAGTCTTGAAACAGCCGTTGACGTTTTTCTTCATTATTTATTGTGGACGCCACAGTGACAAAATGGTTACGCAAATGTGTAGGCACATCAAACAGTCATTATCACAGCAACATTCAATACAGCAATAAACGGTAGACAGCATTACAATGATGAGTCAGATGCATGTTATATTTCAAAGTGCTGTAAATGTAGTCAGGTGAACAACTCCATCCTTTTCTATAACAGCCAGGAGATAACCAGATGTATGAGATCAGTTCACTCTCCTTAGTTTGACTTCAGCAAGACAGACACGTCTGCCGAAGTATAAATAATGTCCTCAAAAATATCCTCTAGATAATAAAGGTTTTCCAAACCTAGTTCATTTAACAAAGTAGCAAGTAATGGTCCTTGGTACCTGCATCAACCGATGCAGTACAATGCAGCGACATGTGAGCTGGGAAAAAACATCTCGTGACGACGACTTTCGCAGACAGGCTATGAATCGAAATCGCTCACGACCCAAAATCAATAGAGTTAATGAAAGAGTCAATTTACCTTGCTTTCATGAAATACACAGAAATATCACGCCTCCCGACATGTGGGAAACACTAGAGGTATTATCTCGAATAAACGAAATATCCATTAAGAGGACTACACATCCCTGACAGAACAAAAATAGCGGAGATCCCCTCTTCAACGAGGCATCTCTTTCGCCATTCCAAATCGCTCACCCCCACTAGTGGTGGGCGGAAACCGATCGACAAAGAAGCAAGACAAGTCATGCGCAGTCCAGCGCAAAACGACCACAGCTCAAACTTAACTGCATTCGATACCAACGCGAGAAGACAAATGCTTACCGAGAAAAGTGACTATAAATTCCAAGCAGTTGTTGCCCTTGCGTTATAAAACAGATATTGAAATAAAACGATGTTGCGAGAATTTATCACGCAACATATCACCACCTCCTCCCGATAAAAAAAAAATGTGGAACATATTTTTTTTTTTCCAATATCAAAGAGCAAGCGATAAGCGGCTCAAAACGCACGAATTATGCGCTGATAATTAACTAAATTGCCAAACAATAGGCTAATTATAGAGTGTCTGGTGAGGATATACCTCAACAGAAAAATAAATATGTCTAAAAAAATATTCACATCGGGGAGGTGTCACCAACACACATCACGTTAGCATGTAAACACAATATACGTATGCAAGTTACTATAATCATCATTAAACAGCATACTCTAATATTGTCTTTAAAAATGGATGTACAAATCTGATAGGAAAATTTAGATAGTACATTCTTTGACATGTAATGACATAAGTACATAGTAAAGTTAAACTACATGACGATCCAGGACATATGCTCTGGTATTCCGAGGGTAAGTACACAATCTAGAACTCGTAAGGTAAGTCCTCAGCTCAACAATGACATTCTGAGAAAGTACAAGCAATATAATGCTAATTAATAACTAATATGCTTCATAAGGTACAATACATTATTAATAATTGTGGCTGTTTAGTAAACTAACGGCCCTTATATTAACTACTCAGTCCTCCTCTATCATCTTAAAAAACGAACAGAAGAAGATGACAACAAAGCACGATAGTGTGTACATATAAAGTAAGTACAGATGTGCTAATCTATTGTAGAAATATAGGTGTGTTATGACTCTGTAATATATGGAAATATAGGACAGAAGTATTAGTTGGAGTCATGTGGGCATCTAGACAAAATGTCAGCCATCACATTATCCGCACCACGGATAGCTCGTACCGTGAAGTGAAAAGGTTGAAGAGCTATAGCATATCGAGTGGATCTCGAACTCTTCAAATTCTTAGTCTGAATAGCTGTAAGAGCTTTCTGATCAGTCTCTAGAATGAAATGTGCGCCCAGGAGGAATCTTTGTAGCTTTAGAATTGACCAAACCATCGCTAACAACTCACGGTCTAAAACCGAGTAGTTCCTCTCTGCCGCATTTAGTTTTCTAGAAATGTACATAACAGGATGCAGAGTATTTGCATATTCTTGCATCAGTGCTGCTCCAATCCCAGTGGATGAAGCATCACTCCGAAGAACAAAAGTCCTATCAAGAGTAGGTAATCTTAAGATGGGAGGAGAAGAAAATATATTCTTGATTTGGTCTAGTGAAGATTGGCATTCTTCAGACCAACGGACCAGATTAGGCGAACCTTTCTTCAACAATGTTGATAGAGGTGCCATGATCGAAGATAAATTTGGAATAAATCTCCCATAAAATTGAATTAAACCTAAGAGACTCCTAACTTGTTTCTTCGTTTTAGGAACAGAGATGTTCAGTATTTTGGAAGTATTGTGGTCTTCTGTCTTCAAGAGACCATGACCAACACGATGACCCAGGAAAGAGATTTCACCAAAACCAACAAAAGCTTTAGAAGGTTTTGCTGTCAAATTATTCTCACGTAGAGTGGACAGTAAGTCATATAACCCTAAATAGTGATCTTCCCAGGTATCACTGAAGAGACAGATGTCATCTAAGTATGCGATGACATCCGAACGATGTGACAGAATTCGACGCATCATGCGAACGAAAGTGGCAGGGGCGTTCATGAGACCAAAAGGCATAACATTCGATTGAAATAGACCCCTAGGTGTAGAAAAAGCAGTAAGAGGTTTGGCATGCTCTGCTAAAGGCACTTGCCAATAACCTTTAGACAAGTCAAGTTTAGTGAAGAATCTAGAATTAGAAAGTCTAATCAGTAGATCTTCTAACAAAGGCATCGGTTCAGCGTCGAACTTTGTGACCTGATTCAATTTGCGATAATCAACGCAAATTCGTATGTTCTTATCCTTCTTCCGGACAATAACCATGGAAGAAGAATATGGTGAAGTCGATGGTTCAATTATATTTAATTGAATCATTTCATCCAATTCCTTTTCCACTTGCGACTGAAAGTGTATAGGAATAGGATACGGCCTAACCCTAATTGGATTATTGTCGGTAAGAATTATGTCATGTTCTATGACATCTGTGTGTCCAGGAATGTCAGTGAGAACATCCTGAAATGTTTGTAACATCGACGAGACTTGTCGATGTTCGTCACCAGAAAGATTAGGAGAAACAGAAACGTTTTTCCAAGATTCCGTGGAATGTAATGGAACCACTGGAAGGGCAAGGTTGACATCAGAGAAGGTAGCTTCCTCATCCTGAATGACAGACAGGGATGAATAATGACCGTGAGGTGCAGGAGCATCATCCGTTGCCTGGAAAATAGGCAGCAAATAGTCCGGACGTTCGTGAAATTCCGAAAGCATGTTTATGTGGAAAGTTTTATGCTTTCCATCAATATCGACCACATAGTCAACATCGGAAATCGAGAGACTATTGCATACGGACCTTTCCATGCAATAAGAAGTCTATTTTCCCTACTGGGGAGTAGGACGAATGCTTTGTCACCTGGACAAAGTTGTCGTAGACATCTATTCTTGTTAGCAAACTGCCTTGCCTTCTCTTTAGCAATTTCTGATGAAGCAGTTGCTAGCTTACATGCCTCAATGATCTTTTGTCTAAGAGCAATGACATACTCATATGAGGATTGAGTTTCATCGCTAATATCATCGGCAGTGATGAGATCGTGTAATAAAGACATAGGGCCGCGTGGACGCGCGCCAAAGACAAGTTCGAAGGGAGAAAATCCTGTGTGTTCATTAGGGACTTCTCTATAGGCAAAGAGAGCCGCGGGTAAAACCCTGTCCCAATCTTGAGGATGATCTTCAGTTATCTTACCAAGCAAAGTCTTGAGCGTTCTATTCTATTCAGACGCTCAACTAACCCATTAGACATAGGATGGTAGATACTACTGAGAGATCGTTCAATATGTAAGGTAGACATTACCTGTGACATAGTGTCAGATATGAGTTGAGTGCCATGGTCTGACAATATTTCTCTGGGGAACCCCAAGCGAGAAAATATCAACCAAAGAGCATCTGCGATATCTGTAGTAGATATGCTCTTAAGAGGAATAGCCTCTGGCCAACGTGTGCACATATCGACACATGTAAGGATAAACTGATGTCCTCTGGCCGACTTGACCTTAAAAGGGCCAATAATATCTATGGCCATTTTTCTGAAACGGCCGAATAGGAATGTCAGCAGCCTGGATAGGCGCAGCATGTCGTGGTCCTCTAGATTTGACCTCCTGACATACCTTGCATGATCGGCAGTAAATACGAATGTCCTTATTGACAAAAGGCCAAAAGAAAGCCGCAAGGACTCTCGACTTCGTACGGGCAAAACCCATATGTCCAGCACATTGCGAGTCATGAGCATGTTGCAATATTTGGACTCTCATGCTCTTGGGAACAAGAATTTGCGAATGTGCCGACGTAGCCGAATCTTGTACCATACGTACAAGTACGCCGTTTCTCATTGCAATCCAAGATTTTCTATTTGTATCCTGATTCGGATCACCTATCTTCGCAAGAACGAAGAATTTTTTTAAAGAAGAATCTTCTTCTTGCAATTTTATGAAAGAGTCACGAGTGATCACTAAGTGACTATCTTGGCTATCAACTTCATTATCACTATTCAGTGAAGTTTCGGGTGTTTGTAGAGCTTGTGCTCTTGTAACTACTGCATTTGTAGCTTGCATGTTATTATCTTCCCAAGCAGCAATCTGCTGTGGGGTACACTCCCTAACTCCGTGAATACGACCAATAATAAGGTCCGCAATAGGATTAGGTAAGAGACAAGCATGCACATCTCCAGTAAAGAAAGGAGTGGCAATGCGAATTACAGCAGTAGGATATTTTTCTAGAGTGCCGCCAAATGTGACACATTTAATAACCCTTCCTGTAGCACAAGATGGATCTACAAGCGATTGTCTAACACCAATAGTGGTGCATCCGGAATCGAAAAGTAGTGAGACCGGAGTATCATTAACAAGACCCTTATGTAGGATTAAAGAACCCCTCCCGTCATGCGCAACAGCAGCAGGAAGAGCGGGAAGTGGGTGACCACAACTCAAAGTAGTTATGGTACCCGGTTCGAATAAAGTACTGCATTGGGGCATTTGTTTGCTCTCTCAAAGTCAAAAGCAGAACTAGTGACAGCGTCAAAGTTTTTACTATCAACAACATGATTACAGGCTGCCTCAGTTTCCTGTTGTACAGCATTAGCCTGCTGATATCTCTTTTTTTTGTGTTGAGATCTACCCCGACTATTATTACCTCTGAAGTTATCAGAGTTATTATTATCTCTGCAGTTATTATTGTCTCTATTGTAATTGTTATACTGGTTCGAATTCCAGTTTCCACGATTACTATCATGTTCACATTGATGCGAACATCTATTTGTTTGGTTCTGAGGTCTTCGGCAGGAATAACCTCTATTACCATATCCTCTTTTGAAATGCTTATAATTATTAGGGTGATAGTAACGAGTACTATCAGGTTGTCTCCAATTCTTCGAAGAAGAATCACCATGAAATTGATTTCCATGATTTTGACAGAAATTACCGCTACTCTTTCTATCAAAATTTTGTTGGGATCTACGAGCAAAGTTTTGACCATACGGAGCTGCCGAAGCAACTGGTAAACCTTCTTTCACCTTAGAGTTACCCATGGTTATGTGTGGGTGCGCAGTTACGTATTGGCAACAGAAATCTTCCATTTCTTTTATTGTTTTAGGTTTACGTTCATGAAGGAAAGCAAGGAAAGACTCATTGACAGACGACATGACTTTGTCTCTAAGTATTAAGTCCATAAGTCCTTCATAAGTTTTTTCCGTCTTAGATAGTTCAACCCATCGTGAGAAAGTAATGCGTATTCTTGCAATAAACTCGGAGAATTCAACTCCATTTTCAGGTAACATGTTTTTAAATTGTAGACGATAGCCGTCTTCGTTAAGCTGATATTTCTTTAACAAAGCGGCCCTGACAACCTCATAATTGTTCTTGTCAGGTTCATCCACCATATTTAATATACTTAGAGCTTTACCTGTCAGTATCCCTGATAACTGATAAACATATTTTGCTTTGTCTATGTTATGAGCTGTACATGCTTGTTCAAATCTGTCCAGATAGAACATTATGTCATCGCTGGAAGGACTAAATGTTGGTAACTTAATCTTAAAAGTATCATTATTAGCCTTACCAGAAGATGAACCCTTGTTTGAATCATTACTATTACTCATGCACGTCAATTTCAATTTTTCCAACTCTAAAGCTAAGACCTTTTCTTCATGTTCCATTTTTGCTTTCTCTTTCCTCTCATCAGACTCTCTCTGTAATCTTCTTTCCTCAGCCTGAGCCTCTTTTTGAAGTCTTTCATTTTCAGCTTCTTTTTCAAATCTTTTATTTTCAGACTCTTTTTCAAGTCTTTTATTTTCAGCTTCTTTTTCAAGTCTTTTATTTTCAGCCTCTTTTTCAAGTCTTTTATTCTCAGCCTCTTTTTGAAGTCTTTCAGCTTCTAGCTGTAGCTGGAGTTTTCTCTCCTCAGCTTCTGATTCCCTTTTTTTGTTTTTCCATTTCCATTTGGAATCTTTTTTCATCCACCTGCATCTGCAGTTTCTTTTGTTCAGCTTCCATTGCTTTATCATATCGAGCAGTTGCAAATTCTTCTAACTTATCACCAGTCTTCCCAAGCAATTTACCCTGCTCAATAAAGTGCTCAAATGTAGACATGTTGTCTAACATATGAGTCCAAAACCTGAAATAATTAACTAATTTATTTCAACCTAAGTGTAACAAGTCTTAATTAAGCACTTGTATATTCACATCACCTTATATTATCCCAGTCTCTGTGGGAAACAAGTCTCCAATCAAAGAACTTGTATATGAAATATCAGCACTCAATTCTTGATCATAAGTGCACTTCTCATTCAATAGTGCACGACACTATTCATCATTCATTTATCATCAGTATAGTAGTAACAGTGCATTAGCATAGCCCATTAACTAATTACTATAACTGTAAACAATGACTATGTAAACACATGCAGAATGTAAACATTGAAAATGTAAACAATACAAACAATGTAAACAATAACAATGTAAACAATAACAAAGATCAGCAACAATACAAAAACTTTCGCAGAAATCAACTAAAAATAAAGCAGAAATTAATGAAATATCACAAAAAATGTGACGATATCTGCGATAGAATTAAACAAAATACATGACACCACAGTGTATAAACAAAAATGTTGTATGAAACTAAATTATAGACAAGAGTAGGCTAACAAACACAAACAAATCAAAACAAAACTAAAGAATGCGAAATAATAACGAAAACAATATTAAAACATGTCATCACAGCTAACATAAATAGCAACAGAAGTCGCTTAGCAAATTCCAGTATTGGAAATTTGCAAACCTTACAGAAAACGCTCACAATAGACGACCTCTATGACGTGGCATAATCTAACGGAGACACCACCCAACCGAGAACCCGCTGAAATATAAACATATAAATATACAAATAACATATAAACATAAAACATATAGAATGAGATGATACACAGAAGACTCAGCAGAAGTATAAGGGCACAGTTTACATACAAACAGGCCACTTAACTTATAGGCTTCCAATCGTAGAACAGCAGAAAAACGGATGTCAATCAACGTCCTAAAGAGCGAAGCTCCAACGATGATGGCACATCTGAACTGCTTCCACTGCTAACACGATGGTACAAGAGCTTCTGACATACTGTGTGTTGAGTTGTTTCGGCACTTGACCTTCTAATCCAAAAGTAAGTTGATGGAAATCGGTACTTGGCCTTCTTCAGAAAACAACCCGTTTCAACCGGCACTTGACCTTCTCAAAAAACGACAGCACTGGAACCTTGACAGCAGCAACTTGCTTGACTTGCGTAAAAGATAACAGCAGTCCGAGTTATCCGGCAACATGTAACAACGCCGGGTACTGTCAAATTCTTGTTTCCGTCAAAAAATTGAAATTTGACTTTTACCGGGCAACGCCGAGTACTTTGAAAATTTTGAAGATGTTGACTGTATTGAAGAATGTTAATTTCTTGAAGGATGCTGATGAATTCTTGTTGAAAATGAAGTGGGTAAGGGACCCCGTGTTTGCTGGTACCAGAATCAAACCAGCTTATGGCCACCAAATGATGCGTGATGCCATATGATGATGGATGGCATCCGCATGTCTGGTTTTGTGTAGTGTGTAGATGTGTTCAGTCAAAACAATGTTCATGCAACAATAACAGGGCAATCCACATAGGACGTCAGTAAACTCACGACGTATAAAGTCAATGAGTCTTGAAACAGCCGTTGACGTTTTTCTTCATTATTTATTGTGGACGCCACAGTGACAAAATGGTTACGCAAATGTGTAGGCACATCAAACAGTCATTATCACAGCAACATTCAATACAGCAATAAACGGTAGACAGCATTACAATGATGAGTCAGATGCATGTTATATTTCAAAGTGCTGTAAATGTAGTCAGGTGAACAACTCCATCCTTTTCTATAACAGCCAGGAGATAACCAGATGTATGAGATCAGTTCACTCTCCTTAGTTTGACTTCAGCAAGACAGACACGTCTGCCGAAGTATAAATAATGTCCTCAAAAATATCCTCTAGATAATAAAGGTTTTCCAAACCTAGTTCATTTAACAAAGTAGCAAGTAATGGTCCTTGGTACCTGCATCAACCGATGCAGTACAATGCAGCGACATGTGAGCTGGGAAAAAACATCTCGTGACGACGACTTTCGCAGACAGGCTATGAATCGAAATCGCTCACGACCCAAAATCAATAGAGTTAATGAAAGAGTCAATTTACCTTGCTTTCATGAAATACACAGAAATATCACGCCTCCCGACATGTGGGAAACACTAGAGGTATTATCTCGAATAAACGAAATATCCATTAAGAGGACTACACATCCCTGACAGAACAAAAATAGCGGAGATCCCCTCTTCAACGAGGCATCTCTTTCGCCATTCCAAATCGCTCACCCCACTAGTGGTGGGCGGAAACCGATCGACAAAGAAGCAAGACAAGTCATGCGCAGTCCAGCGCAAAACGACCACAGCTCAAACTTAACTGCATTCGATACCAACGCGAGAAGACAAATGCTTACCGAGAAAAGTGAATATAAATTCCAAGCAGTTGTTGCCCTTGCGTTATAAAACAGATATTGAAATAAAACGATGTTGCGAGAATTTATCACGCAACACACCCATGGAGGATGAGACTTAAAGCTTCAAGGGTGAGAGCTTAGATTGACTCTCCCTCGCCACTTATGACTTGTTTTATTAGCTACTGTCTCACCACTTCTCGCTCAGCTGAGATAAGGAATGCATTAATTACTAGTCACAGACACAACTGTACAGTTAAAGATTACAGGTACAGTATAATGAAAGACAAACTGATCCAGTGCACATTTTATAGTTTATTAAACAAAACAGTCTTTACCGCAGAGAAAAACAACAATAACGTGCGAGTTCGCACAACCTGGAAAAAAAGAACAAATAAATAAATGACACAATTATCAAATTACCACACTCTCTTCCACGACTACACGAAAAACAAGTAAGGTTAAAGAAATATACCGGGCGGGGGTCTCTAAGTAAGAGCCACCACCACCTAACATCTACTATTACTAACTAAATACACTGTGGAGTCCAACGCACAACAAGAATACTCTCCACTAGTTTTCACTCTGTCCCGTTTAACCAGTCAGAAGAAGACTTACTAACTAATCTGACTAAAATGTCCCAAAGGCACACCTACACAACTAACTTACACACCACTAAATCCTACTCCACTGAATTCTGCAGAACTAACTCAGGGGCTCTCCTCTAAGTATTATCTATCTAACTCTACTCTCTTCCCTCTACTTCAGTTCAGTGCCTTCCTGTCGCTACCCTTCGTTAGGTACCTCCTCCGTTAGCATTTAGAAAGGTATGTATTCCCTCTCTCCTCTCCAGAATAACTGATGAAGGGAACCTTGGTGACTACATACATTTTTTATTCTGGCTGTAGATCTAGCAATGATGATGGCAACTCAATTCTTCACACAAACAACGACTTAAACCGCTTCGGGTTATGGCTTACTGCTTTATTGTGGCAGTATGTAAACAATACCAGGCAACGTAGCCTGTTCTGTATTGGGTCGTAAGAGCTAAGAGCTCTAATTTCTAGGCAATTCCACGCTGAGGTATACGTTTCCTCGCGTCAGGAGAATTCCCAATGCTTCTAAGTCTTGCAGACGTAACTAAGGCGCCCTTGATTTTGCGCGTACCCAGTTTTTCAATGACACTGATGTCTCTTACCTTACTCTCGAGAAGGCAAAGTCCGTTGCAGGCTTATGGTTATCTACCACGCCGTGAATCGATGTAAAACAAAATAACAACTTATATACATCAATTCACAAATTATATGATCCAAACACATTAACAACCAAAGATTTACCTACACCCTGCTTTCCCATAAAACTCCACTTAATACAAGCTCTCATGCTCTACCCTATTTCTGCTCTCGGGTCAGACTCGAGAAGGATCTATGAGTGACTGCCTCACTCCAATGGTTGTGCACCCGGAATCAAAGAGAATTGAGACCGGAGTACCATCTACTAAACCCTTATTTAATTTAAGAGCCCCTCTCCCATCATGCGCGACTGACGCAGGTAGAGCGGGAAGAGGATGACCACAGCTTAAAGTCGAAACTGTGGTTGGCTCGAATAATGTTTTGCATTGGGAACACTGAAATGCTCTGTCAAAATCGAAAGCAGAACATCCCACATTATTAGAGTCTTTCTTATCATTGGTTTGCTTACCGGCTTCATGAAACTCTTGTTGTGCAGAGTTAGCCTGGTAATGAGATTTACCATGTCTTTTGTGTTGTGATCTACCTCGATTATTGTTGCCTCTGTAATTATTATTCCCTCTGTTATAACCCCTGTTTGGGTTTGAGTCATAATGTTCATCATTATAATCATCATGTTCATTATAGTGAGAATCCCTGTAGGATTGGTCCCGTTGTGTCCAAGAAGGAACACCCTGGTAATTTCTATTATTACTTCCTCTACGGAAATTTCTATAGTTATGGGCACCCCTCGCATATCGAGGACTGTCAGCCCGATTCCAGTTCTTCGAAGAAGAACCCTGATTTGAGTGGTTACCTTGGTTTTGATACTTATTCCAATTAACCCTTTTGTCAAATTTATTTTGAGCTCCCTGAAAGTTGTGTGGGTACTTGGGATTGTATTGTGTTGCTGAAGCAACCGGCATACCCTCTTTAATCTTAGTGTTGCTAAGAGTTACGTCCGGGTGTGCCGTAACGTATTAGTCACAATATTCTTGCATTAGTTTTAGTGTTTGTGGCTTACGCTCGTGTAGAAATTCAAGGAAATGTTTATTGATAGAAGACATGACCTTGTCTCTGAGCAACAAATCCATAAGAGCATCATATGTTTTCTCTATTTTGGATAATTCAATCCATCGTTGAAATGTAAGACGTATTTTCCCAATGAATTCTGAGAATTCAACCCCCGTCTCAGGTACCATTCTTTTAAACAACATGCGATAACCTTCCTCTGGTAACTGAAACTTCTTAATCAAGGCTGCCCTAATAACATCATAATTATCCTTGTCAGCCTCTTCAACCAAACATAGACTAGTGAGAGAATCGCCTGTTAGATTCTCAGATAATTGGTTAACATATTGCGATTTATCAACATTATGAGCCCGACAAGCCCGTTCAAACCTCTGAAGCCAGAATGTTATATCATCATTGGCAGAATTGAATGTTGGTACCTTAACTTTGTAAGTAAAGGGTTTACTATTACCACCAGGTGCTTGATTAACATTAGTCATACTTGTCAATCTTAATTTCTCTAACTCAAATTCATGTTCTCTTATTGCTTTTCTCTCTTCAGCTTCTCTATCTAATCTTTTCTGTTGAGCAGAAGCTTCTAATTTTTTCAGTTCAGCAGCAGCAGCAGCTTCTAATTTTTTCTGTTCTGCCACAAATCTCCTTTCCTCCACCTGCATCTGCAATTTCTTTTGTTCAGCAGCAGCATCAGCTTCTCTTTCTAATCTTTTCTCTTCAGCCAGAGCTTTTCTCTCTTCTGCAGCAGCTTTTTTCTCTTCAGCAGCAGCAGCAGCAGCTTTTCTCTCTTCAGCAGCAGCTTTTCTCTCTTCAGCAGCAGCTTCAGCAGCTTTTCTCTCTTCAGCAGCTAATGCTTTGTCATATTGAGCAACAGTCCATTCTTCTAAATCTTTCCCAGTCTTATCAAGGGATTTCCCTTGTGTAATAAAGTAATCTAATGTAGACATCCTATCTTATTAAATCAGAAACCTGACAAAGTAAATAAATTACCTTATTTCACTTTCATGGGAGACAAGTCTATACTATAGACTTAGTCTTAGTGAAAACCTTGTATGGTTATTTTGTTTATAATCTAACCAATGATAACTTGAGTACCTGTGGAAAACAATATCTGTATATCCCAAACACTGTGGGAGACAAGCCTTACAAAGGTCTTGTATACTTCCTTAATGTAATCAATGATCACTTGAGTACCTGTGGAAAATAATATTTTCTATCCCAATCACTGTGGGAGACAAACCTTACAAAGGTCTTGTACACTTTCTTAGTGTAATCAATGATCATAAGTACTGGTCTGTACTATAATATAAATATATTCAAATATACCTTATATATTATCTGTCAACCAAAGACATTAACAAGGACAAACAAGAAAAGACAATATGAAAACAGTTGCAGGAATCAAATTAAATTAAATAGAAAACTGAAATAAATAATAATGATAACTGCAATGAATAAACAATACAAATAACACCACAGTGTATAAACATCAATTGTGTATAGAAGTTAAAGATAGGAAAGAGTAGACCAACAAATGCAAACAAATGAAGACAAAACTAAAGAACATAGAAATATTACAAAAACAACAAGAAGTACAGTCTTCACAGCTAACAAATATTTGCAAACAATGTTGCATGCAAATTTCAACTAAGAAATTTGCTCCCTATAGACCGCTAGAGCAAGACCAATGTCACTTGGTATTTCTTGTTCTAGTCACCTCCCATCCAGGCCCGCAGAATACAAACCAAATTTAACACACAACAAATAACATATAAACATAAATACATGTAAACCTTAATAGCATAAATGCATATATATATATATATACTTAATAGAATGTGATGCTGGTATAGTGTTGCAAAGCAGGCACAGTTTTTTTTATTTTATTATTATAACAATAACTTGCCACTTTTAATGAACAATTAAATAATAGATTTGGTTTTCTACACTATTACAATGTTCAATTTTTTTGAGCATATGAAGATCCAACGATGAAATATGCACTTTATGTTCAACAACACTGTGATTCTTCTGTACAGGATCAACAATCACTTCTTTCTTCTGTACGATGAGAAATGTCAACAGTACTGCTCCCGATATTTTATACAATTGATACAACTGTCCTGTATAATACCGTCTGTACAGCGAAAAACTGTCAACAATCGCTGACCTAGATACAGCATCCGATCGGTAATACAGGTCAAGCTGACATCGACTGCCCCGTTGTAACTTGTACACTGGTGTTCATGCGTGTCGTATGTGGCGTCAGGGATGGTCTGGTTATCATAACCCCAGGAATCTGGTTCACCACTGTAAAAGTTCTATATGTTGGTTGGTGGTATTCCTACTGTAACTGTAGAGTCTTGGTTCCTTGGTAAGGTGTACTGTGAAGTGCCTTGTCTGATGTAATGGGTGAGTGTAAACATCAATGGTAATAGACGCGAATGGAGGATAGTTCGACAGTTTTGTTGCACACTCACTCCGATCACAGGTGTAGGTCAAGGATGACTGGAACGACAGTTGACATTTCACTGACTTTAATAAGGACGTACATACTTGGACAGCACGGATACAGTCATGGGTACATGTTGACATAAATTCATTGGTTATTTGAATCGTGGATGATACATTCATGTAGTAGTGAAATAACATTCAACCTAAGGTAGCATTCACTGTTCTGGTAACTAATCGCCGTATCCTCTACTGACTGAACGCGTCAATGAGGATCGGTAAACATACAAAAGTCATTGGCCGAACCTTCATTTCATGGCTAAGTTCTTAAGCTGAAATATGTCTAATGTTTGTATAATAATTATAAACCACGATAGTGGGTTTTCACCTCATAACACGATCTCGATACCACTGCCCGATAGTAGGATACATAATCTGTTCTCTTGACAGTGATCAAAAATATGATGACAGGAATATAACATGGCCGCCTTCCTGAGTTGTCGCTCACTCACTCGCAGGAGGGTAGATATAAGCCAAAGTTAATTTAGAATGTGCATATAAATAATTTCATAAAGTTTTTCCATACAGCTCTGCAGTAATCCAGTTACTTCATGTAGACATAACTGCTGTAGGAAAGCCTGTCATCTTCGTCGATACAAAACACGACCCTAGCGATACGAAGCACAATGTTCCATCTAGGTCTAACGGACTCGAGATCATCAAAAATAGGGTCTGGCATACCTGGAGTCCGAATCACACATATGAGGAGGATCTCTGACAAATAGACTCTTGCAGAGACATAAACTTCTCCTGGAAAAACATCTACGAATCACTGTTAAACCTTAAACAGTGCCAGCCCTAGGAAACACACTCAGCCATTTCTTGGCGACATTATCGGAACTCTTCACAACCCAGTAGGACTACGAAAACCTGCGCTAGATTCCGGCAGAAAGAATATAGTCCGACCTGAACATACAAAGGTATACAATATACGACTGAATCTTCTTTCACTAGACAAGTAGAACACATGAATTCAGGCCATAAACATTCTAAGAACGATCAATCTATTTTCTGGCTATGACAAATGATGAATGCCAAAATATAAGTATTCTTCCGCCCGATCAATATCAGGGAGATTATCCATATAATCAAACGTATGAATCAAACATGGATTATCTGGCTTTACAAAAGAAAGCATTTTCGTACCCAATTAAATACAACAATATATTTTCTATATTAAATAGACATATCGTACATTTGTAATCTGTGCATTCAAAAATATGTATGCAACAGTGGGGTTGATCCACAAATATAAGAACCATGACAAGAAATGAAAAACGTCAACAAATCCGAAAACTGGATAAAAATTAAAGAGAAAAGAAGCAACCATATAATAACCAAAAATAACGGGCGGGTTAAAAATAAAAATTAACAGTCACTTTGCCCTACCAATGTGTATGTATGATTTTACATCTTGTAGTATGTTTCTTCCAGTACAATCTTGTTATCGCTTCCTACATTTATTCTCGTTTAACTTTGCTTTCTCCCTGGGTATTCTCAGACCCACTTGCTGTGACCTCTCATCACGTATTTTAGGTTAGTCAGTAACGCAGACTCCTTTCGGCCGCCGCTGTGTTGCGTCACTCGACTCCTTCCCAATGGACTCTTTTCTCCTTTTTTGGATAGATGATATTTATTTTCATTAGTGCACATGTCCACGTTTGTTGAAGTTTGTATGGCTAAACATTTTCAGCAGGATGATGTAGATGGTCTCTTGCTCAAACTTCCTGATTTGCTTCTTACGAGATACTTGTTAGATAACAGGGTTAATTGTTCTGTGATTCGCTTTCGGGCCCCAGTAATCGTCGGATGGACATGATAATAATATAATAGCTCCATGAGTCATGACTGATTATGGGAATGCATCTTTGAGGTGATAGTCCTTGACTCCTTTTTTCCTGATGTTCATTTCGTCATTTCTCCACTCTTCTTCTTGCCGTGAGAGCTTCATTTCGCTCAGTCTGAAGTGGCGTCGTAGATCATCGCCACTTTGTGCGATCGGCGTGCGATCGGCAGCTTCATCCTCCCAGGTTGCTGAATTTCCTTCCAATGCCCTCATGTCTCACTTGCCCACATCTTTAAACCTCAGCTACGGTCGCCCAACTGTTCATGTGGCATCTGCCAGTTGTCCAAAAAAGATATCTTTCGGGATGCAGCGAACATAGCCAAGTCAGCGTAGTCTGCACTGTCTAAGCAATGCATACATACTTTGAAGGCCTGCACGTTACAACACCTCGACATTTGTCACTTTGTTCTTTAAAGAAATACCGAGGATGTGTCGTAGACACCGCAAATGGAAGGCAATGAGCCTTCTTTCATGCTTAGCATAGGTTTTCCTTGCTCCGCTGCCATATAGAAAAGTGCTGGGGACGCAGGCGTTATATACCGCAGCTTTGGTCTTCGTTGTGAGAAGGGAGTTTTCCCAAATATGCGTTGTGAGGCGCGCAAAGGTGGCTTTAGCAATGCCAATGCGGCTGTCAATTTCTGTGTCCAGAGAGAGCTGGTCGTTGATGGTAGACCGTAGGTGTATAAAGTGGTGTACCACTGCCAATTCATAGCTGAATGGGCATACAGGTGTAATTATAGGATTCATTATCATCATCATTTTCCGTTTCACTCTTTACGCAGCATGGAGCTACCACTGGAGTTAATCTCCTGAAGGAAGCCTGCATGAAGTATTTGCAGCAGTGGTTTCTGATACAATTTTTCACACCAGGAAGTTGCCAGTCTCATGCACATCCTCTAATTAGTCGCCTTGTGCAGTAGTCCTGTTAAATATTTTAGTCTCTTCCGAGACTACCGGGAACTGCACAGGTGAGCGCCTTTCAAGTCGCCGAGTAAATACCCGGTCAGAAGGTGTCGCGTGATCAGAAGGTTTTGGTGAGCAGAAGAAGCCAAGATTCCCTGGAAACTGGGCAGCCGCTTTGATAGTACGCCATTTTGGAAAGCCGGTGGTATTCACCGAATGCATGGCCATTTCCACAGCACAGACTTGTGCCATTTCGTTCATGGTTAATCCTGGTGTTTTGTATAGGAGTAGTGTTACGGCGGTGACCTATGTTAGGTCCTATTCACAGGTTGTCAGTATTTTCTTGACTCGATATTTAGATGTTTCACTGTTAGCTTGACTCCCTGGCTCCTGGCTCAATGTGAGGAGCCGTGGTTATTTTGCCATTCTTGGTGTTTATTAAGTCACCTGTATCCAGGTCTGCTTTAATTGTAGCAGCCCTAATTGTGTAGCTCACGCGCTCCATTGTAAGGCCATGTTGTATAGTTTTGATTAAAGGGATAGATTAGTACTGAGTTTTCCCTTTCTAATTTGACACAGTCATCTGTATGTGTAAGTAAATAAATTCAGGGGCTGCTGTAAAACATATATATATATATATATATATATATATATATAGATATATATATATATATATATATATATATATATATATATATATATATATATATATATGTAGGGATCACATACCATCTTTATGTGATCTCTTAGTTCGAATGAGCCCATGTTTATGTCCTGTGCGGTAGACCCACTACGGCGACGTCTGTATTGTAGTAGTTAACCATTTATATCACTGAATTACAAATCTTTACTACTCTACTCTACTATACCCTACTCTACTTTGTTCTATACTGTTCAAAAAAAGAAACGCATAGCTACACATAGTCATAATTTTTACATTAAATAACTTTTTAAATTTAATGAGTTAATTGTTCAAATTGCACACAGGAATACCTTAGGGTTCAACCAATCAATTGACAGTTGTTTTGCATCTGGGTCACGAGAGTTTTTTGGTGTACGGGCTTTCCCGTTAGTATGGTGTGTGGTCTCCTCTTGCATCGATCATCGACCATGGATGCGATCAGACGTCTGATGTGGGCCTGTGGGATGGCTGCCCACTCTTCCCGGAGTGCCTGGAACAGATCACGACGATGGCTGGAGCAATGTCTCGGTGACAAACAAGTCTATGCAGCTCATCCCACAAGTGCTCAATCGGGCTCATGTCTGGAGACAGGGATGGCCAGGGAGGGGTGAGAATGTTGTTGGCAGCCAGGAACTGCGTGGTCCACCGTGCACAATGGGGTCTGCCGTTGTCCTGTTGAAACACAGACTTTCGGGCAGCCAAAAGTGGAAGGAAATGGGGTCGAAGAATTTCATTGACGTATCGTTGCGCATTCAAGCCTCCTTCAATGTGCACCAATTGACTCCTTCCGTTGTAACTGATCATTTCCCACACTACTGCACCTCCACCACCGTGCGGCGGAGCTTCATCAACGCAATTTTGGGCAAAACGTTCATTTCGCCTACGGTAGACCCTACGCCGTCTATCATGACGCTGCAACAAAAAGAAAGATTCGTCACTAAACCAGACACGTCTCCATTGATTGTCAGCTGCCCAGGGACGATGCTGGTTGGCTCAAAGAAGTCGATTTTGGCGATGGCGGTGCGTAAGGACAGGTCCTCGGTGAGGTCGTTGTGCCCAAAGTCCAGCGTCATGCAGTCTATTCCGGACAGTTTGATCAGACACATGACGTCCTGCAGGCAATGACTGGGCAGTTGAGGAAGCTGTTGTAAACCTGTCTCTGAGGTGACGAAGCCGAATAAAGCGATCCTCCGCTGCTGTTGTCACTCTGGGTCGTCCACTGCGATGTCGGTCTTCAACTGAGCCAGTGGCTTGGAACCGGTGCCAAAGTCGACTGATGGTACTCTGATGCACGTTTAGATGCCTGGCAACCTGACTTTGACTTTCGCTTGCATTCAGTCGGCCAATGTTCCTTAAATTTATCGATAGAGACGCCTAAAATGTCTACTTGAAAATGAACTGAATTTTGTGTGTGTAGCGTTATCCTTTTATAGGGTTTCAGTTGCGTAGTCAGTGAATAGTGTTCACCCCAAATTTTGTTGCTTTCACGTGCGCGCAATATGAGCTGTGATCAAAAATTGCGTCATAAACACTATTGACCACTGCGTTTTAACGATTACAAAAACGAACGCAATTCAGGTCAACACGTGCATTTGACACTGTAAAGAACATTTGAGGCTGGTTTTTATATACCCTAGCACCAAATTTTACTTACAAACTCATAAAAAGGCGCCCTCGGATAGCTATGCGTTTCTTTTTTTGAACAGTATACTTTACTCTGCTCTACTCTACTCTACACTACTTTGTTCTACTTTACTCTGCTCTACTCTACACTACTTTGTTCTACTTTACTCTGCTCTACTCTTCTCTACTCTGCTCTACTCTACTCTACTCTACTCTACTCTACTCTACTCTACTCTACTCTACTCTACTCTGCTCTCCTCTAATCTACTCTACTCTTCTCGGCTCTACTCTATTCTGCTATATTTTACTCTACCTTACTTTTTTCTACTTTACTCTACTCTACTCTACTCTACTCTACTCTACTCTACTCTACTCTACTCTACTCTACTCTACTTTGCTCTACTCTACTCTGCTCTACTCAACTCTGCTATACTCTACTCTACTCTACTTTGTTCTACTTTACTCTACTCTACTCTGCTCTACTCTAATCTACTATCCTATAATCTACTCTGCTCTACTCTACTCTGCTCTACTCTACTCTACTCTGCTCTACTCTACTTTGTTCTACTTTACTCTGCTTTACACTACTCTACTCTACTCTACTCTACTCTACTCTGCTTTACTCTACTTTACTTTGTTCTACTTTACTCTGCCCTACTCTGCTCTACTCTACTCTACTCTACTCTACTCTACTCTGCTCCCCTCTACTCTACTTTGTTCTACTTTACTCTGCTCTACTCTACTCTATTCTACTCTACTCTACTCTACTCTACCCTACTCTACTATACTCTACTCTGCTCGGCTCTACTCTATTCTGCTATACTCTACTCTACTCTACTTTGTTCTACTTTACTCTGCTCTACTCTACTCTCCTCTACTCTACTTTGCTCTACTTTACTCTGCTCTAATCTACTCTGCTATACTCTACTCTACTTTGTTCTACTTTACTCTACTCTACTCTGCTATACTCTACTCTACTCTACCCTCCTGTACTCTACTCTGCTCTACTCTACTCTGCTCCACTCTACTTTGTTCTACTTTACTCTGCTCTACACTACTCTACTCTAGTTCTACTCTACTCTGCTCTACTCTACTTTACTTTGTTCTACTTTACTCTGCTCTTCTCTATTCTACTCTACTCGGCTTTCCTCAACTCTACTTTGTTCTACTTTACTCTGCTCTACTCTACTCTATTCTACTCTACTCTACCCTACTCTACTATACTCTACTCTGCTCTGCTCTACTCTACTCTACTGTGCTCTAATCTACTCTACTTTGTTCTACTTTACTCTGCTCTACTCTACTCTACTCTGCTCTGCTCTACTTTGTTATAATTTACACTGCTCTACTCTGCTTTACTTTACTCTACTCTACTCTACTCTACTTTGCTCTTCTCTACTCTACTCTGCTCCACTCTACTGTGTTTTACTCTACTCTGCTATACTCTACTCTGCTCTCCTCTGCTTTACTCTACTCTACTCTACTCTGCTCTGCTCTGGTCTTCTCTACTCTACTTTGCTCTACTCTAGTCTACTCTGCTCTGCTCTGCTCTGCTCTGCTCTACTCTACTCTACTCTACTCTACTCTCCTCTACTCTACTCTGCTCTACTCTACTCTACTCTACTCTGCTCTGCTCTGCTCTTCTCTACTCTTCTCTACTCTACTCTGCTCTACTCTGCTCTGCTCTACTCTACTCTTCTTTGCTCTGCTCTACTCTACTTTACTCTACTCTGCTCTACTCTGCTCTGCTCTACTCTACTCTGCTCTACTCTGCTCTGCTCTATTCTACTCTACTCTGCTCTACTCTACTCTGCTCTGCTCTACTCTACTCTGCTCTACTCTACTCTGCTCTTCTCTACTCTGCTCTACTCTACTCTACTCTCACTCTACTCAACCCTACTCTACTCTACCCTACTCTACTCCACTCTACCCTACTCTACTCTACTCTACCTACCCTACTTTACTCTACTCTACTCTACCCTACTCTACTCTACTCTACCCTACTCTACTCGACTCTACTTTACTGTCGTAGATTTTAGATAGGAGTATTAAGACTAGGGTTGGTCCCTTCAGAATAGGTTGGAATGAGTGATAGTCACAGTGAGAGCTGGTGAAAAAAACCACAATAGAATTTCCCACACGTGAGATGATAGAATGTGATAAAGAAGCTGTCTTTGAGAATCGAGATAATCTTCTCTCTCTCACCTATCTTCTACGACCGCTTTTAAAGGCGTCAGACAGTCTACACACAGATATATATATTAATATATCTCTATCTACTCACGGGCACGCACATACACGTGACGACAGGTAAACACACAGACGTGGGAATCTATCACAATGAATTTATATGTATTTGAACGAGCTGACCAACGCACTGATTTAGTTCAAGAGAGAGATTTTTATTATTATCATCAAAAAAAAATCTTCTCACAACACCAAAAATACATCAAGGAAAAACATATACAAATAGTCATAAAATTTAAGAAAAATGCTACAAGGATGATATCCCCGTTATGATCTTAGCTCTAGGTTTAGCCCACAGCCCCGTTAAGAGAACAGATGATGGCCCAAAGAGTTATAGATACGTAGGGTTGAGGCTAAGAGTTTTTCTTCTTTTCTCGTAAATGTATGCACAGAGTTGAATAATCTGATTTAGCCTAAGAAGTAAAGAAACTCTAGCAAATAGTAACAAATTCTGCAGGTTAAACAAAAAAAGAATTAAGACAGTAAATGGGTGACAATCTATAACTGTAAAATAACACTCTGATCTGCGTACACTCATTCATTCAGCCATGGCCATGCAGTTATACTCACAACTTTGCTCGCTGCCTCTGGGAACATACTCAATTCTAGGACCTTCACACAGACCCGAAAATGCAGTCCTTGACCAAGAAATCCCCAGTTCCAAAAGACGTACTAAACTCTCAGCGAACGATTCCTTGGGTGTTCTAATTTTTCGAATGTCTGATTAAGTCACATAAAATATTGTCCAGGCACGAAAGTTAGCAGAGCACAATGTCATTAGCTTTGGTTTCTAGAATTTAAGGAATGTCGGATCAGTGTCTACTTTCAGGAAGTTACTATATTTGGTCGCCACAGTACTAGTCAAAACTCTGTCGGAATGTTTCTGATCTTTGCTTGCCACAACGGGCTGAATTGTACTGAAGAGTTATTCTGGAAGAATTAATTCTGGCGCGAAGGCCTCTTACTTCATTTAACTGTTACAGTTCAGGTAATGAAAGTGATTTGTTTCCCAAATAAAGTTCACGTACTAGAACGCTGGTAAAGTTTGGTACCACCGTTTCACTATATAAAAGAAAGAACACATATCAAATAATTTTTACAATATGTACCCACTATAACTTACATTATTAAACCGCAAGTGTACTGCTTGACTTATCATTTAAATTTCCCGTAAAGTAAGTTATATCTTAAAAAAAAATCATCAATCCCCATGAATTTAGGAACTCGTGCGTGTTCCGTCAACATCTCATGAGGTTTCTAGCATTTGTAAGTTAGCTTAGAAAAATATGATCTCGTCTGATTTCTTAGCAGTAAAATTTAACTTCATTATAGCTACATTATTGTTTAGTAAGCTAAGATATAATTTATTCTGCTATCCACTGAAACACGTCACTAGAAAATAATACAGACTATATAAATTTGGCACTCTGCGCAAAATCTAACTAGTGAAATATGAAATAAGCGACTTAACACTTTATCATTTCACAAAATACTAGATATAATATATATTACCTCACACAGAACTACAGGTAGTCGCACAACTTAAGAATTATATGCTGAATATTTAAGGAAGTCTAGAAGTTCGACAAATTGCCGAAACAAACTGAGAAACTTCGCTAACAGCTATTCTGTTTCGAACAACCTGTCTACTGCGAATATAGGAGCGAGAATGAAATTAAAGTTTCAAACTCGGGCCAATATCTTAAAATCAGACAAAGGGCCCAAACTTATTTCGCCAAGCGAAATTATCTCCCCTACTCCCAACATTTACGTCAGCTTAACGCGTGACGTAACTGCCACCAGTGACCGAGAAATGCGCGTGACAGTTGCAAATCTCAGACAACCGTCTACGACTGCGTCGTACAGATGCCGGGTTTGACACCTTAAGCTAGTGACAGGTGAACAAAATGGTAGACCAAAAGTCTGCTCTATGTCCAGCGAAACGAATTTCTCACACCTCAGGTCTTACCTGCGCGACTGACATCTGATGCAATACGGTTACTAGTCAGTATGAGAAAGAAAAACGATGATGGGAAAGAAATATATTTTTCGCAACGAATGATGCGAAAAAATACAGGAAAAACAAGTACGGAAAAGTAATAAAATGAAAGGATTAGGGTGAGAGAATAGGAAGAAGATGTAGGTAATTTAATGATATAAAGACCCACGTGACATTTACTCTACTCTACTCTCTACTTTACTCTACCTACTCTGCTCTATTCTACTCTACTCTACCTACTCTACTCTACCCTACTCTACTATACTCTTCTCTACTCTACTCTACTCTACTCTACTCTACTCTACACTCTACTCTATATTCTACCCTACTCTACTCTTTCTTACTCTACTCTACTCTACTCTACTCTACTCTACTCTACTCTACTCTACCCTACTCAACTCTACCCTACTCTACTCTGCTCTACTATACTATACTCTACCCTACTCTACTCTCCTCTAGTCTCCTCTAATCTACTCAGCTCTCATTTAATCTACTCTGCTCTACTCTACTCTATTCTACTCTGCTCTACTCTTCTCTACTCTGCTCTACCCTATTCTACTATACTCTACTCTGCTCTACTCTACTCTACTCTGCTCTCCTCTAATCTACTCTGCTCTCATCTAATCTACTCTGCTCTACTCTACTCTGCTCTACTCTACTCTACTCTGCTCTACTCTACTCTGCTCTCCCCTACACTACTCTACCCTACTCTACTCTACACTACACTACTCTACTCTACCCTACTCTATTCTACCCTATATTACTGTACTGTACTGTACTGTACTGTACTCTGCCCCGCTCTGCTCTACTCTATAATTTACTCTACTCTACTCTCTACTCTACTTTGCTCTGCTCGAGTCGATTCGACTCGACTCGGCTCTACTCTGCTCTACGCTAATCTACTCTTCTGTCTTTTGCCGTTTTCATAACGCGTTAATTAAATTATATATACATATATATATATATGTATATATATATATATATATATATATATATATATGTATATATATGTATATATATATATATATATATATATGTATATATATATTATAATAATAATAATAATAATAATAGTTGCCCATCGCAAGCGAAGATGGAGACAGCTTCAGACTTGAATTGTGAGACATCAGTGCCGTGATCTCATGTGGCTAATTAGTCCTATTTTGGCCCTACAGGCCATGCCACATACGGGGCACACATGGTTAGAGTCGATAGTAGTGTTGCTGCGCATTCTGACTTTTCTTGCAGCACGCTTGCCTTCTGCCTTATCAGCTAGATTCTGTTCTGCAATGCGAGCGCCTTGAGTAATGTTTGTCCGCCAGGCAGAGCGATCATGTGCGATAGTCTCCCAGGAGGAGACATCAATTTTGAAGCTGCTCAACGATGCTTTCAGTGTGTCTTTGAAACGTTTCTTTTGTCCCCCTACTGCTCGCTTACCCATAGAGAGTTCGCTGTACATCAACTGCTTTGGGAGGCGTTTTTCGGGCATGCGAACAACATGTCCGGCCCATCTAGTTTGGGCCCTCTGCAGCAATGTGTAGGTGCTTGAGATATGTGCTCTGTTGAGGACCTCAGAATTAGATACTCTATCATGCCACTTGATCCTGAGTATCCTGCGAAGACAGCTCATGTGGAAATGGTTAAGCTTCTTGGCGTGTCTGCTATACACTGTCCATGTTTCACAGGCATACAGGAGGGTAGTGAGCACTATTGCATGATATACTTTTATCTTGGTGGCGGCACTAATTCCTTGTCGATCCCAGACATTTACTCTTAGTCTTCCAAAAGCTGCACTTGCCTTTGCAATTCTGTTGTTGACCTCGGCGTCGATATTTGCATCTTTGGTAAGGGTACTGCCTAGATAAGTGAAGCTGTCCACCACTTGGAGACGTTGGTTCTTTACTGTGATATTTGGTTCACAGTAAGGTTTCCCAGGAGCAGGTTGCAACATTACTTCAGATTTCTTCGTATTGATGGTAAGACCAAAGTCATCACACGCTACAGAAAGCCTCCTCATATTGTTCTGCATGTCTAGTTCTGTGCAGGTGTTGAGGGCACAGTCGTCCGCAAAGACAAGGTCAGAGATCATTGTTTCATTCACCTTTGTAAAGGACTGTAATCGTCTCAAATTAAACAACTTCCCATCTGTCCTGTATCTGATGTGTACGCCGTCACTACTGCCATGCGTAACATTAGACAGCATGGCAACAAATATCATACTGAATAGTGTCGGAGCGAGCACACATCCCTGTTTGACACCGTTTGTGACCGGAAAGGGTTCAGAAGGTTCTATATATATATGTGTGTGTGTGTGTGTGTGTATGTGTGTGTGTGTGAGTGTGTGTGTGTGTGTGTATGTGTGTTTTTTTTGTTTTTTTGATGCTTTAACTCTGGAATGTTTCTGGCAGGTAAGAATGTCACTGGACGAAAACACTGACGAGGCTTTGCAAGAATTTCAAGACCAAATTGTAAGTTTAGAAATTGAAATCTTGAACGTGGTATGACACGATCTTTTGTACTTCTCTAGGTAAAGGTAGTTTCATAGCAGATACTGCCGTAGGGGAGTCAAGTGTTACAGTCTACACCATAATAGGTGAAGTTTTGTTAGGTAGGTTGATTGGATCTCATCTTCGCTGCCTATGCCTTGCCTAATTCAAGAGGAGAGTCAGGTCTTGATTTACAACTGTGCAGGCTTTCGATTTTGGAACCATGTATCTTTGCTGCCGACAGTCAATTGCTCTAATTGCTTCGAACAGTGGTTCCCAAACTTTTTTCTCTGGGCCACACTTTCGACATGAAAATTTGCTCGCTCCAGACCGAATAATATTTTGATAAGAAATACCTTCTGAAAACAACAAAAAACAAAAATTAACTCCCAACAGTTCTTTTTGGAAAAAGAATTACATTATTTTTTAACTATGTTTTGAAATTGTTATTAAAATCTATACATATTTCTCATATTATATCACATGAAACAAAACAAATAAGAAAATGACCTTCATATTTATTTTTGGCATACGAATTTTTTGAAAATCTTTCTAAATCATTGGTCGTCTTTGAATCTTCCCGCCTTACATATCATCCTCTCGCGCCACACCAGTGGCAACCTAATGCTACTTTAAATTTCTAGTTTCTATTTTGTTTGGATAGTATTGAATGACATATTGTTAGCGCATCATTTTCCGATGATTTTATTCCAACAAGAAAGGTCATTTTTGCTGTCACTGGACAAATTAAGTAAATTGAATTGACTCACTGTTCTCCGGCGTCACAAGGAGCATTGGACTTCAACAAACTCGTGTCAAGTCCCTCCTGTCGCATTCCAACTGCTCGAGGTCTTCTTACGTCTGTTTCATAATTTTTATTTCTGTCTCAAGTTCTTACTCCCCCTTAGCCGGTCTCAAGCCCGGCTGAAAAGAGGACGGAGGTGGCATGCATAGAGGCCGTAAGGAGGCAGTTATTCCTCCTTGCAAAGGCATAACACGCCCATCGGCTGTTTGCCTTAAAACTTGACTACAAGTAACGCACGCTCGGCTACCACAAGTATAGGAAACCAAGATCCAGCGATACAGACCTCCAGGATGACCCAGAGTTCGCTGGGAGGACAACATTAGACAATCTCTGAAGGACTGAGGACTAGACTGGAACCAGGCCAGGAGGAAGACAGCTGATAGGATAGTATGGCGCTTTCTTTGGCAAACCTTTACACCTCACGGTAGAAGACGAACGGCTAAGTAAGTATGTAAGTCTCCAGTTCTCAGCTGCGTGTGTTTGTCAGCCTAGTTCTACTGCCTTCACACTCAGGATTCCACAGCAAGGACCGGAATCTCCATGATATTTGAAGTAGATGTAGAACGAAAAAGGGGTAGGGCACGAGTGTGTAAGGGATATTACCTTGTAGTAAAGTACTCTGTGTGACACCCAGCTCAAATTTCCCCGATTAAAAAATCTAGTTAACGTAAATTTACAACCTATAACCCACTACTACTATGTTTGAAATTTGTCAAGGTCAAGGTCAAACCTACCGCTAAAAATTGGACAAAATAGTTTGAATTTTCTACTACCCCGTTAAAAATCTATAAATAATTTCCATGTTTGACCTTGTTCTGAAGGCCACGGCAAATCAACCGCTAGAAAATTAACAACGTACTCTTAAAATCTATTAATAACTACAGCATTTGAAATTTGTCTCAAGGCCATCGTCAAATCCAACCGCCAACATTTAAATAAAGATTTGAATTGTCTAACACCAATCGTAAAGGTCCCACCCCCAAACACACACACGCTCCACCCTTCCCAAATATTTATGAACGAATGTGGTGTCGGAGTACCCGAATGTAGTGTCGGAGTGTGTCGGAGTTGATTGTTTAGCAAAAATACGTCTGTCCGCTTCAGAAGTCGGAAGTCGAAAATGCATCCGATCTGAGTGTCTCTTAAATAGAGAAACGGACATTGACACAAATCTTTACAAACAGAATTCGAAATATGTCGTGAAATATTCTAATCCACATATATAAATTATTAGGTAAATATAAAGCCTAACAAATAAAATTAATAAAGAGAAGAGCAATGGGAAAATAACAGTGCTGTCACAAAGAATGTACTCGAAATCCCCCTTGTTTTATGCTTCGTCTGCAAATTGTAACGCTTTCACGTTGATAGTAAAAGCTTACTGTATTATTACCCGCTTTCTTCAATGAAACGTGTGCTGCATTTCTAAGAAAAACATTGAGATGCCCTGCGTAATGACCTAAATTAATCCTAACATTAATTATATTACGTTACCAAAACGAACGAACAGATGGACAAAGGATAAAGAGAGAGGGGAGGGCTGAAAATCAGGAACGCATGCAACACGCTTCGCGCGATACACAAATGCTGCCATCACGCGTGTAAGACTACAAGCACTAACTTTTTTTCAGACGGACAGTGATAAAATACACTACCCTTTCCCAGAGTTAGGTTTATAAATCATAAAAAACTCTTATTAGAAAAGATAACATTAGATGGGTTTACGGTTGAAAACATAACAGTACCCAGAAAGCACATCCTCGAAACAGGAGGTAGAAGAAATTGCATATTTTGAATGCAGCCACGTAGCTCCTTTAAATTTGTATTTTTGGGTTCCTTAGGGCTTGCTGACAAATAATATGTAAAACGTTACGCAAATAGTCCAGGAATTAATAAATTATACCCAGAATAAAATATTGGGGGTGCCTGACAGCCTAAAATCATTTCTGCTCATAAGATTTTTTTTATAACGTGTTTGAAAAAAATTTACGTTACAGAAATAGCCTACCATGTAAACTCCAAATTGATTGGAGCGCAACAAATGAAAGCCTAACCACGATTGGTCGGGCTATAAATACTATCTTGGTTGTTAGGGGAAACGGGGAAAGGTAACATTTTTTCAAACACTTGTCGAAACGGGGATCATTGGTCAGACTCGCTGATATACACACTTGGGAGCGTTAGTTCGAAACCACTTGTTTAAATAAGATTGATAAAGCATCAGTGCGTTGAAGCCAGCTTATATTTGGCTAAATAAAAGCCTGGAAGATAAGCAGATGGGAATTTGTGCCAGTTTGTGCCAGAATTCATTGCTAATCAACGTATCTGTGTTTATTCGTATGAATTGTGGTAAGCTTGAACCATTCAATATCTTTTAATGAAAATTGAATGTGAATTGTTGATTTATGCCTGTATATATATATATGTAGTTCAGTGGCCAACGTGAGGTAAAGCCTGTAATGCTCCAGCCTGAACAGAGGGTGTCGGAGAGAAGTAAAACGGCATGGAATGGCCAAACAGTACACTGACACCTGGATGATTGAATAGAAAGAAATAATGCTGGAATTGCAGAGGCGTAGTAACCATTAAGAAGGGTAATACTGGAATAAAGTATTTCAAATGAAGCTGACAGTTGGCCTAATGCTCTGAACTCAATGTTTGTGCTGTGTTGTGATCAGTGTAACAAGAGAGTTTAAGTTAGTTATGAAGTAGAAGGTACATCCTTCTTGATTTCAGGGACAGTGGTCTTGATGGTACTGAGCAGCACCTGGTCAGAGCTTTGCTGAATCCAGTGTCGGACAGCATACTCCTTGGTCCTTTTAGCTATCAGTGAGGTGTCTCCAGAGCCCAGAGGAGAATTCGAGCAGAGGAGTCCTTTCCTGCCGCCATCACGCCAGATAAGCTAACTTGGCCAGCTGAGCTCAACATTATGTCCCCTCATCTTGAACTGACTTTGAAAAATTAACATTAAGAGGGGAATTTACTTGTCTTAAAATCAGGAACTGTGAACATCTCCAATACTAGTCCCTAAAGACAAACTATTGAAGTCATGATGACAAATACCAACAGAGCTTGAACAAAACAAAACCAGTATTACCTCATACTACTATTACACAACTGACACACATAGGATATTTTTAATAATATATGTCACTACAATATTCATATTAAATACATTCTGTACATAACTTGTAATTTAAATTGATTGTGATTCCTGGTTCCTTTGTATTTGAATCAGGACACAAATACATTATTAACAGCACTGAATACATATTGTTATTTGAAACGTTACGAGTGACTTCTTTAAGATATTCTCATAGAGTGTTATATGTATGTGAGTGTCACAGTGTTGTTAAGAGTAGTGGATTAAATTAAATTGTTTATCTGTCTGTTGTTGTGACTTACACTTCACCATACTCATACCCTAGACACATAACGTAGCATCACACTATTCCAGAATAATTCTGACTGAGATATATAGATATGTGGTAGCAAGTAAGGTTATCTATAATACACTACTCTTAATAGATATAGATACCTTCACAGCTGATCTCAGTCAGTACACTAAGTTCCCTATAAGTATTTATAACATCCCACTTCACCACATATATTGGGGTCTCGCTCTTGGGATTTTGAATCTTTCCCTATTAAAAATATTGGGGGTAATTCACTTCAGGGAATATAAGAATTAAAAGGTATCCTTGGGTGGAATTAAATAAGGTTGAGCTCACGGTGCCTGTGTTGTCCATTAGAGATTGAATTGTTGGTTAGACATTGTATAAATTTACATAATAGACAATGGCGGACCTGGCCAAATTTCGATCTGCTGCGGTTCAGACTGCAAAAGAGTTAGGATTAGATGGGCAAGTTATGGTTGCCTATGTCACGACGGAATGTGACAAATTTATTGAACGTGAAGAAAGAAGGTTTGAAGCCGAAAGAAAGTTAGAGGCTGACAAGGAAATTAAGAAGTTACAGTTTTGAAGCTGAGGCTGAGACTAAGAGGTTGCAGACTGAGGCTGAGGCTAAGAAATTGGAGGCAGAAAGAGAAGACAAAAGATTAGCTGCAGAAAGGGAAGAGAGGAAATTAGCTGCAGAAAGGGAAGCAGAAGAAAAAAGATTACAAAGGGAACATGAGTTACGACTAAGGGAGTTTGAGTTTCAAGGCCATGCTCCTGAAAATGGTGCCAGTCCCTTTGCCTCTGATGCTACGGTTACTCAGGGAGCCTCAACCTCAGCTATGAATTTTCATTTAGATCATTTTGTTGAGAAAGACGATGATATTGAGAGCTACCTAAATAGGTATGAGCTATTAGCTACCACGTATGGGTTAGAGAGAGAAAGATGGAGCTTAAAGTTATCTCAGGGACTTCGTGGGGCAGCTTATGAAGTTTTTGCAAAAATGAGCAGAGGTGATCAGGAAAATTATGACATGCTAAAGCAGGCTCTTTTGTTAAGGTATGAAAAGAATGCAGAATTCTATAGAAAAAAATTTAGGAATGCTAAACTACTGTCAGGTGAAACCTATCACCAGTTCTCTGCACGAATAGAGACATACTTGGAGAAATGGACTTCTCTGGGGAAAACCCAAGATCTTAAGGAAATGGTCCTTATAGAGCAACTAAGAGAGTCCATGGCTCCAGACCTGAGAAAGTTTCTCATGGAACAAGGTGCAGAGAGGCTGGGTGAGTTGCTAAATGTTGCTGAAAGGTATCAAGCAGCTCAAGCAGAGGTAACAGGTAATAAAAAGAAACAGGTGGACAACTTTAGGGCACCACAGAACTTTAATAAATTTGATCCTAAGGATCAAAATAAAGGTAAGCACCAATTTGATAGGCCACGGTATGAAAATAAAAATAAATTCCCACAATTCGATGAAAGGAAATATAATGAAAGAAAATCTTTCAACCAAGGAAAAAGGTGGTGTAAGAATTGTCAGATGGACAATCATGACACTGACCGTTGCAGAAGGAAACCTGTATATATGGCAACCCTTCAGGTCAGGTCGACCTCAAGACAGGAGGAGGATATTATGTTAGATACCACTCCAGAAGAGATGAGGAAGGCACAGGCTGGGGATAAAACACTCAAGCCTTGTTTCAGAAAATTGTCAACTTGTCATACAACTCCAGGCAAGGGAGATTTTTACATGAAAAACAAGTTGATGTATAGGAAGACTGGAGCTAGATCCAAAGGTCACGGACAGCTGGTTCTTCCAAAAAGATATAGGGCAGACTTAATAAGGAGCCTACATGTGAAACCAGATGGGGACCATGAGAAGATAGGTACCATCATTCAAAAGGTGGCTCACAATTATTATTGGCCCAAAGCAAGATGGGACATTGAAAATTTTGTAGAAAGGTGTAGCATAGCACATGAGGGAACACCCACAAGTGGGAACATGGATCAGGACCTGGACACGCCCCGGAGCAAAATTAGGCCTGATAATAAAAAGAAAAATAGATTTGATAAAGTGGACCAAATGGAATGGGAAGCCCCTTTTCACGGACAAGCTTCACTTAACTGTTTTACAATGGCCACTATGCGGAGAGTGCAAACAGATGTCTTACCCCAGGATAAGCCGAAAATCCCTCAATCGGACTTAAACAAACTGGAGGAAGAGGATGTAGGGAGGAAATCTCTCATCAAGAATTTTAAGAGGGGAGAAAACCCCAGGAAAAGAAAAAATTGGTAGCGGTCGTTTTGTGAATGATAATTCTGGGAGGAAAAATCATCACTATAAAGCTTCGAGTGGAAGAGACCATACCGGTGCATGGACAAATAGGTCCACACAATTAAAGGTCCATATGTAGCTTTGTTAAGAACGTGGACTGATGAAAAGGCAGAGGAAAACATTACATCTTCATACCAATATGTGAATGAGCTGACCACTCGGTTGAAAACTGGCTGGAAACTTGCCAATGAAAATTTGAAACAAGCCAGGAAGAAACATGCTGCCTATTATAACAGGAAGGCGAAAGACAGAAATTTGGCTGTGGGAGAGAAAGTACTGCTTTTTTTGCCTGGGAGTCAGAATAAGTTACAAATTGGATGGCAGGGTCCATATACAGTTTTAGAGAAGGTGTCTAGAACAAATTATAAGATAGATAAGAAGGGGAAAGAAAAAATCTATCATGTGAATCTCCTGAAGAAATATTTGGAAAGAGAACATCAGGAAGAGACACACTTGTTGACCTTGTCCATCGCCATGGAGATGAAAAAGGAACCACTTTCATCATTTGAATATCCATTACACCCCTGTGAGACAGCAGCACAGGTGAAAATCAGTACACATTTAACGAAAACTCAGAAAGAGAGAGTGAAACAGGTTCTAAATAATCATGCAGAGGTGTTAACAGACCGACCAGGGCATACAAACCTATTGGAATATGATATGAAACTAATAGACTCCACACCTGTCTGTATGAAACCATATTCGATTCCGTTTGCTAAGGAGAAAGCTTTGAAGGAAGAGATAGACTATCTGTTGAAGGAAGGAATTATTTCGCACAGTGAGTCTTCGTATAGTTCCGGTGTTGTACTTTTAAGGAAGCCCTCTGGAGAACATAGACTCTGTATAGATTACAGGAGACTGAATGCTATTACAGAAGGACAGGTGGATCCATTGCCGGATACAAATCAGCTGTTTGCCAGACTAAATAAAGCTAAATATTTCTCAAAAGTGGATCTGAGTAAAGGATACTATCAGATTCCAGTAAAGCCTGAGGTTAGACCATACTTAGCTTTTAGTACCTCAGAAGGACACTATGAGTTTAATAGATTGCCATTTGGATTGAAGAATGCGCCTAGTGTCTTCTCTAGAATGATGAGAAAATTATTGGATCCTCTGAATAATCCCTGTATAACAAATTTTATGGATGATATCCTTATAGCAACAGAAACATTTGAGGAACACATTGACTCTCTGAACATGCTGTTTGATCGACTTAGGGAGGCAAATTTAACAGCCCGTCCAACCAAATGTTGCGTTGGATGTAAAGAATTGGAATTTTTGGGACACACAGTTTATCAGGGAAACATGACCCCTGACCCAAAGAATTTAGAAAAACTACAGAAAGCCCCGAGACCACAAACCAAGAAGGACGTGAGATCCTTTGTCTCATTATGTGGTTTCTACCAGAAGTATATCAAAAACTTTAATTCCATATGTGCACCTTTAACGGAATTGACACGTAAAGGACATCCAGATCGCATTACATGGACACCACAATGTGAAATGACTTACCAAGAATTGAAGGAAAAGCTCACAAGTAAACCCATTTTGAAATTACCTGACTTAAGTCAAGAATTCATAGTAAGGACGGATGCAAGTAATATTGGGTTAGGTGCAACTCTACTACAGAAATCAGATGCATTGGATGGGGAATTAAGCCCAGTGGCATATGCTAGCAGAAAGTTGAATAAAGCTGAAATCAACTACTCAACTAGCGAAAAAGAATGTCTTGCAGTAATATGGGCAATAAAGAAATTCAATATTTATCTATATGGGAAGGCATTTAAGTTGCAAACAGATCACAAACCTTTATCGTTTCTAGCACAGGCTAAGCATGAGAAGTCCAGGTTACTCCGATGGTCTTTACTTTTGGCTCCATATAATTTTAGCATTGAGTATATATCTGGAAAAACCAATTTGGGAGCGAATTTTTTAAGCCGCCATCCGTGTGATGAGAATCACCGTAAACCCCAGAAATAATAATAAATTTCTCTATGTGTATATAGAATAAAGGACTGACATATAATGTCTGTTTTAAGAGGGGAGGTGTCGTGAAATATTCTAATCCACATATATAAATTATTAGGTAAATATAAAGCCTAACAAATAAAATTAATAAAGAGAAGAGCAATGGGAAAATAACAGTGCTGTCACAAAGAATGTACTCGAAATCCCCCTTGTTTTCTGCTTCGTCTGCAAATTGTAACGCTTTCACGTTGATATAAAAGCTTACTGTATTATTACCCCCCTTCTTCAATGAAACGTGTGCTGCATTTCTAAGAAAAACATTGAGACGTACTGCGTAATGACCTAAATTAATCCTAACATTAATTATATTACGTTACCAAAACGAACGAACAGATGGACAAAAGGATAAAGAGAGAGGGGAGGGCTGAAAATCAGGAACGCATGCAACACGCTTCGCGCGATACACAAATGCTGCCATCACGCGTGTAAGTCTACATGCACTAATTTTTTTTCAGACGGACAGTGATAAAATACACTACCCTTTCCCAGAGTTAGGTTTTAAAATCATAAAAAACTCTTATTAGAAAAGATAACATTAGATGGGTTTACGGTTGAAAACATAACAGTACCCAGACAGCACATCTTCGAAACAGGAGGTAGAAGAAATTGCATATTTTGAATGCAGCCACGTAGCTCCTTTAAATTTGTATTTTTGGGTTCCTTAGGGCTTGCTGACAAATAATATGTAAAACGTTACGCAAATAGTCCAGGAATTAATAAATTATACCCCAAAATAAAATATTGGGGGTGCCTGACAGCATAAAATCATTTCTGCTCATAAGATTTTTTTTTTAACGTGTTTGAAAAAAATTTACGTTACAGAAATAGCCTACCATGTAAACTCCAAATTGATTGGAGCGCAACAAATGAAAGCCTAACCACGATTGGTCGGGCTATAAATACTATCTTGGTTGTTAGGGGAAACGGGGAAAGGTAACATTTTTTCAAACACTTGTCGAAACGGGGATCATTGGTCAGACTCGCTGATATACACACTTGGGAGCGTTAGTTCGAAACCACTTGTTTAAATAAGATTGATAAAGCATCAGTGCGTTGAAGCCAGCTTATATTTGGCTAAATAAAAGCCTGGAAGATAAGCAGATGGGAATTTGTGCCAGTTTGTGCCAGAATTCATTGCTAATCAACGTATCTGTGTTTATTCGTATGAATTGTGGTAAGCTTGAACCATTCAATATCTTTTAATGAAAATTGAATGTGAATTGTTGATTTATGCCTGTATATATATGTGTAGTTCAGTGGCCAACGTGAGGTAAAGCCTGTAATGCTCCAGCCTGAACAGAGGGTGTCGGAGAGAAGTAAAACGGCATGGAATGGCCAAACAGTACACTGACACCTGGATGATTGAATAGAAAGAAATAATGCTGGAATTGCAGAGGCGTAGTAACCATTAAGAAGGGTAATACTGGAATAAAGTATTTCAAATGAAGCTGACAGTTGGCCTAATGCTCTGAACTCAATGTTTGTGCTGTGTTGTGATCAGTGTAACAAGAGAGTTTAAGTTAGTTATGAAGTAGAAGGTACATCCTTCTTGATTTCAGGGACAGTGGTCTTGATGGTACTGAGCAGCACCTGGTCAGAGCTTTGCTGAATCCAGTGTCGGACAGCATACTCCTTGGTCCTTTTAGCTATCAGTGAGGTGTCTCCAGAGCCCAGAGGAGAATTCGAGCAGAGGAGTCCTTTCCTGCCGCCATCACGCCAGATAAGCTAACTTGGCCAGCTGAGCTCAACATTATGTCCCCTCATCTTGAACTGACTTTGAAAAATTAACATTAAGAGGGGAATTTACTTGTCTTAAAATCAGGAACTGTGAACATCTCCAATACTAGTCCCTAAAGACAAACTATTGAAGTCATGATGACAAATACCAACAGAGCTTGAACAAAACAAAACCAGTATTACCTCATACTACTATTACACAACTGACACACATAGGATATTTTTAATAATATATGTCACTACAATATTCATATTAAATACATTCTGTACATAACTTGTAATTTAAATTGATTGTGATTCCTGGTTCCTTTGTATTTGAATCAGGACACAAATACATTATTAACAGCACTGAATACATATTGTTATTTGAAACGTTACGAGTGACTTCTTTAAGATATTCTCATAGAGTGTTATATGTATGTGAGTGTCACAGTGTTGTTAAGAGTAGTGGATTAAATTAAATTGTTTATCTGTCTGTTGTTGTGACTTACACTTCACCATACTCATACCCTAGACACATAACGTAGCATCACACTATTCCAGAATAATTCTGACTGAGATATATAGATATGTGGTAGCAAGTAAGGTTATCTATAATACACTACTCTTAATAGATATAGATACCTTCACAGCTGATCTCAGTCAGTACACTAAGTTCCCTATAAGTATTTATAACATCCCACTTCACCACAAAATAGTTTTACTATTACATGTTGTTCGATTGGCTAAGCAGATAGGACTTTCCTCTGGCGGTAGATTTACTGGGTTCTAGTATTTAAAAAAAAACCCAGTCTATATAGCTGTAAATGGATATCCGACTCTTCTCTATGTCAGGGAAGGCAAAAGAGAAAAGGGAATGGAACTGCCCCCCCCCCCCCACGTCATAAAAAGTTTAAGCTATTGATATGCAAGTACACATAGTGCAGTTGAATCTTGCAAACTAACGTATAACTTGTTAAATAAAGAAGTGAAGACAAAAACTCGAAGAGATAAAAGACATTTCATCAATGAAATGGCCGTAGAAGCTGAAAATGCTGCAAGAACTGGTAATAGTAGGTGCCTTTATCAAATTACAAAACAACTATGTCACCAGCCTACTGCTATGGAAACACCTGTTAAAGATAAATTAGGGAATTCAATACCAACAGAAAAAGAACAAATGAAGAGATGGGCTGAGCACTTCATGGAGGTACTAAACAGACCACCACCAACAGTAACACCTGATTTTAATAATGAAACACCCACAACCACCTTGCCAATAACTTACGATGAATTCACGCTGGACGAGATCAAACAAGCCGTTAAAAGATTAAACAATTTTAAAGCTGCTGGAGTTGACGAAATTTCAGGGGAAATGATTAAAGCAGTTAATGACAACAACCTCTTGAGAATTTTAGATATTATAAATGAAGTATGGAGAGAAGAACAACCACCACAACAATGGAAAGACAGTATTATTGTAAAGTTACCGAAGAAAGGTGATCTATCAGACTGTAATAACTGGCGTGGTAGATCTCTATTATCAGTACCTGGAAAATTATTATGTTGCATGATGTTAGAAAGACTAAAATTGCATGCTGACGAAAAGATCAGAGAAGAACAAGCGGGTTTCAGGCCGAAACGATCATGTATTGATCAAATATTCACACTAAGAACAATTATAGAAGAATCAGTGGAAATGCAATCGCCACTTATTATCACCTTCGTCGATTTTCAAAAAGCCTTTGATAATCTACACCGCCCATCATTGTGGAAGATACTTACAATCTATGGTTTTCCAACAAAATATGTGAATATAATCAAAGCGCTATATGACAATGCAAGATGTTGTGTTAGAACAAATAATGGGAATACAGAATGGTTTACAGTAGAAACAGGTGTGAAACAAGGCTGTATTATGTCACCACTACTTTTTGGAATAGCTATTGATTGGGTTATGAGAAACTATACCCACAATGAACAATTAGGTATAAAATGGACAAATGGAAAATTCCTGGGGGACCTGGATTTCGCAGATGATTTAGCATTCTTAAGTTCAACACCCAGACAGGCCCAAGAAGCAGTAAATAATTTGTGTCATCTCTCAGTTAAAATAGGTCTCCAAATAAATGCCTCTAAAACAAAGGCTATGAACTTTTCTAACAAGACCTTTGATATCATCTTGAACGGGAAAAAACTACAGAAAGTTGAAAGTTTCAATTATTTAGGCAGTAAAATGACTCAGGATGGTGACACAACAAGAGCAATCCATACTAGAATTGCTTTGGCAGCTAGCGCCTTCAATAGATTATCTAACATTTGGAAATTACGATCATTGAATATACATACCAAGCTTCGTCTGTTTAATTCAAATGTTATCTCAGTGTTAACATACGGTTGTGAGAGTTGGAAAATAACAAAATCATTGGAGAAAAAGCTGAATACATTCGAGAACAAATGTCTTAGAAAACTCATGAACATCAGTTGGAAAGAATTCAAGACTAATCGACAAATAAGAGAAGACTCTAGCCAGAAATATGTCTCCGACTATATAAGGAAAAGACGATGGTCATATATCGGTCATTGATAACGAGTCTTGTTCCTCGAATTCCTTCCAACTGATAAAGTATGTTGTTCCAATTGATAAATACTGTTATTCCATTCCTGTCTGTTTACATAATATTTGTTCATGTGTATTCACCACTGCAGAGGTAACAGTTTCTTCATTGCATACGCTATATAGGCTAATTATCCATGTGTGTACTGCTGTGCTGTTACCGTGTATGATATGTGAAGGGTGTGTAGAAACACTCACCCCACGATAGCTCACGTACGAGTCATGGAGGGTTAAACGCCTTGTGACAGTTAATGAACAGTTTTATTACACCACAACACGGTCACAATAACGTAGACGAAGTACAGCATGTTACACAGGTCATAATAGCATATCAAAAAAGGATCCACATTATATAATAACACTAATCCATCAAGAAGAACTACTGGCAAACGCAGTGCCAATAGTTATAGGCCTCAAATAACATTATGCCTCAGCACTATATAATCCATGTACATAAGACTGCTGACCATCGCAGTACTAGTAAATAATAGGCCTCCAATATATGACGTCTCAGCGCTCGTTAATTCATGTACATAAGACTGCTGACCATCGCAGTACTAGTAAATAATAGGCCTCCAATATATGACGTCTCAGCGCTCTTTAATTCATGTAGAAGACTGCTGATAAATAATAGGCCTCACCAATATATGACGTCTCAACGCAGTTTAATCCATCTAGAAGACTGCTGATAAATAATAGGCCTCACCAATATATGACGTCTCAACGCAGTTTAATCCATCTAGAAGACTGCTGATAAATAATAGGCCTCATAATATAAGTCGACATATCAAGCAGTGTACAGGCTTCCCTCGAAAACACTGGGCTGATTTCTCCAGTCACGCCCAGGACACAAACTCTTCAAAAATGTACATAATCTTTAAACACTGGCCTGTATACTCCAAGGCCTAAGAAACACATCCTTAATTAATATACAGTTCATCTGGGATAATCACACATAATATATCTCAGCATAAATGCCTGTACACTGGTACACATTGAAAAACACTTTACATCTCCTCAGTGCATTCGTCCGGTACACACTGACTCCAAAAACATTCTTCCCCAGAACACCCCAGCCAATCACATCCGTGGGGCTTCCCGAGAACTTTCGCTCACAGCTCAAAAATAGCTTAGAACATTAATCTCACGTGGAACTCTGCCACCGTGACAAGCATTCTGAATCTCGAAGATTCGAATGCGATACACTCATATATTTTTTAAATAAATTAACAGCTGTTCAAGTGGAACAACCACTATAATCTATGGTACATCCGAGACTCATAACGTTTACTGCCCTTGCTAAAATTTGGACTTATCAGTTTACACCACCCCCCGGGGAAAAAAATGATAACATCATTTTTTTTTTTGAAAACATTACTCCGCCAAAAAATTAAGTGGGTGATAAAGCTCTAATCCGAAAAATTTATCCACCTGTTAAGTCCAAATACTATATATCATCCAAAAAATATCAGCATTATGAGTAAAGCAGAAAACAAAGCATACAAAATAATCAGCTAAGCCTACCAAAATAATCTGCTTTCAACAAAGTTAAGTCCATACAGTATAGAATTAACCTAACAATATACATGATTCAAGTATCAGTATAGTAGGATGAATAAGAATACAAATAGTATCAAGTGACATATAAATGCAACCTGAAAGTATAACCAACATATGAACCGCTACCGAAAAGTCAGTAGAAGAAATAGAATAAAATGAAGAATAATCAGAAAAGACAAAAGAAAAAACATAGATATGTCTGCAGAGAACGATGGATTAATACATCGTAATAACCATTTGATCAAAAACGTATTATATAAATACATATAATGATGACAAGAAAGTATAGGACACAAAGACAATGTATGTGTATATCTAACAACCACAAAAGAAAGCTGTAGATAAACGAAGCATAATCTAACCTTAACCCCGTTATCCAACTTATTTATAAGTAACAATGAACTATCATAGACATTATACACAAAAAATAATACCGTTATAAATAAACTCCAACTAACGCACCATCAAACGTTAAGTAAAAAAAAAAACACATCATTACTCCCTCTAGCACACAGTTAAGCGCAGGGCACCGAAAAAATTTTACAATCTTAGAAAACATTTTCCAAAAAGTAAAAAACAAAAATATTTCATGACGCTAAGTTAAATAAAAATGGTATTTTAACTTTTTTTTAGCTTTACCTTACATTAATATACCAACAATGTAATTAGATTAACAAAAATGTGTGACATACAAAAATTCTTATACTTAAGCATACACAAAATCAAAACAATCTGCTGGAAAAAATGATGCATGTCTAAATTGCAAGAAAAAATAGAATCAAATTATTTTAAATTCACAGGTGTTATTCTTTCGAAAAAAACTCAGAAACCAATGTTTCAGAATATATTCTCAACTTGCAATACAAAATTAACTCTGATATAATCAAACTATGTTTCCGAAATTATTTTTCACAAAATAATGGTTACTACGTAATGTCTTAAAATGCTAATACATAAATAAACATGACATCAAAACACAAGAAAGAATTCTAAATTTAGTGAGTACAGAGACTCTCTGAAGATGACTACTGCACCATGCTTAGCTAATGAGGTTGTGCATAGGGCTGACAAACTCATCATGCATATAAAACAGTCCTAATAATCATCGCTGCAAAAAGACATCAATGTTTGATGTATCAGCTCTCGTAGCGCTAAGCTCACAACAGAGCATAAATGTCAACCATGAATTGACTACATCAGCATAGTCTTCTGACTAGCGTGCGTAAATACTATAGTCCACTGCTTTCATCAAAAAGTTACAGAGACAAGTCACTCGCAAATGATATCTTACACCTTACTGCAATCATAATACATACAATATTCGTCATAACACAATAGTGTAAGAATAGTATGAAAATAATTGATGCATCATCAAAACATCGTCGTACATAAAATAAATATGTGCATAAACAGTGCATAAAAAATGAGATTACGCATTATCTAATAGAAGTTATATAGTATCTTAATACAATTGCATCTAATATCCTATATTTATTTGATACAATAATATCTATATCTTAAACAATGCTGAACAGGCAATAATTCCAACCGTGTTGAATAGTCTCATAATCTTGGCAAGATAACCGCATACAATTCAGATTTAACTTGCTGTCCGGCTTTACTTGGTCAACCACATGGATACAAGGTGGCATACCTTACTCTGTCTACTCATGTAACATCGGAATATAGACTTTCATTGCAAAGCTGTCACAGTGAAAATATACAAATGAAAAAATTCTATTTTACTTCACAGTAAGATCTAACGATGTAAAACGGAAATTAACGTTACATTTACCTAAAACTGTGGCTTGTGTAACTTGCGGCCCTTTCAACCCGATCAACAAGCCTTCCCTTGACACGTGTAAACACCACAGGAGGCTTATGGGGCAGAAAATGATCGTAGCTCCAGGTCGTCGCTATTGGATGCTGAAAAAAATTTGCTACCCTCATAACAGCGAGATACTCTCTCAAAACCACAAGCAGTTGTATTAGAGACTCTATTTTTATTATTATTACCTTGTTTATTAATGACTTTAGGCCTTTGTTGAGAAAAGTTAACATAGTTGTCATTATTATTTCTCTTTTGATAAAAATATCTGCCAAATTGGTTATGTTGACCTCTAGACTTATTATCGTAAAATTGATAATCTTTCCTGTAATCATTTTTACCATACTTCTCAAAATCCTCAGAACCAAAATATTTAGATCTGTTAAACTGTTTCTGGTTTCTTGGAGAAGACAGATTACAATTTGCTGATCTCCCTTGATAATGTTTAAAATCTGTATTATCTTTCCTGTCAAGATTGTTTTTCTTCTTTTCTGTGGCAGCGTGCTTAACCTCTGAATCAGTAATAGGAATAATAAAATCCTTATGGCTACTAACATACTGAGTATTACTTTGGGCACTAGTCCTACTAGTCTCGTCCCTTGTTATGTTTTTTATGAGGGACATGAAATTTATCCTTGTCTTTACTGTGATGTACAGAATCAAGTATCACAGTAGAATTAACCTTGTTGGCCTGTCGCCAGGAACTATTAATATTACCAGAATAGTCACTAGTACGATGAAAATTATATCTGCCACGCAAGGATTTCCGCTCACCACGTTTGATGTTATTTTTGGCATCGAGTGTCTGTTGCTGACTCAACGCTTTTAAGACGTGTTGATAACCGTCTTTCTGTCTAACTTTGTCAACATTGACAGTAGACAGCATTTTTCTACCTAAAATTATATCAACCAAACCGTCCACTATTTCCCTTAATTCCGTAATTTCAATATTTTTAAGTGAAATCTGTTCACTTTGTTTCTTAATTACCTCATTAAATGTCAAAATTCTACATCTTTCCTCCGCCAGTGATTTCTCAATTTTAGCCAATTTATTTTCCTCCATTATCAACTCTTCCAATGTCTCTTTTTCATCATTTCCCTTATCTACTCTTAGTTGCTGTGTTTCAATTTCACTATTCTCATTATTCATTAGCTCCTCAACTTCATTTGGAAATACAGTATACATCTCTTCTTCAATACAAGAATTTACTCTACTCAATAAATCAAGAAGCGTCTCTGTATAAGACCTATCACGGTCAATTGTCTCAGCTTCTAGTTTGCCACACCTCTCTTTCTTTTCCTGAAGTTGCTGTTCGAGATTACTAACTTCACCATATTTATAATCCACTTGAATTTCCAAATCTTTGATTTTGCTCAATGCAGAATCTAACGCTGCTTTCACACTAGTAAGTTCTGCGTTTGATTCCTTAAAATCATTTGTAAGCCTCGATACTATTTCTCTTAATTCCTTCTTTTCGGCAATATCCTGTAGACAATTGGCTCTTTCCTGTAGAGCATTTTGTTTGATGACTTTCATACGCTTCTGCTCTTCCAGCTGTTCATTAAGAATGTCATTATAAATTATATCTTTTAACTCCTCATTTCGTAACTCCTGTTTCTGATTGTTAGGAATGTCGTTGTAAATTATATCGTATATCACCTCTGTCATATAATCATGTCCAGAATCAGTATGCTTGTGCAAAAATACCCGAAGGTAATGCACCAAATCCGCCAAATGCCTAGCCATCATTAAGTGAGGAACGGAATAAAAAGTATCCTCAGCAAAACCCCTTAGGCCCCATGCCACTTCAACCAAAAAACGGTCCATCACAAATCCTTCCAATCGTGGGCCTCGCAATCTTTCATAATGTCTAACTTCCTCAAATATATCTTGCAGTATAGTCTTCATATCGCCTGGATTCAGCTCATCATCCATGGTGATTACAATCAAGTCCACTGTATATATATATTCACCAGTTATAATTACCACAAGTTTTATGTCCCTAAAAATTCGGAAAATTACCTTTTTCAGCTCACCAAGCTAGATATCCTTTCAAGTAATTGCAAATATTAGTTAATCACTGTATACCATAGTAGCATAAGTTCTTGTGCATAGAACCTTTGTAGAATATACCAATATGAGGGATAACTTTATATCAATTTGAGTGATGTCAATATTATGTGAAATAGCCTTAAACACTCATGCATCAAAGTCTTACAATAAGTTACAAACAACTAACATATTATATAGACAGTAAGAACAACGATTACAAAGACAAGGTACTACAGAACAAACGATAACGTTCGCAGAAGTCAACTGAACACTAAGGCTTAACTAAGGCAAACAAATTTTCAAAACATGAAATGATAACCGCGAATAATGACAAAACAATAACAACACCGTGTATAAACGAAAATGTGTATAAAAACTAAAAGATAGGAAATAGAGAAAAACGCTCACAAACAAATTAATCAATAAACTAAAAAACAGAGAAAAATACTATGAGAACCACAATGAAACGGTACGTCACAACTACACACTTACGTGTCCCAAGAGACAACTAGTAACCTAAACTTCGGTAAGGTTTGTAATCTTAAACCGGAATTGTCACAGAATTGACAGTTACTAACCAAATCCTAAAGAATGCTTATGAAGCCCTGGGTAAACTGGGATATAATCTTCATAAGTAGACATGAAACATAGAATATTTAACATGAAATACTCATTATAACAAATAGTACACAATATATATAGGAAGACTTGTTGACACAAGATAAAATGGCACAGTTTCCACAACATAAACCACTTATCCTTAATAAAGGAAAATACGCCCGTCAAACACGCTGCACATCACAAAGTCTGCTGAGGAAAACAGTTCACCGCATAAGGTCACCGCAGCTTGACACTTCTCACTTCAAGTCCTTTGTCCTTGCTAAGGTATGTGTGCTCGTACTTCGCACAGGTAAACAGGAACTGTATTACTGCCAATCATCTACTTGAGGCACACGTGTAGAATGACTGCATATCAGCTTGAATTCCCTCTGTAACTGTAGGGGTACACAGTCTGTCAATCTCGTTGATAATTCACTTGTATACTTTGATGGTAAACTTCTGTAATCGCGCCACCAAAATATTGGCACAGTTCACTTGAAAGCTTCAATTCAAAAGCAGAACTGAATCATGAAGCATATCTTGGCAATGGAAATGTTAGATATGTTATAGTCCTCTATGTAGATGGGTATTAATAAGCTGCACTCCATCAAATATGTTACTGCCTAGTTATGTTAACGTCTGTTTTTGGGTAAGTCTTCTATAGCAGGTATCACACCATGTAAGTTTGAAAACAACTACTATTGCACACGTAGTTGATAATGATGATGGATTCTTAAATGCGCCACACAGCATAGAAGAAAATCACATAACGCAGATGACGTGGGATCACGTCCGAAAATTATGTCCACGACTGTTGCCCCTAGGATTATTATTGCCGCCACTGTAACAATCAGTATTTGTTGCAAAACGATGTTGCATCCACTGTTGCAGATGAAGTGTACAATTGCTAACCATAGAGTAGTCGAATACCAAGGTTGCTATATATTATATCACGCCACACAGGCTACTTATTATAAATGTCGTAAGTTCGACCCAACTTGAACTGGAAACCACCACTGCAGCATGTTACACAGGTCATAATAGCATATCAAAAAAGGATCCACATTATATAATAACACTAATCCATCAAGAAGAACTACTGGCAAACGCAGTGCCAATAGTTATAGGCCTCAAATAACATTATGCCTCAGCACTATATAATCCATGTACATAAGACTGCTGACCATCGCAGTACTAGTAAATAATAGGCCTCCAATATATGACGTCTCAGCGCTCGTTAATTCATGTACATAAGACTGCTGACCATCGCAGTACTAGTAAATAATAGGCCTCCAATATATGACGTCTCAGCGCTCTTTAATTCATGTAGAAGACTGCTGATAAATAATAGGCCTCACCAATATATGACGTCTCAACGCAGTTTAATCCATCTAGAAGACTGCTGATAAATAATAGGTCTCACCAATATATGACGTCTCAACGCAGTTTAATCCATCTAGAAGACTGCTGATAAATAATAAGCCTCATAATATAAGTCGACATATCAAGCACTGTCTTTAATCCATCTAGAAGACTGCTGATAAATAATAGGCCTCATAATATAAGTCGACATATCAAGCAGTGTACAGGCTTCCCTCGAAAACACTGTGCTGATTTTTCCAGTCACGCCCAGGACACAAACTCTTCAAAAATGTACATAATCTTTAAACACTGGCCTGTATACTCCAAGGCCTAAGAAACACATCCTTAATTAATATACAGTTCATCTGGGATAATCACACATAATATATCTCAGCATAAATGCCTGTACACTGGTACACATTGAAAAACACTTTACATCTCCTCAGTGCATTCGCCCGGTACACACTGACTCCAAAAACATTCTTCCCCAGAACACCCCAGCCAATCACATCCGTGGGGCTTCCCGAGAACTTTCGCTCACAGCTCAAAAATAGCTTAGAACATTAATCTCACGTGGAACTCTGCCACCGTGACAAGCATTCTGAATCTCGAAGATTCGAATGCGATACACTCATATATTTTTTAAATAAATTAACAGCTGTTCAAGTGGAACAACCACTGTAATCTATGGTACATCCGAGACTCATAACGTTTACTGCCCTTGCTTAAATTTGGACTTATCAGTCATATCCTACGAATGCAAAACAACAGAATACCACTACAGGCGCTCACTTTGGTTCCTGAGGGTAAGAGGAAAAAAGGAAGACCAAAAGAAACACTCAGAAGAACAATAATAAGAGAAGGAAGAACGTTGGGCCTAAATAATGTGCAAGAGCTAAGAGGAGTGGCGTCACAACGAACAACCTGGAGAGCACTGGTTTCTGCCTTATGCGCCGTGTTTGGTGCTTAAAGAATTTATTATTATTATTATTATTGATATGATGTCTCTAACACTTCACTCTCCTCCAACAGCTCATGCTATGTTAAATTATATACTTGCTTTGTAATAACGGCATGTTCATTACGATTTAGAATTTATCGTAACAAAATGGTTTATAGGGATAGTTGGCGAAAATTCCAGAATTATATCCCTGACCAGGCCTATCCCATCCTAAATTCCCCCCCCCCCCCCCGAAAATCCAAACCATGTATACGCCACTGGATCAATACGCATGTCTTTCAATCTTTTCATGGTGCATGGGTCAGTGCGTTAGACTCATGTACACACAGCTTGTCCTGAAAATATGAAAACGGTTCACATTGCGCTGAACGTTATGTTAAACACTCATTAGAATTATTTTAGAACTGGGGGAGAAGTTTATTAATTTAGTTCAATAACAAAGGAGCACCTATTACCTTTTCATGCTTTTTTTTTCTTTTTAACTTTAACACTCTGTCGAAACTAAAGGCATTTGACATAGTGTTTACAAATTACAAGCAATCATCACAGGCAGTAATTAAGGTGGACAAGTTTTTATTCCACGCATCAATTTAGAGCCCAGCGATACTAGCTTCTCTATCATCTTGAGATGTAACCAGATTCTTGTGATTTGAGATTTTGCTGTGTCAATCAAGAAAGTCGAGAAACAAAAATTTAATAATTTAGGTGTATCCTACTAGAAGTAGTCTTTGCTCAAGAAGCTTAATCATTTCCACATGAGCTGCATCTACACATTGCTGCAGAGGGCCCAAATTAGATGTGCCGGACATGTTGTTCGCATGCCCGAAAAACGCCTCCCAAAGCAGTTGATCTACAGCGAACTCTCCATGGGGAAGCGAACATTAGGGGGACAAAAGAAACGCTTCAAAGACACACTGAAAGCATCCTTGAGCAGCTTCAAAATTGATGTCTCCTCCTGGGAGACTATCACACAGGATCGCTGTGCCTGGCGGACAAACATTACTCAAGGCGCTCGCATTGCTGAACAGATTTTAGCTGATACGGCAGAAGGCAAGCGTGCTGCAAGAAAGGTCAGAATGCACAGCAACACTACTATCGACTCTAACCATGTGTGCCCCGTATGTGACAGGGCCTGTAGGGCCAAAATAGGACAAATTAGCCACATGACATCACGGCACAGATGTGTCACAACTCAAGTCTGAAGCTGTCGCCGTCTTCGCTTGCGATGGGCAACTACTATTATTATTATTAGTCTTTGCTCATATTCTTCTTCTTCTTCTTTGATCCTTAGCCGCCGACCGTCAAAGCAGTCAGTGGCCATTACGCCTGGTGGCGTCTTGTAGGGCAACCACAAATTGATTCCACTTTGCTCGGTCGGCGGCCATCCTTCGTACAGTGCCCCAACTCTGGTTCACTCTTTGTATCTCAGCCTCCACAGTCCTACGCCAAGTTGTTTTTGAGGCTGGGTCGACCCCGGAGCCGTTTGCGGTCTAAAAAATCCCACCTCAACTGGGGATCGAACCATGGACCACCGAGCTAGGAAGCCAGTGCACTAACCACTGTGCTACCACGGCTCCAAACGGGTATAATAGCTCAGGCTTTAAGAAAGCTGATGATGAGCAAAGACTGCTTCTGGTAGGTATATACTTAAACCACCAAAATATAGATCATGTCTTTTGTTGATTGTTCTAGAAAAAACGACTATCTCAGGAAGCTAGCGACAGCAATTTTTATTATTCAAATACTTGTGAAAAATATCGTTAGGTGTGAATATCCGATTGTTCATCAGAAGAGTACAGAGATTTTCTGTTGTTTTAATTTCTAATTTTGCTTTGTTGTGATTTCTTGATCGAGACAATGCGACGTCCAGCTGTCCGTGAGAGAAAACTGGCTCGATCAAGAAAATATTGTTAAACTCTAAGTGATGTAGAACACTGCTGTTTGCCCGCTATTAAACTCTAAGTGATATAGAACACGGGTGTTTGCCAGCTATTAAACTCTAAGTGATATAGATTACGGCTGTTCGCCCGTTATTAAAAGTCGCTACGTTAGTTCTGGACCGTCCGATTGGCAGAGTGGTTAGAGCACTAGTCTCTGGCGGCAAAGGTGCCGGGTTCGATTCACAGTATCATTACGGTTCAGTTTACCCAACTGCAAATGGGCACATGACTTTGCTCTTAAATTAGGGAAGGAAAAGGCAGCGAAGAAAGAAACTGGTCACCACACCTCTCGATGCTGAACCTAGTATTGTGAAGTCTCTTAATTCCCCATACTTGTCGTGGTAGCCGATCATTAGGGAAAATACCAGTTGATTTTATTCTAACAAAAGCGTGAAACTTAGATCATTGTACGCCCATTCCTGTTAATTATAGTAGTAAAATAATTTTGTTCAAAGTCTGAACATGCACGCCGTTCACGTTGCACATTGACACCAACCTTTGCGCAATTTTCTTTGTCGATCATTACTTTTTTCGGCAGAGTATTAAAAAACCGAAATATTTGTTTTACATCCGAGGTTTAAAAAAAAAAAAAGTCCGAACATGCACGCCCGTTCAAATTGCGCTTGCACACCGTGTTTTGCGCACTTTTTTTTGTCGAGTGTTACTACTTTCCACCCGTGTGTTACCGGGGCCCGAAAGGGGAGCAAAGAATAGTAACACTGCACCCTACCACGCATGTCGTAAAAAGCGACTAAGGAGGGTATGGGCATGGGGCTGTTTACCCCATCCCGTAAAAACTTCGCACAGTGGGCTGATCACCTGCTTGCCAACCAATCTGATTACGGAAACAATGATAGATTGTTTGGTCTGTTTTTGTTCCACAAAGACGCCACCAGGCGTGGTGGAAACAGCGATAGATTGATCAATTTGTTGTTGCCCTAAGACGCCACTAGGCGTACTGGCCACATACTGCTTTGCCGGTTGATGGCTAAGGATGGAAGAAGAAGAAGAAGAAGTTACTACTTTCGGGCGTTATTTACAGACAGAAAAAGCTGAGATATTATATATAGGATTCTGGTAAGATGCCTAATTCATTGTTTTTATATTCCCTAAAGGCAATATTGATAGACGTAATCTTGACTGCAGCATTATCCTTGTTTTCTATGATAGTTTTTGATACTGCTTCTTCAGCTGATGGTGTTGCTTTATGATCTTTTCCCTCTCAGTTTTTACGGGCTTGGGACCGTCACGTGATCATATGGCTACCACGTGGTCTGATTAAAAAAGATGTTAGACCAAATATTACCAATAGGCCACAACATGCTGAGACGCAGATGGAGACTCAACAACACTCTGGAAAAGAAATTGAAACAGGTTTATAAAGAATAAAGCATACATGGAAAAAACATAAGTACTCGTAATAGTACAAGACGGGAGGGCTTGACGTAAACGATTTACGGCCTATATTCCACACGAAGCTGTAGTGTGATGTTGATGATGATAATATCCTCATCATTAATTATTATTTTTTTTTTTAACATTACTGTAGCAAGACATGGCGTTTATTTAGAACTATGGGGATGGGTTTATTAGTGCAGCACTGAATCGACATAGTTATATTAGTATTTAAGCGAGAGATGATTTATCGCTAAAGATAGATTTTATGTAAGCCATAAAGCGAGAGGTTATATTAGCAATAAATTGAAGGTTAAATGAACATATTGTGTGGGAGTTGGATAAAAAAAAGTTTTAAAAATAATGTAACACTATAACAAACAATTTCCTTATATGGAACGCCTGGTTCACAAAGAAGTCTTTCCCTTGCTCGTCTGCTGTCCTATATTTCACCTATGGTGGTTTTAAATTTACAAACGAAACATAATCATTAAATAAACGGAAATATGAAGAGAAACAAATCATAATTTTTTAAAAATAGATTCGCATTCGACATACAGACCTGGAAATAATAGATAGTGTGTATTGTCAACACGGCAGATATAAGAACTGGCAACCAATCAAGAGAGGTTGGTTGGCAACAATGCATAATGTCACCTGATCTGTGCAGCATTGAAAACATTATGTGTTCTATTGAGGATGTGCCAAGAAAATCAGTTAGTGGACATATGAAAAACAAATTCAGATAAATATTAATAGCAGAAACTGATAAATAGCTCAATAAGTAAATTTTTGAAACGATAGCGATAAAACGTAAACATAACAGCTTCTACTTCTTCTACCGTCCTTAGCCACCGACCGTCAAAGCAGTCAGTGGCCATTACGCCTAGTGGCGTCTTAGGGCAACAGCAGATAGGTTTTCTTTGCCATTGTTTCCCATCACGCCTATTGGCGTCTTTAGGGCAACGGCAAATCAATCCATCTGCTGTTGTTTCCGTAATCGAAGTGACTGGCAAACGGGTGATCAGCCCGTTGGTAAACATAACAGCACTAGGGCAAAAAGACAAAAGTAATGGTCTTCTCGTAGAATAAGAATTCTCTAGACTTCATTATCAAGTAAATAGGACGGTTATGAAACGAGACTATACGTTTACCTACCTCAGAGACCACGGGGCATTTTAGAATTCACATGAAAATACATGATCTTACAGTCGGTCAATGAGGTCCCTGCAGAAGTTGAGGCTGTGTAACTTGTTCAGTAAAGCTGTAATTGAAGGTCTACTGACTGGGTCAGAAGAGCTGAAATTGCGACAAGATGTTGAAGAAGTAGTGTAAAAGAGGCCGTTAAAAAAACACATTAAAAATGAGTAAAAGTCAGATCAAGGCAATGAATCAAACAACAAAAACAACTAGGGTAGTTATAGTGTCATGGCAACAATGACAAAGTCGAATAACGAAAGGTCTTTGCATACCTTAAAGGCTGTGGGATGGCGAATATGTCAGGCGGGTTCTGTATGGATTCATACACGTTGTTAAAGGTTGGTTCTTCCTGGGATATCAGACACCAGAGTACAACACCCAGGGAGTATACGTCCAACTGTAGACGAAACATAGAAAAAAAAGATAGATAGATAAATAAATAGATAGATACAGAGATAAATAAATAGATAGATAGATAAATAGATAGATAGATAGATAGATAGATAGATAGATAGATAGATAGATAGATAGATAGATAGATAGATAGATAGATAGATAGATAGATAGATAGATAGATAGATAGATAGATAGATAGATAGATAGATAAATAAATAGATAGATAGATAGATAGATAGATAGATAGATAGATAGATAGATAGATAGATAGATAGATAGATAGATAGATAGATAGATAGATAGATAGATAGATAGATAGATAGATAGATAGATAGATACATAGAAAAATAGATAGATAAATAGATAAATAGATAGGTAGATAGATAGATAGATAGATAGATAGATAGATAGATAGATAGATAGATAGATAGATAGATAGATAGATAGATAGATAGATAGATAGATAGATAGATAGATAGATAGATAGATAGATAGATAGATAGATAGATAGATAGATAGATAGATAGATAGATAGATAGATAGATAGATAGATAGATAGATAGATAGATAGATAGATAGATAGATAGATAGATACATAGAAAAATAGATAGATAAATAGATAAATAGATAGATAGATAGATAGATAGATAGATAGATAGATAGATAGATAGATAGATAGATAGATAGATAGATAGATAGATAGATAGATAGATAGATAGATAAATAAATAGATAGATAGATAGATAGATAGATAGATAGATAGATAGATAGATAAATAAATAAATAGATAGATAGATAGATAGATAGATAGATAGATAGATAGATAGATAGATAGATAGATAGATAGATAGATAGATAGATAGATAGATAGATAGATAGATAGATAGACAGATAGATAGATAGATAGATAGATAGATAGATAGATAGATAGATAGATAGATAGATAGATAGATAGATAGATAGATAGATAGATAGATAGATAGATAGATAGATAGATAGATAGATAGATAGATAAATAGATAGATAGATAGATAGATAGATAGATAAATAGATAGATAGATAAATAGATAAATAGATAGATAGATAGATAGATAGATAGATAGATAGATAAATAGATAGATAGATAAATAGATAGATAGATAGATAGATAGATAGATAGATAGATAGATAGATAGATAGATAGATAGATAGATAGATAGATAGATAGATAGATAGATAGATAGATAGATAGATAGATAGATAGATAGATAGATAGATAGATAGATAGATAGATAGATAGATAGATAGATAGATAGATAGATAGATATTCTGATGCCATAGGAAATGATATCCAGATAGATCGTCCAACGAGATTGTTGATGCATGCAGGGAGTTTTGCTCCAACTATGAAGCTGAAATCATTGCACTGAAAGCATATGTATACCTTATGAGGACTGTATTTAATGCCTTTCCCTCAAATGCTCAAAACATTGTCATTTTTTAGTGACTAAATGTCTGTCCTTCAAGAACTGGAAGGCAATGGACGTTGTAGAACTGACTTTGCCAAACTAATCCTGGATGCTGATCAAATAGATAGATAAGATAGATAGATAGAAAAAGATAGATAAGATAAATAGATAGATAGAAGATTCACAAACCTTGTATGGATCCACATATCTGCAGCTCGATTTCTCGGGAGCAGAGAAGCGGCGTACCACCCATTCCTCTCGTAGGTACGACTGTGTCTGTTGGAAGGATGGAAAATGACAGGCCAAAATCTCCCAGAACGACATCATTTTTGGCGTCGATAAATATATTGCTAGGTTTGATGTTGTGAACAAGTTTTTGCTTGTCATTGAGATAACACGCACTGCACATGCCAACTGGATAAAGTAGATGGTACACAACCTTGGAGTCATGACGCTGAGTCTAGAGGACAATGTCCCGTTAGGACAGTACTCAGTACAGATGACTAGATACTCAGGATAACGCGCTGACAGGATGTGTTTAATGACATGGGGATGAGATAATCCTTTTATGGCGCCGATCTCATTAGCAAACAGACGCATGCTTCTAATACCTCCGTCAGCAGTAATTAATGATAGTTTCTTGACAGCTCGCTTCTCCGATGGGTTAGTAGGTGAGGTAATTAAAATCACCTCACCACTCATCCCACGTCCTAGAACAGGGGGCCCTGACAAACCTTTAACGCCGCAAAGAAATCCTCGTTTAGAACTATCGCTCTTGGTTTCACTCTAGATTCAGCCATTTTCATGAACACAAAATCCTCAAGTGAATTATTATAAATCTCCAATCCGCACGTTTGAAAATCTGAAAGTTAAATCAGTGAAGACTCGTTTGTTGTTGTTTTGATGAGTTGATGGGTGGAGATCGGGCACTCAACATCTGATCATTGTTGCCTCTTCTCGTTCCATCTTGGTCTACCCTGTTCAACCTGAAAGTTGGTTATAATTGGGGTATTTAGTGTCATTTTATTTACTAATTTTGTATTCAATTTAAATAACTGTTGTCTTTTGCAGTTGCTGATTTTTATTTATATTAGTATTTGTCAATTTTATTTTCTCTTTTGTATTGTTTCTAGATAACTATTGTCCTTTACACTTGGTTTTAATTTGTATTAGTATTTGTTCTTTTTGAGTTGTTGTCCCTTTTTTTAATACCTTGTCTTTCCTTGTCCTATGAGTAGTTACTTTTTTTGTTAATGCTTTGTTAGTTCTTGCTGCTTAATTTCTATTTAGTTGGATGATTTTCCTGAAGTTCTAACCTTATATTTTTTCCTTTGTTTTATGTATATATCTTTTAAGTATTGATTGGGCATCTCTTGGGGCATCTATACTTAAAACCTTATCACCTGTTAAGTCTATATTGTGATTTCTATAGTAAGTTTTTAATTCAAGCCTTTGTTGTTCATACTTTTTACAGTGGATCAGGTAGTGGTCTATGTCATTCTCTTCCTGACATTCTTGGCAGTGTGGTTCTTCTACCATGAAGTATGCTGCGCCGAGTCGGAGACGCCACAGTTTTTTGTTCGATGGTATCTTTAATTCTTCACCTGGCATGTCCTCGTTGGTTCTTTCAGCAGTTTGAACGCGTGTCTGCCTTTTCTACTTTCCTTCCATGTTGTCTTCCATTCCTCGTTTATAGTTTCCTTCACTTGGCTCTTGATCTCTGACCTTCCCAGTCCTGCTTTTATATTGTTTTTACTTGTTCTTCCCTTCTTGGCATTCTGGTCTGCCAACTCGTTGCCAGCTATACCTATGTGTGCTGGAACCCACACTAGCCTCACACTACATCCTCTGTTCTCTAGTGATGTATTAATTGCTAGAATTTCTTCCTTTATGTCTGGCCGGCTACATTTACCTGGGTGTTCTAGTGCTTGTAGTGATGATAGTGAGTCTGTAAATATCGTAACAGCTTCTGGTGGGTTATCTTCGATTATTTCTAGACTTTTAAGAATTGCTACCATCTCTGCAGTAAAAATCGATGCCCCTTCCGTTACACTGTAGCTCTTTTTTATTCCCCATTGTGGTATTACAACTCCGGCACCTAGTTGCCCACTATCACCCTTGGATCCATCAGTGTAGACGGCCAGACTTTGTTTAGTTAGTTGCTCTATGAACTTTCTACTTATCATTTTGGCTTCCTTATCTTCTATGTTTTGTTTGATCTTTTCAGTAAGTGAGTAGTCTATGATTGGTATTTTTAGTTCCCATGGTGGTATTTTGCTTTTGTATTTATTACTATTTTCAATTGTGTTTGATAGTTCTTTGAACTGCATTAGGTCTTCTATAGTTCTCCACCCTGTTGGATATCTATCTTTATTTAAGGGGACGTCCCATACACTTGGTTGGTTTTTGACAAATGCTTTATGTGCTGGGTGGGTCACTTCTTGTGCTACTTTACTCCAATAATTTAATCTCAGTTCTTTCCGTCTTAGACCAAGGGGAGGTATGCCGAGAGCTACTTCTAGAGCTTCTACTGGTGTCGATATAAATGCACCTGTAATGGTTCTCATGGCTGCATTTTGAATCCTGTCCAGTTTTGCTTTGTTAGAAGCTGCAGCTGAGTCATAGACTATGCTGGCATAATCCAGTTTCCCCCTGATGAAGGACTTGTAGAACATAAGCATTATTTTATTGCTGGCCCCCCATCCATTACCTTTTACAATCCTTAGTATATTTAGGGGTCCCCTACAGCTTTCTACCACATTGTCTATATGTTTATTATAATTTAGCTGTTTATCTAAAGTTATGCCCAGAAATCTTGTTGTTGAGGAGGTACATATTTTCTGTCCTTTAATGGTTATATTGATTTTGTTATTTTTTTTTTAAATTTCCTTTGCTGAAAATCATACCTACTGATTTGTTTACATTAATTTGGAAGCCCCAACTTTTCATCCACTCTGAAACTTTGTCTATTTGATTTTGAAGTTTTTTGTAAACATGGTCCAAGTTTTTTCCAGATCGCCAAATGGCACAGTCATCTGCAAATTGTGATACTGCATTCTTTATGTCATTAAATTCATCTGCTAAATCATTTACAGCTATAGTGAAAATTGAAGGAGAGATTACTGATCCTTGAGGAATCCCATTCTGTTGTTCATATATTTCTGACCTATCATTATTCACCTGTACAGCAAAATACCGGTCCTGTAAAAAGTTTTCTAGATACCTATAGGTTTTACCAGTAATGCCAATCTTTTTCATTTTGTAAAGAGCTCCATCTCGCCAGCATTCATCATATGCTCTAGCTACATCTAGAAAGACTGCCACTGTTTTCTCTTTCCTCTTGAACCCTAGCTTTACATCATGTTCTAATCTTACAAGCTGGTCTACTGTACTTCTGTCTGCTCTAAACCCTGACTGGTTTGGGCTATATAACTGGTTTTTTTCTAGGTAGAATTTAACTCTTTTATTCACAACAGTTTTCAGTATTTTACCTAGTTGTGATGTTAATGAGATAGGCCTATATGAACTTACATCATGGGCTTCCTTATTGGATTTTAGAATGGGTACTATCATAGCTACTTTCCATGCTTTTGGTATCTTTCCTAAGCTCCAGATTTTGTTATAAAGTGAAGTTATTATGTTTATAGTTCTTTGTGGTACTTTCCTAAGGATTTCATAACTAAGTATATCTTGCCCTGAGGCAGTATTAGATTTATCTTTTATTGCATTAGTTACTTCTTCCTCTGTTATATCAGCATCTAAATAGTTTGTTTCATCTATCTGGTCTGGTAGTTCTTTTAAAAACTGTATCCTAAGTCTTTCTCTTCTCTCATTTTCTTCCTGTCCAAGGCTACTTTTTGCACTGACTTTATAGAAATACTCGGCAAGGGCATTAGCTTTTTCTTTATCTGTTTCTGCTCTCTTTGGTAGTTTGATTGTTGGCATTATTGTTTTCTTATTGTTCCCTTTGATTGCCTTAAGCTTTTTCCATACTTCTCTAATTTGAGTGCTAGGTTTAAGTGACTGACAAAACTCCTTCCAGTTAGTTTCTTTGGCTTTGAATATTATTCTGTTAGATTCATTCCTAATAAGTTTATACTTATCATAGTTTTCTTCTGTTCTGTTATTTCTATATTTTTGTAAGGCCCTTTTTCTTCTCTCATGAATTTCTGCACAGCTTTTATTCCACCAGGCAACTGGTTCTTTATTCCATTGAGTTTCTCTTTTCTTATTAATGTTATTTATTGGTTTAAGGTGTTGTGGCATATTTTTATTTGGTATATACTTTATTGCTATTTTCAGAATTTCATTGGTCAGTGTTTCTGCCCACAAGTCAGTATCATCTGATTCCATGTCTTTATATTCCATCACCTCCAGCTCTGATTGGAAAGCTTCCCAGTTTGCTTTTTTATAGTTGAAGGTAGGTTTCTCTGGTTCTGGGTTTGGAATGACATTTTCATGCATGGTTATTACAATGGGCAGATGATCTGAGTTTGTGTCTTGTAACACTTCCCAATTTACATTCGCTAGGTTGTTAGTTGCTATACTTATGTCTATTGCTGAGTCTGCCCTATTAGCTTGTGGATTAATTCTTGTTGCAGATCCATCATTTAGTGTTAGTAGTTCATTGCTTTCTATGAAGTCAAGTAGACATTTTCCTGCATTATCTGCATGTTGTCCACCCCAAGCACAATGATGGGAATTAAAATCGCCTACTATGATTGTTTTGGGGCCTAGTCTGGTGCTTATGGCTAGTATTTCTTCATATTTAATTGTGCCATCTTTAGCATATACATTTAGAATTGTTAGATTGTTTGGTTCAGCTGCTATAGTAACCTGGATACCTTCTATATTGGTTGTATTAAATACTTCCCAGTCTATGATTTTAAATTTTTCGCTAACTAATACTGCGACACCTCCTCCTCTACCTTCTTTCCTATCGTGTCTAAGTATCTTAAAGCCCTTACAACTATATCTATTATTTGGGGTTAAATGGGTCTCTTGAAGAGCATATATATCAGTATTTCCTCCAGTCTCTGATAGTAGGGGTGTAAAAAAATTTTTAATACCCCTACAATTCCACTGGATAATTCTAAATCTTTCTAAATTGAATTTTAACATCATCTAGTGTACCTTTTATTTTGGTTAACTATCAAATTGCTCTTATTCTGCATTTCCTGTACTTGTGGACCCACTATCCATCAAGTTCTCAAGAAAAACCTTATTTAAACTTATCATTTTATTCCTAACTTTTTCCACTATGTATGGTAAAAGTGCCTCAACGTGTCCTTTGATATTTTCTTCTAGGTTGACCACTTTCCTATTTTCATCCAATGCTACATTCCCTTCTCTCCCTATGTTAATCTCCTGCCTTTCACTTTCCATTCTTTTTAGTATTATTTCACTTTCTTCTTTTTGTTCAGACAGTTTGACTAGTATCATTTCATTTTCTTCTTTCAGTACAGTCAGTTTAGCTACATCCTGGGAAATTTGGTGCTGTATGGCTTTCACTTCTTGAAGCAATGCCTCTGCACTTTTCAGTGCACTTGTGTCATCCGAGGATGTAGTTGAATCATCTGACTGGTTTTTTGGTACTCTTTTATTACTTTCTAACTTGTTCTTACTTTCTTTTGCCATCGAAGACTCGGTTGTGTTGGTTGCTTTTATAGCTTGCTGCAATGTGACGCCATTTCACCTCTCACTAATTCTTTAAAAGACCCACCGCAAATAAATCCATAGATCTACAATTAAATTTATTTTCTAGGGCCTTGTCGGTGGCGGGTCTGATATCAGTGGAGAGCCGCCGACGAGTGTTCCTATTGTTAACGCGTGGGCCAAACGAGTAGGAAATGACGCAATTTCACAGTGATAAGTAAACCCGCTTTGAAGTACCGATACTTTTGATGTTAGCGAAACGCCTCGCTTGAGAAAAGGCCTGCCTTTGAAGATGCGGACAACGCGTTGCTGAATTGTTCCCTCGCCGAAATAGAGGAGTACCACCTTGTACCCATCTGGTCACCGTTCTAAATATTTACGGTCAATCCCGCCGGTGAGCTGAGCTGAATAATAGGACACGGTAAATATTTCGTTTGACAGCCGCCAACGTTAGGAATTGTTGGCGACTCAAACAATGAGATTACAACAACGCGGTACTAATTTTCTGGTTAAATCTAAGAAAAATCAAAAAGTCCCACCACTCAACATTTGTTATTGATGATCAATTTTATATAGTTCCCCCAGGAGCACAGGTCTTCAACAAACACATGCCAAGTCCTCCTGTCACGTGCCATCCGCTCAAGTCCTTTCCTCGTCGTCCTCATCATTTTCACTTCTGTCTCCAGTTCTCTTCTCCGTGTGTTCTTGTGGTCTACCTCTACCTCTACCTCTGCCTCTACCTCTACCTCTGTTGTGTTTGCTGATAATTATGTGTTTTTTCCCCAGGTGTGGTAAAGTGGGATGTTATAAATATTTATAGGGGACTTAGTGTACTGACTGAGATCAGCTGTGAAGGTATCTGTATCTAATAGGTGTAGTGTTTTGCAGATAACCTTACTTGCTACCACATTATACCTCAGTCAGAATTATTCTGGAATATTGTGATGACTACGTTAAATGTGTAGGGTATGTATATGATGAAGTGTAAGTCACAACAACAACAGACAGATAAACAATTTAATTTATTCCACCACACTTGACAACACTGTGACACTCACACACATTTAACACTCTATAAGACTATCTTAAATGAGGCACTGGTAAAGTTTCAAATATAAATATGTATTAATTACTTTCACTAATATATGTGTCCTGATTCAAATACAAAGTGAACCAGGAATCACAATCAATTGTAATTACAATTTATATGTACAGAATTTATCAATATGAACCTTGTAGTGACATATTATATTAATATTATCCTATGTGTGTCAGTTGTGTAGTAGTAATATGAGATAATACTGGTTTTGTTTTTTCAAGCTATGTTGTTATTTGTCATCATGACTTCAAGTGTTTGTTTATCTTGGAAATAGTATGGGGAAAAGTTCACAGTTCCTATCAATTTAAACACTGTATTTTCCCTCTGTTTTATTATAAAGTCAGATTTTGAGGGTGGGGCATAATGTTGAGCTCCTCTGGCCACAGACGCTTATCTTTCGTGATGGCTGCAGGAAAGACTCCTCTGCTCGATAGCCTCCCTGTGTTCTGGAGACACCTCACTGGTCACTATCTGGACCCAGGAGTATGCTGTCAGCCTCTAGGTTCAGCAAAGCTCAGACCAGGTGCTGCTCAATAACTTTAGGACCACGGTCCCTGAAACAAGAAGGTTGTACCTCCTATTTCAGAACTAATTTATAATAAATTTCCAGACTGAACACAATACATAACAAACACTGAGTTCAGAGCGGTAGGCCAACTGCTATCTTCATCTGAAACAATTTTCACCAGTATACTCCTCCCTAATGGTTACTACGCCTCTGCAATTCCAGCATTGTTTCTTTCTAGTCAATAAGATAGGTGTCAGTGTACTGTTTGGCAATTCCATGTAGTTTTACTTTCCTCTGACACCTTCTGTTCAGGTTGGAGCACTATATAGGCTTTACCTCATGTTCGCTACTGAACCACACATATATACAGACATAAATTATCAATTTACATTCAATTTTCATTAAAAAGATATCAAATATTTCAAGCTTACCACAATTCATGGAATAATACACAGTTACGTTGACTGGCAATGAATATAGCACAATTTCGATCTGCCGATGTCCCAGGCTTTTATTTAGAAAAATATGGACTGGCGCTCAACGCACTGGTTCTTTAGTAAGTTTATTTGAAAATGTGGTGCTGACCTGACGCCTCTGATTGACTATACTGGCGGGTCTAACCAATCGTGCCATGTTTACACAAGCGTTTGAAAAAAAGTACTCCTACTCCCGTTTCCCTAACAACAAAGAATCAATATTTATAGTCCGACTAATCGTGTTTAGCCTTACATTTACTTTCCACCAATCAAATAGGAGGTAACATGTCAGCCTATTTCCCGTACAATGGTGGTGTGAAAATCTGCCACTGAGCGATTCTGATTTTGTTGTTGTCTGACATCCCTCACTATTTCTTTTGGCTATAATTTGTTAATTCCTAGACTATTTGCGTAACGTTTAACATATTCTTTGTCAGCAAGTCCTAAGGAACCCAAATATATAAATTTAATGGGGCTAAGGGGCTGCGTTCAAAATATGCATTTTCTTCTACCTCCTGTTCACTTCGAATATGATGTGGTGTCTGGGTACTGTAATGTTTTCAAACGTAAACCAGTATAATGTCATGTTTCCTAATAAGCGTTTTGTAAGTTTTTAAAACCTAACTCGTATGGGTAGTGTTTTTTATCACTGTCGATTTGAGAAAAAAAGCTAGTGCTTGTGGCCTTACACGCGTGTTAGGGGTGGCATTAATTGTGTATCGCGAGACTGTGGTAGTATTGCCTGCGTTCCGGCTTTCAGCCCCTCCCTTTCTTTCTATCCTTAGTCCATCTGTCTTTCGTTTATGGTAACTTAGTGTATAAAATGACATGAATGGAATATTAAATATAGGTCAGCTTGCGTATCTCAAGGTTTTTCTTAGAAAGGCAGTACACGTTTTATCGTAGAAAGCGGGTATTGAAGCAGTAGGCTTTTACTATCAACGTGAAACGTTACAATTTGCAGACGAATTAGAAAACAAGGGGGATTTCGAGTACAGTCATTGTGACAGCACTGTTCTTTACCATTCTTCTTTCCTTTTATTGAAGTTATTTGTTAGGCTTTACATTTACGTTTTAATTTATATACGTGGATTAGAATTTCTCACGACACCAGGCAAGTTAGTATTTTTATTAGTGTGTACACATGTCACTGCAGAAATGCATTAAGTTAGCATGTGTTTATACGACTGAATAAATGCGCTGAAATAACTACACAGATGTTAGTTTATTTTAGTGATTTATTGTTTAAAAGACCCTGGCGATGGATTGGACACTCTCTGCAGAAACTTGTTGATAGTATTACAATAGTCTTTGTTGTGAAACTCGCTATGTAGGAAAGTCAGAGGGAGGCCAGAAAACACTTGGTAAAGAGAACCAGAGACGTAAATTATAAAGATGACTAAGAGACAGGTATCTTAAGCGGATTACAGAACATGATGGCTTAACATGGGATTCATTGAAATTCTGTGTTCCTTAGAGATGAGAACAGTATTAAATAATGGATACTTTAATATATGTATATAATTATTTTATAAACAACAAGGTATGTAATGATTGACGTGTCCGGACATTGCTGATGGAAGTGAAATTACAGCTCTGTTTCGTAAAGTGCACAACTACTGTGGACAATGACTGACTGATTTATAAACAGAAACCGATCTTATTACCTCAGTGAAGAACAGTCTAGTAGCCTCCTTTAGTCATAGCTGATTTTGGGAATGATGGAGTACCCGAATGTGGTGTCGGAGTGTGTCGGAGTACCCGAATGTGGTGTCGGAGTACCCGAATGTGGTGTCGGAGTGTGTCAGAGTACCCGAATGTGGTGTCAGAGTGTGTCGGAGTACCCGAATGTGGTGTTGGAGTGTGTCGGAGTACCCGAATGTGGTGTCGGAGTGTGTCGGAGTACCCGAATGTGGTGTCGGAGTACCCGAATGTGGTGTCGGAGTGTGTCGGAGTACCCGAATGTGGTGTCGGAGTACCCGAATGTGGTGTCGGAGTGTGTCGGAGTACCCGAATGTGGTGTCGGAGTTTTTCAGAATACCCGAATGTGGTGTCGGGGTGTGTCGGAGTACCCGAATGTGGTGTCGGAGTACCCGAATGTGTGTCGGAGTGTGTCGGAGTACCCGAATGTGGTGTCGGAGTACCCGAATGTGGTGTCGGAGTGTGTCGGAGTACCCGAATGTGGTGTTGGAGTACCCGAATGTGGTGTTACCTCGTTTTATAGGGGAGAGGGGAGGTTGTTTAAAATGGAAAGCAAGCCTAATCGGTGTGTTTGGAAAAACTTAAATTATGTATTTCTTTATAAATAAAGAGAGTTTAAATAAAAGGAATGTCTTGAATTGTAGCGTTAATATTGTTAAATATAATACCATAAGAATTTTCCTTATAATAAATTATCTGGCCTTAGAAACATTTATTTTACTAATATTTTGGTTCAGTGAAAGGAGCAAATAATTACTTAAAAATTACCCATATGAAAACTGGGACAAATAATTAAAAGAAACCTATATAGGAAGATAGAGGACAGTTGTCTGTTTAATAATCCCTTTCAATATTAAAAATCGACCCATTAATAACAAGGATATTGTATAAATAAAATTGAGACAGACGAACAAACACACTTCTGAACTGCTCAATTTGATAGCCTTCTGAAAAGTTAAATTTTCTTAACGCGTTTCTGATTGGTTAATTGTAGTTTAGGATGGGGCGATAAAATTAACAATCTGCCGGCATAGTGCGCCATTTGAGAAAAACTAAAACACAGACAGATTGAGAGCAGATGCAAAGCATTGATGTTGAATGCCTTTGCCGTCTGGACGATAGCGGTCTGAACTTGAACCATTACCGCCAGTCAATCTTGGGATTGTGTGATTTATTCTTTACTTGCGGTAAGATAAATAAGTTTATTGATATTTCATTAGCATGTACAGGCCACACAGATAGTGCGCCATAAATTTGTGTTGTTCGACATTGCCTATTGGAAGAGACTACGACACCCTAAATAGGAAATGCCTAAGCAGACTTAGAAGGGAAGGAAATTAAATTGTGTTTGAATATTGCCATAAAAATCTTACGACTGTAAGTCCAGAAGCTACTAGCAGTTTTCTGCAGTGCATTAGTGTTCAAATAACACATGAAAACCTACATAGGATGTTTGCACAAAATATTTAACAGGTCACAAGAAGAACATTGTATACCCCATCTGATTCTATGGAAGAAAATCAATGCTTAAGGGGTCAGTGGCGTTGCAGCCATATGGTAACAGTATGAAAACACTGGAAGAAAAAGGGTCAAACAAAAATAGGGTTTGGTGCAATTGGTTGGCACGCGTAGCTGACCCTCCTTTTGAATGTATTATTGATAAATTTGTGGAATGATATTATAGATATGTTATAAAGAGGGGAACATAACCTTCTTAATTCAGGGTTGAATTGCCAAATTGAAAAGTGACATAACTCATGGAAATTCAGAACATGTGGGCACAGAGAGAGCTTCTTATATAACTGCAAGCTTCCTGCCACATCAGCATCCAGGGAAACTCTGAAATACTTGTTGTTCTTGAAGATTCCCAAGCCACCACCACAGACAGGCTTTTAAGATAAGTCCATTAAAATTGGCACTTGAGGACTCATCCTTATCATTCCACCCAAATACAAGAAATTAAAAGAGGGCATTATGAAACACACAAACCCTCAAATCATTGACAGAATTCTTATCCAGTGTTAACATATTCCAGTAGGGAGCACAAACCTATTGATATTTTAGACTTATCATTTTATGGACAGGATGTCCACCCTATTTATTTAAACCTTGTAAATAAAGACACATTTCTTTGAGTTGAAAATTCCTGTTCCAGAAAATTGAGGTTCAGGAATATTAAAAATTGTAATATAATTATACAAATTCACACACAGTCTTACTTAATTCAATTATATTGAGTTACAGTTGTGTTTGTTTTATTGACACATCACTATACCTACATTACCCTAGACACGTAGCCATATAACATACATAGAAAATATTTCCCAGAGTGAGATCTCAGAGAGGTAGCGGATAGGTACCCTGAGAATACAACATCATCAACAATTTGACTCAGGGACTTACACAGCTTGACCTCACTCTGTTTACACTTAGTAGATTAACACCAATAACCTCTCATATTACCACATACCTCATGGTGAGAGGCAGCCACATCCCTTTTGGGATGGCCTGGATCCTATTTGGTTCCCCCGCTTCTGCCCAGCTCATGTATGTCTCCCAGAGTCTGCTTGTGTACGGCAGCGCCACCCCCCGGGCAACGGCTTTGGCTAGCCGGCTAAACTACGCTGAGCAAAGTAAAGAAGGGAGTCCCCCCTCATTAGTACACACAGCTGCTGGCGGAAGAGATGGATGATCGATTTATTCGACAACGACTTTGAAGGCAGGAGCTGGCTCGGCGTGGTATCGGGCTTCAGGGCGCACCAGGGATCAAAGTTGGTAAGCGTCCAGAACCGTTCAGAAAGCAATGGCAAACTACTGAATAAATACAGCCAAGAAATCATGACAGCCAAGAATGATCATATCCATAGATATATTCTTTATATGTATAATAGATTAAGGCGTCAACTAGACAGTCCTTAGCGTCCCTGAACAGTCTGCAACTGGAACAATGTCGAGGACATTTTCATTCATGTTAATATAGTTCAAACACTCACGTTCTGCAAATAAAGCATAATTCCTTTTACAAAACAACTGCAATCATCGCACGGAGGTGTATGGATGATCCAGGGATGGAATACATAGGAATATGACCATGAAATATTGTAATACTCAGGAGCCTAGAACACATGCGTCCGCTTGCCTTGAAAAACACACAGCGAATGCCCTAGTGAAGGATCGCTGAACTCAGCAGACAGCAACCGTAGACTTTTGCTACTCGGCCCAAAAGGCAATGACGTACTTCCTGTAACCCAGGATACCGGTCATCATCAAATCTGGTAACTAGTCGAGCCGTATTTGATATCGACAGATATGTTACGAATTTTACTCATAACAATGGTGTTAGGCCCATATTTTCTTGACCATCGGCATACTAAGGGTGTTGTGGTCAGCATCACGCCGGCCGCCTTAACCTTCCCAGAGTTGCTCTGGTACCCAATTCGTGAGGCTGTGTCGACCTCAGAGCCGTTTGCGGTCTAAAAAATCCCGCCTCAACTGGGGATCGAACCATGGACCACCGAGCCAGGAAGCCATTGCACTAACCACTGCGCTACAGCGGCTCCCAATTAAAATTGAGTAACTAAAAATTAAGTGTATTTTTAAATCTCATCACAAAGCGTTGATAAATTAAAGACCAGTCCATTCGACTAGGTGATGCTGTGAATACTCTTGGCGCGGTTGTTGGCAGCTGTATGATGTTCAAAAAGTAGCCCAGAATTTGTGAATGCTTTGTATGCCATGAAACAAGAGGCGTCCTTAATAGCTTCCGTGCCATGAGAAGTGAGATGACTTCAACGACGAGAAAATAATTTATTTTTATCTTCTTCTTCTTCTTCTTCCGTCCTTAGCCAAAGACCGACCAAGCAGTCAGAGGCCATCACGCCCTGTGGCGTCTTAAGGGCAACAGCAGATTGATTTTCTCTGTTGTAGTTTCCCATCACGCCTAGCGGCGTCTTTAGGGCAACAACAAATAGATCCATCTGCCGTTGTTTCCGTAATCGGTGTGACAAGCCAACGGGTGATCTGCCCATTTTATTTTTATCTATAGCATTGTTATTCCCATTGTACATTCTGGAAACCATATAGAATTGGGTAAATATCCAAAATTTAAGTCATAAATTCATCTTTCGCCTCGTTATGTATACCTAAAGGATTTTTATATTTGGGCATACGACCAAATTATAACCGACTAGGTTCTTGTAAACAGTCTGAATGACACCACTGGTTATATATCGTTATCATTTGCATGTGCCATGAATTATACCAAATAAACTCTTACTGATGAATAATTTCATTACCGGATGTAGCGTTAACAACCCCTTAAAATGACTCTGTTGCCACCGGAATATATCAAACTGTCTTTTATACAGAGCCGAGATAAGATGAAGTCATCGGCTAGCCTTACAAGGCAGTTCTTATGCTGGGACCCCCAGGTAGAAGAAAGATATAAAACATTCCGAGATATTCAGAGACAGAGAATTATAAAGTAACAAAGAAAACATGGACAGAAACGGAGCACAATTTTTAAGAATGGGTTGTATGAGAATATCTAGTGTGTAAAGTTACAAAATGCCCTTGTTAGTGTGTAATGTGACAAAATGCCCATGTTAGTGTATAAAGTAGCGAAAAGCCCATGTTAGTGTGTGAAGTGACAAAATTATCATGTCAGTGTGTGAAGTGACTAAATTCCTATGTAAGTGTGGGAAGTTGTCACAAGATGGATTTTGGAACCTCTTTCCGATCTTTCTTTGACTACGGCAGTAATGAGTTACATTTTTGGACTGATTTTATTGCGATTTATGCGAGACGCACCCTTTTGTTTCTCTGTCCACTGTAGCAGATAATTTGTATTTTCCTTTTTACATTCTTCTCACTGATAAGTCACCACGTCTGTTTGTTACCCGTCCCTTCCCTAAAGCTTTGAAAGGAGCGGCAGAGATAATATTAACGACTGGCTTGTTAGTGGTTCTCGCGTACTACAGCTTGGCCAGGACAGATAATACTAAATCGCCAGCATATTTGTCTAATTGCTGATAAGGCCGGGGTACGAGACAGATAAGAGATTACTTGTCTGGGTGACACATTTTGGGCAGACAACGATGACCTAATCGCTTTCTGTCCGACTTCTTTTGACAAGATTACTTTAGATAGTAATAATTTGTTACATCTAAAACACATTGTCGTATGAGTTTACAGATGTGTTAGTGAGTTCGCCTGCCAGGGATCGGATATTTTCATGCCATATACGGAAGACGTGACCCCTACATTACGTTCAAAATGTTTCCAAGTCAAGAATATTTTGAAATCGCATCCCCCCAACCAGCATGTTTGAAATGATTAGAGCTTTTGCCTAGCTTCATAACAAACAGAGCTGGAGAGGAGCGTGAATGTAACCAGACATGTTTCAGTGTTAAGACAAAAGAGCCTAACACATAACTTCAATAAAAGGAAAGAGGAATGGTAAAAGTACAGTGCTGTCACAATGGCGTACAAAAAATCCCCCTTGTTTTCTACTTCGTCTGCAAATTGTAACGTTTCACGTTGATAGTAAAGCCTACTGCATCACTACACGCTTTCTACAATAAAACGTGTACTGCATTTCTAAGAAAACCTTGAGATACGCAAGCTGATTAATGACCTAAATTAATACTTCCATTAATTTCATTTTATACACTACGTTAACATAAACGGAAGGACAGATGGAATTAGGATAGAGAGAGTGAGGGCTGAAAGCAGGAACGCATGCAACACTAACACGCGTCTCGCGATATACAATTAATGCCACCCTCCCCGCGCGAAAGGCCAGAAGCACTAACTTTTTTTCAAATAGACCGTGATAAAAAAACACTACCCATACGAGAGTTAGGTTTAAAAACATGATTAATGCTTATTGGGAAACATGACATTATACTGGTTTACGTTTGAAAGCCTGACAGTACAGCAGACACCCTAAAAGTTTGGAAGTAAGGAGGTGGTAACAGCACGACTATCCTAGAAGAAAATACATATTTTGAACGCCGCCACTTAGCTCCCTTAAAACTTATATATTTGGGTTCCTTAGGACTTGCTGACAAAGAATATGTTAAGTGTTACGCAAATAGTCTAGGAATTAACAAATTATAGCCAAAAGAAAATAGTGAGGGTGTCAGACAACACCAAATAATAATCGCACAGTGGCATGTTTTGAAACCACCATTTTATGGGAAATGGGCCACCATGTAAAATCCTATTTGATTGGATAGAAGTAAATGTAAGGCTAAACACGATTAGTCGGACTACAAATACTAATTCTTTGTTGTTAGGCGAAACGGTAGTAAGGGTGCTTTTTTTGAAAAGCTGTGTAAACATGGCCCGATTGGTTAGACCCCCCAATATAGTCAATTAAGAGCGTCAGTTCAGTGCCACATTTTAAAATAAACTTACTAAGAAACAGTGCGTTGAGATCCAGATCATATTTTTCTAAATAAAAGTCTGGGACAGAGGCAGATCGGAATTTGTGCCATTATTCATCGCCAGTCAACGTATCTGTGTATTATTTCCATGAATTGTGGGACTGTGGTCCTAGTTATTGAAGCAGCACCTGGTCTGAGTTTTGCTGAATCCAGAGGCTGACAGCATACTCCTTGGTCCAGATAGCGACCAGTGAGGTGTCTCCAGAAACAGTGAAGCAATCGAGCAGAGGAGTCCTTTCCTGCCGCCATTACGAAAGATAAGCTTCTGTGGCCAGAGTAGCTCAACATTATGTGCCCCCTCAAAAATTGACATTTTATTAAACACAAAGGGACAATTAATTGGTTCAAATGACAGGAACTGTGAACTTGTCCCAGTACTATTTCCACGATAATCAAACACTTGAAGTCATGATGAAAAACAACAACCAAGCTTGAACAAAACCAGTATTACCTCATATTACTACTTCCCAAATTCCACACATAGAATAATAATAATAAAATATGTCAATACAAAGTTCATATATATAAACTGTATATATACTACTGGTAATTACATTTGATTGTGATTCCTGGTTCACTGTGTAGTTGAATCAGGATACCCATTATTGAAAAAATTAATACATATATTTTTTAAACTTAAACACTTGACTTATTTAAGATAGTCTTATAGAGTGTTATATGTGTGGGAGTGTCACAGTGTTGTAAAGTGTTGTGGAATAAATTAAATTGTTTATCTGTCTGTTGTTGTTGTGACTTACACTTCATCATTTTCATAACCCTAGACATTTAACGTAGTCATCACAATATTCCAGAATAATTCTGACTGAGGTATAAATGTGGTAGCAAGTAAGGTCATCTGTAATACACCACACTTATTAGATACAGATACCTTCACAGCTGATCTCAGTCAGTACACTAAGTCCCCTATAAATATTAATATCATCCCATTTTACCACATCAGAGAGAGAATTAAAGTTAGAATTAACGACCCCAAGTACACGTGTAAAAAGGATCGGCTAGTGCATTCATCTGAGCAAAACGTCTGTGAGCGTAAGTTGTCATTTTGCAATTCTATATTTTCATTACTAACATGTGAACTAATATGCATATATTACCATGTGAATATTAATATGTGAAAATCGCTAGTGGATGTCCCAGTCATTTGAGGATGGCAACCTCAGCGTATAGAATGATGATTTAATGAACCACTACTGCACGGGCTCGTGACTGCTTTATTGCTAGTTTCTTAAGGAGAACTTAACGCATCAATAGTCCCAAGTTCATATGGAGCAGGGAGGGAAAGATGAAAGAAATAATGTACATTTTAAGTATAATACTTACAGTTTCAAACCAGTGTAAATGTCAATGTTAACATATTCACTTTAAAATTAATGGAAGTTTCAAACTTTTCAAATCAGTTTAAACATAAATGAAAACCTACTCAATTTATATTGTGAACACTTTTCAATCAGTGGAAATGTAAATGTAAACATATTCTATCTGTACTATTAACCTTTTAATTTAAATGTAAAGTAACTATAACAGCTATTCAATTTAAATGTAAAGAAAGTTTTCTCTCGAAGGATTAAAGTTAATTCTCATCGAGGGTAAATTCTGAGGTAGATGGATGGTGGAATAGGAATAGGGGACACCTCATTATGTGTCGGGAAACGCAATACCTAAAAGAGCGTTTCGTTTCTATTCTTTTACCATAGTTGTTGGTGGTGGTACCAGTTGAAGGGTACTATCTCTGGAACAGAAAGGGAACAGTGGCCTGAGTTTTAAGACGAGGGACCAACTTTGTACACTCTCCCTAAAACTCCTGTGAACGAGCTGCACCCTACATCCTTGACCAGCGACGAGCGTTATCAGTGATCAGTCCGCCAAGAACCAACCCAGCGGGAGCAGAAACAACCACTGGCAGCTAAGTGCTATATATAAGCTGCCAAAGTGAACTTTTTCTCATAGAACCTACTACCAATCAATGATGAACCTTTTCTGTTAAACTATTCAATTATTTTCAAACTGTTAAAGCTTAAGTGATTATTAAATTTTGTTATTTGTAAATTTACAAATTTAACTTCGATTTAATCATTTTAAATGTACTGCATGTTTGTCTCAGTCAATTTACTACACACACTCTAAAGAGCTATACCAGAATAATACGAATTCCACTGAGTAAATCAGAGGTGGGGACTTGAACGAGCTAAGATTAATCATTGCTTAATTCTTCACAAAAGTTGTCGGTAGATTCTAGAATTAACGTTCTCAACCAATGCAGCATTGTTTTCGCTTATCTGAACATCTTGTGATCACTCCATTGAGATAGAAGGATCATTAACCTTCTATTTACAAATCTGCCAAGAGTAATCGTGTGCAAAGGTAGAAACCTTTGAAGCCCATATTAGATACTCTTGAGTTTTGGCCACTGTTGGACCACCACTGCAAAGCAGGGGAGGCAATACCGTCAGAGAACTGACAAAATGCTCATGTTAGTGTGTGAAGTGACAAAATTCTCATGTTAGTGTGTGAAGTGACAAAATTCTCATGTTATATGAATGGACAAAATTCCCATGTTCGTGTTTAAAGTGACAAAATGCTCATGTTTGTGTGTGAAGTGACAAAAATTCCCATGTTAGTGTGTGAAGTGACAAAATTCCCATGTTGGTGTGTGAAGTGACAAAATTCATATGTTAGTTTGTGAAGTGACACAATTCTTATGTTAGAGTGTGAAGTGGCAAAATCCCTATGTTAGTGTGTAAATTGACACAATTCCAGTGTTATTGAATGAAGTGATAAAATTCCCATGTTGGTGTGTAAAGTGACAAAATTCTCATGTACAGTGACAAAATGCCCGTGTTAGTGTGTGAAGTAACAAAATGCTCATCTTAGTGTGTGCAGTTTCAAAATGCCCGTGTTAGTGTGTAAAGTGCCAAAATGCCCGTGTTAGTTTCTAAAGTGACAAAATGCCCGTGTTAGTGTGTAAAGTGACAAAATGCCAGTGTTAGTGTGTAAAGTGACAAAATGCCCGTGTTAGTTTGTAAAGTGACAAAATGTCCGTGTTAGTGTGTAAAGTTACAAAATGCCCATGTTAGTGTGTAAAGTGACAAAATGCTCGGACTAGTCTGTAAAGTGACAATGTGCCCGTGCTAGTGTTTGAAGTTACAAAATGCCCGAGCTAGTGTGTGAAGTGATAAAATGCCCGAGTTAGTGTGTGAAGTTACAAAATGCCCGTGCTAGTGTGTGAAGTGACAAAATGCCCGTGTTAGTGTGTAAAGTGACAAAATGTCCGTGTTAGTGTGTAAAGTGACAATATGCCCGTGTTAGTGTGTGAAGTGACAAAATGCCCGCGTTAGTGAGTGAAGTGACAAAATGCCCGTGCTAGTGTGTGAAGTGACAATATGCATGTGTTAGTGTGTGAAGTGACAAAATGCCCATGTTAGTGTGTGAAGTGACAAAATGCCCGTGTTAGTGTGTGAAGTGACAAAATACCCGTGTTAGTGTGTGAAGTGACAGAATGCTCGCGTTAGTGTATGAAGTGATTAAATGTCGTACTGGTGTGTGAAGTGGCAAAATGCCCGCGTTAGTGTGTGAAGTGACAAAATGTCCGTGTTAGTGTATAAAGTGACGAAATGCCCGTGCTAGCGTGTAAAGTGACGAAATGGCCGTGTTAATGTGTGAAGTAACAAAATGCTCGTGCTAGTGTGTGAAGTGAAAAAATGATCGCGCTGGTGTTTCAAGTGCCAAATTCTCGTGTTAGTATGTCTAGTGCCAAATTCTAATGTTAGTGTGTGAAATGACAAAATGCTCGTGCTGGTGTGTGAAGCACCAAATTCCCGTGTTAGTGTGTGAAGTGCCAAATTCTCGTGTTACTGTGTGAAGTGACAAATTATCGTGTTAGTGTGTGAAGTGCCAAATTCTCGTATAAGTGTGTGAAGTGCCAAATTCTCGTGTTAGTGTGTGAACTGCCAAATTTTCGTGTTAGTGTGTGAAGTGCCAAATTCTCCTGTTAGTGTGTGAAGTGACAAAATGCTCGCGCTAGTTTGTGAAGTGACACAATGCTCGCGCTGGTGTATGAAGTGACAAAATTCTCGTGTTAGTGTGTAAAGTGACAAAATGCCCGTGCTAGTGTGTGAAGTGACGAAATGCTCGTGTTAGTTTGTGAAGTGACAACATGCCCGTGCTAGGGTATGAAGTGACACAATGCTCAAATGAGACAGCTGTCGAGGAGACTAGCTCTCTACGCATAACAGATGACCATGTTCATGTTGATGCTGTGGAAAGTAACGTTGTACGTTGTTGTTGTTGTTCTAAGATTACTAGTCCTGATGAGCTTATCTCTCCTTCGCAGCCGATGCCAAACTGATGAGTACTTGGTATTATCAAGATTGTGCTTTTCCTGTGTCTTTTCTGACATTCTGAGTTGGGGCCATGTGCTCTAATTTCATTCCTGGGTTCTTCATCCTGGTGTGGCATGCATTTACAAGCTCCTCACGACAGGTATCAAGCACGAAAGGTGAGGGGGAAGGTGGACAGCATTTCACGCTCCTTGTTATGCAGCACTAAAATACTGAACTCAGATCCTGACACCCCAAGAAGGAATCATCACGTCCTGCAGCGAGCTATTTCCCAGCTACCCTCGCCTGTTATATATTCATTATGAGATGCTCTTGCACGCAGCCAATCATGTGGAAGCCAGGGTTAAGGCTAAGGGTAAAGGAAATACCCCCAACCTTAGTGGGAGTTACTGGGTTCTCAACATATTTCACCACAGGGGAATCATGTCGTTGCTCCACTCTAGTATGGCTACACGATCCCTGAAGGGTTGGCCTGGCAATCCAAAGGTTACCCGTTTCCAGGTTGCACGACGTAAAAATGCTTTAAAGTTTTCGTTCGAGGTCTAATCCTGGAATTCACGCAGGGGAAGCATGAATAACTCTGCGTACCAAGAAATGAGTGAATGACAGAAACTGAATGCAGAAATAGTTATATTTATAATTCAAGTATTATTATCCTGGAAATGTGTTATCGGGATCTGAAAGGGGAACAGAGAATAGAAACACTGTACCAGGCATGTCGGCAGGGGCGTCACGCGGGGGATGCGGACCGCACCAGGTGACACCATCATAGGAGGTGACACCAAAATGACTGTCTATAAAATTTGTGTGCAGTGTTTCAGCAGAAATTTATAATTTTTTATAAAAATATCCCTGTAGTTAGTTATAACCACAAAAACATTTTTCGTAAGCCCAGCTTACATGTACTGTATCCAGTGGCGGATCTACATTTTGGGGGCCCTGAAGCTTGAACTCTTGGAGAGGCCCTTTATATAAAAATAAAAAAAATTGTGAGGATGGGAAAGAATTGTATCATAGAGATAAATGGACTTAGAGGACCTGAAGTTCAAGCTTTATAGTAGATCCACAACAACAACACATATAAAAACTGAAGACAAATCAATGAATTTTCAAAAAAGAAACAACTCTGCAGGGAGTTGAATGCAGAACATTTGCTTGGAAGGCATATGTTCTGACGACTAAACCACTATCCACCTTGGTATATGTGATTTTTAAAAATCTTAACTATTTTAATGATTGCCTCCATCATTCAGAATTAGTTCGTTGAAGACATACCAAGAAAATTATAAGATAGGAAAATTAGCAATGATGCAAATGTAAAATATTTAAATACATTTGTTAAAAAACAAGGCTGACAAGATGTATCCACAAGAGATTTGTGCTCAGAAGGAAAAGTTAAACTTACCAGAACATACTACATGAAGCACATTTTACAAAATACTCTTATTTCTGTTTTTTCTAGCAACATATTCACGTACAGTTTTGTCATATGAGAGCTTCCTTGCAATGTCATTTTCTAGAGACAATATGCATACAGAATTTAAGTGCTCTTCAGTCATGTAGACCGAAATTTGTTTTTTTTTATAAAGGACAGCTTTGAAAAATTCAATTCTGCTTCGCAGCTCGTGACGGGCATTGTCAAGTACAGCTTAAGCGCAGTAGTAATATTGGGAAACACTTCAATTAGGTGTTGTTCACAAATAAGCTGAAGAACTTCTGCACATTGCATTTTAGATGGCGTGTTTCCTTCTGTGTTCTGGGATTTCCTAAGGTACAAATATTCTTTGAACTGATAACACTCGTTTACTAATTGGTGGTCAATATCATCTTTGTAATACGATATTATAAGTTTAATACTGTCCTCATCAATTTCTGAATTGTTCACCAATTCTGAGAGGAACTTGAACCTTTTCGCAATCTGCTCAAATGGGTCAATCCTCTTGCGTCACTGTATTATCAAGCAGTCATAGAGTTGATATAGAACTTCTATCCTAAATTTGTCAGCTCCTCTCAAAGAAGCAATACCACTTGTTCCTTCTGAAAATTTCTTTGTAACAATGTGTTCGGAAGCATCAGAATAACTTGAAGTGATATCTTCACACAAACCTTTTGCTTCTGATTCACAGTGTGCAATCCTATCGGCTGAATTTTCTGTGAGTTCTTTAACAAACGAAAGTAAAGATGAAAGAAGAAGATAACCTTCAAATATCAAAACCAGGGGTTTTGGAGTTTCTTACTTGTTTTGTTGAAACGCTTCAGCACTTCTTCCCAAACGTATGTTAAAATAGCATATTCCAGTTGTACCAACTTGTATAAATTCTTTGAATCTCGTTTACATTCAGGCTTCTCTTCTGAGTCTTCAAAAATATGTTTGTAAAATACCCATATATCCATTTTTAATTGCCCGGACTGCTTCATAGTGTGCAGACCATCTAGTTACACTTAAGCTCTTTAGAGAAAAATGTAGATTGCCCTGTGTGTTTAAAATTCCCCATCTTCTTGGAGATCCAGAAAAGAAAACATACAGCTCCTGCAAAATGCCAAAATAGTCAACAACTTCAGGTACAGTGGACACTGCCTTTTCTTCCAACAAGGTTAATTGAAAGGGCAGCACATGGTACATAGCCTGCGTACCTGTTAATGTTTTTAAAGAGTGCTTGCAGCCCTTTCTCCGAGCTCTTCATGTTAGATGCATTATCGTAGGACTGAGCACGGATATTGATAAACGCTGTTTCCCTTTGCTTCATCGTCGATAAAGTCTAGCCTTCTTGCTCGTAACTGGGTATATATCAGATCACGCTGTAAAGGTGTATTAGTGTAATTGGTCAACTCCTATAACCGGGCACAGTGTCAGGTATACAGGTCACCTTGTCCTGGGACACAATGAGGCCCCGACAAGAATACAATGTTGACAATGAGTGTTGCAATGAATGTCAATACGCGAATGTGTAGACTGTTCTATGGAGTTGACTGAAGGTTCAAACACTCATTCATGCGTACCTGGAAGTTACTGATGCAGACCACTGTGGACGTTTCAATAGTTTAATTTGACGCACACACTTGACAGAACGGGTACAGTTACATGAACACAGGTCGACATCAATAGCATATTGTTGACCCACGGTGTACAATAATAAATTGGCATTTATGTTGATGACAATCACAATGGAACATCAGTATATAAGCATTCAGAGTTCCATATCATATATAAATATTCATCAGGCCTTACTGACTGATCATGTCAGTTAACATACAAGGTTCCAACCTGGTTCCTAGACCGAACCTCTTTAGCATAAACGTTACTTGCACTCTAGCGAAGATTCCGTTAAATACAGTTCAGCCAATATTTCTAAGAAAACCTTAAACCACCAATAGTAGGTTTTTCCTTTCATAAGTATGATCTCTTTGTCATCTCCTGATAATAAGGGCGTCCCTGTTCTCTGGTAAATGATCAATAATAATTAGCATTTCAAAATGGCTTCTAGTCTTGTCAACATCGCTCACCATAACGATGCACGACAAAGCTTCAATGAAGATTCAATTTATGAATATCAAAGTTTCCACAAGCATCAGCATAATCTGTCCTCATAATTGCTGCATAGAAACATGATCAGTGCTGCTAAATAATATGTCGTTCTGGCATACCGACATAGTAGATTCATGTAAACGTCTGCCCATCTTAAGCCTAGGAATGAACGAAGTCAGCAAAAGTACGTTTACCTTAACATGAGAATACACTAGCAAGCACAAAAACGCTCTTCTCCTCGCGTTATGGAATGAACACTAGGGAACTCATGGATTTAACCATCACAGAAGAAAATATCTTCGTGCCCATAATCAAAAAATAGATCACAAACTTTGGGCAGGGCTAAGTCGTGACTTCCCGCCGTAGACTTCATCAACACCGAAGAACTCTCTAACCTATCTTCATCCGCCGAAAAATACCTGATCATCAAAGTACAGTACAAGAAAAATAGTTCCACTTAAACATACTAAGATATCAAGATATAAGACATACTCGTCCTACATAGACAAGAACTACACATAGATTCGAGCCATAGAAATACTGAAGCAAGAACAATCTATTTCTAACCAAACATAGAATAGATTCAAGTAAGTCTAAATTCCTCCGCATTGTTCGATTTTTAGAACGATACAAGAGCGATAACTCACAGAATGAATACCCATCGCCTAATCTGAGTTCTGTCCCTTTAGACCGAAAAAACGTAAATTCAAAGATAAACATATTTTTATCAGCCAGATAAATCCATTTTACATTTGTATGCGTAATCCGTGCGTCACAATAGAATATGTGCGCAACAGATTACCACACCCCCCGGGAAAAAAATGAAATCATTTTTTTTCATCTGAGAGCAACATACAATAGGCTCTCAACGCATAAATACTGCGCAGATGAGAAATATCTGGAATTATTTAAGCCAGATTAATGCAAAGTCGAAATATAGATCGCTCAGAGAAAGCATTTCTCTTAAGCATAAATGTTTCCAGGGAGGTGTCACCAACGCATACTACCATACTTGCAATGACACAATGCATATAACAATTTCAGTTTAAGCATTCTAAGTACATAATTGACAAAAGAAAAAACATCAACGAGTACCGTTGAATATATATCAATGAACGTAGTATCATTACGAATTACAATGTGTATCCATCTTGATATAGAAAAGAAAAATCTGTTGTCGAGTTGGAAGTGTTAAGAAGTCCAACTCAACAGTTAGGTGGAATCATGTGGGCATCTAGACAGAATGTCTGCCATCACATTATCTGATCCACGGATAGCGCGTACCGAAAAATGAAAAGGTTGAAGAGCAATTGCATATCGAGTAGACCTTGAACACTTCAAATTCTTACTTTGAATAGCTGTAAGAGCTTTCTGATCGGTTTCTACTATAAAATGTGAGCCTAGAAAGAATCTTTGTAATTTGAGAATTGACCATACCATAGCCAATAGTTCACGGTCTAAGACCGAATAATTCCTTTCTGCAGCATTAAGCTTTCTGGAAATATACATTACAGGATGCAGAGTTCTAGAGTACTCTTGCATTAGTGCCGCTCCAATCCCAGTGGATGAAGCGTCACTACGAAGAACAAATGTCTTATCTGTAGTAGGTAACACTAAAATAGGTGCAGTAGAAAACATAGACTTGATCTTATCCAAAGAGGATTGACATTCTTGAGTCCAATGGACTATATTAGGAGACCCTTTCTTTAGCAAGGAAGAAAGAGGTGCCATGATCGAGGACAGATTCGAAATGAATCGTCCATAAAATTGTATGAGACCTAAGAGACTTCGCACTTGCTTTTTAGTCTTAGGAATAGAAATGTTAAGTATTTTACTTGTATTATGGTCCTCTGTCTTTAGGAAACCATGACCCACTCGATGACCTAAGAAAGAAATTTCGCTAAAACCAATGCAGGCTTTAGAGGGTTTCGCTGTCAGGTTATACTCGCGTAGAGTAGATAGTAATTCAACTAACCCTAAATAGTGATCTTCCCAAGTATCGCTGAAAAGACAGATGTCGTCTAGATAAGCGATGACATCTGACCGATACGATAGAATTCTACGCATCATGCGTACGAATGTAGCTGGTGCGTTCATAAGGCCGAAAGGCATGAAATTCCATTGGAATAGACCCCTTGGTGTCGAAAAAGCAGTAAATGGTTTGGCGTGTTCGGATAGAGGAACGTGCCAATATCCCTTAGACAAATCAAGTTTAGTGAAGAAATGAGATGTTGATAGTCTAATAAGTAGTTCTTCTAGTAAAGGCATAGGTTCAGCATCAAATTTCGTCACTTGATTCAATTTGCGATAATCAACGCACAGACGTATGTTATTGTCTTTTTTCCGTACAATAACCATCGGCGAAGAATATGCTGATGTGGATGGTTCAATTATTTTCAGATCTATCATCTCATCCAACTCTTTCTCAACCTGTGCTTGAAAATGTATCGGGATAGGATACGGTCTGACTCTTATAGGATTATGGTCAGTAAGTATAATGTCATGTTCAATGATATCAGTTTGACCAGGAATGTCAGTAAGTACATCCTGAAATTGTTGTAACATAGTAGAAACTTGTTTCTGTTCTCCTAGAGATAACTCGGGAGAAACCGTAACATCTTTCCATGACTCATTAGAATGAAGTGGAATCATCGGAAAAGGGAGATTCACATCCGAGAAACTCGTTTCCTTATCCTGTATTACTGACAGTGATGAGTAATGTCCATGTGGGACTGGAGAATCGTCCGTTGCCTGGAAAACAGGTTGTAAATAATCCGGACGTTCATGGAATTCCATGAGCATGTTGATGTGGAAGGTTTTATGCTTCCCATCAATATCGACAATGTAGTCAACATCGGAAATTTTCGAGACTATATCGTACGGACCTTTCCAAGAAATAAGAAGTCTGTTTTCCCTACAAGGAAGTAAAACAAATGCTTTGTCACCAGGACAAAGTTGTCGTAAGGTTCTTTTCTTATTGGCAAATTGTCTTGCTTTCTGCTTAGCAAATTCAGAAGAAGAAGTTGCCAATTTTCATGATTCGATAATCTTTTCCCTCAGTGCGATGACATATTCATAAGAAGATTTCGTGTCATCGGTAATATTATCAGCGGTTATGAGATCATGAAGCAAAGACATAGGGCCGTGCGGTCGCGCGCCAAAGACAAGTTCAAAGGGAGAAAATCCTGTATGTTCATTGGGGACCTCTCTGTAAGCGAAGAGGGCCGCGGGTAAAACCCTATCCCAGTCTTGAGGATGATCCTCAGTTATCTTCCCTAATAAGTTCTTGAGTGTTCTATTTAGTCGTTCGACCATCCCATTGGACATAGGATGATAGATACTACTCAAAGATCTCTCTATCTGTAGAGTCGACATCACTTGAGACATGGTATCCGATATTAGTTGGGTGCCATGGTCTGATAATATTTCTCCGGGAAATCCCAGACGAGAAAATATAAGCCAAAGAGCATCTGCAATGTCAACAGTAGTAATGCTCTTCAGAGGGATAGCCTCTGGCCAACGTGTGCACATGTCCACACACGTTAAGATAAACTGATGTCCTCTAGCAGATTTGATCTTAAATGGACCAATGATGTCTATCGCCATTTTCTGAAATGGTCGAATAGGAATGTCTGCAGCCTGAATAGGTGCAGCATGGCGTGGACCTTTGGATTTAACTTCTTGACATACTATACAAGATTGACAATAAATCCGTATGCCTTTGTTCACAAAAGGCCAAAAGAAAGCCACAAGAACTCTTGACTTTGTACGGGAAAAACCCATATGTCCAGCACACTGAGAGTCGTGTGCGTGTTGCAAAATTTTAACTCTCAAATTCTTGGGCACAAGAATCTGAGAATGACTTGACTTGTCGGAGTCTTGCACCATACGTACAAGTACGCCATTCTTCATTGTAATCCAAGATTTACGCTTTGTATCTTTATTCGGATCACCTTTGTTGCAAGAGTAAAGAATTTCTTTATAGTCGGATCCTCTTCTTGCTCTTTTATAAACGAGTCACGAGAAATTACCAAGGGATCATCTTGGTTATGCACTTCATTATCTTCAGTAGGTGAAGATTGAGGCACATTAAGAGCTTGAGCTCTAGTGACTACAGCATTAGCGGTTTGCATATTCTGTTTTTCCCAAACGGAAATTTGTTATGGAGTGCATTCTTTGACTCCGTGAATACGACCGATGATAAGATCAGCGATCGGATTCGGCAGAAGACATGCGTGTACATCTCCTGTAAAGAAAGGAGTAGCAATCCTAATGATAGCAGTAGAGTATTTCTCTAAGGTGCCGCCAAATGTTACACATTTGACTACTTTTCCAGTGGCACGAGAAGGATCTACGAGTGACTGCCTCACTCCAATGGTGGTGCACCCCGAATCGAAAAGAACTGCGACTGGAGTACCATCAACTAAACCTCTATTCAAGACAAGAGAACCTCTTCCATCATGCGCGATTGACGCCGGAAGAGCGGGAAGATGATGGCCACAACTTAAAGTGGACACCGTAGTTGGTTCAAATAATGTTTTGCATTGGGGGCACTGAGATGCTCTCCCAAAATCAAAGGCGGAACATGCCATATTATTAGCATCATTATTATCTTTAGTCTGTTTATAGGCTTCATGTGACTCTTGCTGTGCAGAGTTTGCATGATAATGAGATTTATGTTTTTTTGTATTGGGATCTTCCTCGATTATTATTGCCTCTGTAATCATTATTATTACCTCTATTGTAACCCCTATTTTAGTTTGAGTCATAATTCTCATGGTTTCCATTATCATATTCATTATAATGAGTATCTCTATAGTTATGGTCTTGTTGTCTCCAAGATGGATGACTTGGATAATTTCTATAATGTCTTCCTCTGCGGAAATTTCTATAATTATGACCACCTCTGTATCGAGGGCTGTCTGCCTGTCTCCAGTTCTTCGCAGAAGAACCCTGAAATGATTGGTTTCCTTGGTTTTGATAACTATTATGGTTACCTTTTTTCCCAAACTTGTTTTGTTGTCCCTGAAATTTGTGTGAATAATTAGGGTTGCATGGTGTTGCTGATGCAACTGGCATACTTTCTTTAATCTTAGTGTTGCTAAGAGTTATGTCAGGGTGTGCAGTGACGTATTGGTCACAATATTCTTGCATCTCTCTTAGTGTCTTGGGTTTACGCTCATGTAGGAATTCCAAGAAGGGTTTATTAACACTTGACATAATTTTGTCCCTGAGCAACAAGTCCATAAGTGCTTCATATGTCTTTTCTGTTTTGGACAACTCAATCCAACGATTAAATGTAAGACGTGTCCTTGCAATGAATTCTGAGAATTCTACCCCTGATTCAGGTACCATTTTCTTAAACAAAATTCGGTAACCTTCCTCAGTTAACTGATATTTTTTCAACAAAACTGCCCTAATAACATCATAATTATCCTTGTCAGACTCTTCAACCAAACTCAAACTAGTCAGAGAATCACCTTTCAAATTTTCTGACAATTGATTAGCATACTGTGATTTATCCACATTATGAGCTCGACAGGAGCGTTCAAAACGATCCAGCCAGAATGTAATATCGTCACTGGAAGGATTGAACGCTGGTACCTTGACCTTATAAGTAAAGGGTTTACCACTGTTACCATTTGACTGATTAACATTACTCATATTTGTCAATTTTAATTTTTCTAATTCAAACGTTAACAGTTCTTTTTGATGTTCCTGTTCTCTTATTGGTTTTCTCTCCTCAGCTTCTAATCTCTTTTGTTCAGCTTCAGCTTCTAATCTCTTTTGTTCAGCTTCTCTGTCTAATCTCTTTTGTTCAGCTTCTCTGTCTAATCTCTTTTGTTCAGATTCTTTGTCTAATCTCTTTTGTTCAGCTTCAAATTTTTTCTCTTCCATTTGAAGCTTTCTCTCCTCAGCAGCAGCTTTTTTCTCCTCAGCAGCAGCTTTTCTCTCCTCAGCTTGCATCTGCAATCTTAAATTCTCAGCATCTATCTTCTTTTGTTCCACTTCTGCTTTCCATTTATTCTCCTCTTTTTGCTTCTTCTCTTATGATTTTAATACCATTGCAAATTGCTCGGTTGCAAACTCCTCTAAATCCTTACCAGACTTATCAAGGGATCTCCCTTGTGCAATAAAGTATTCCAATGTAGACATGATGTCTAATAATGATAGCAATCAGTTGACACAAAAATGTAATCTATCTCCTAATAAACAGGAGCAAGTTCTCAATGAACATAATTAATTAGCTCACAATCCCAATCTCTGTGGGAGACAAGCCTTACAAAGGTCTTGTATACTTCCTTGTACAACAATAATAATAATCAAGTACTGGTCTATACTATAACATATGTGTAATCAACTATCCCATATCATATGTCAACCAAAGACATTAACAAAAGACAAGCATAAAAGACGATATGAAAACAATTGCAGAAATCAACTAAGTTAAATAGAGAAATCAATGAAAAGAATCACAGAATCTGTGACGACAACTGCAATGGAATCAACAAGACAAATAACGCCACAGTGTATAAACATAAATGGTGTATAAAACTAAATTATAGGACAGAGTAGATCTACAAATACAAACAGATCAAACAAAACTAAGGAACACAAAATTATGAACAAAAACAACGAAGAAATGAACACCTCATCACAACTAACAAAAATAGCAACAGATGTTGCCAGCAAATTTCTAACAAAGAAAATTGCTCCCTATAGAATACTAATATAAGACCAATGTCACTCGGTATACCTTATACTAGTCACATATAAACAGATAACATATAAACATAAATACATATAGCATACAATATATAAATGCATATAATATAAAGCAATGTGTTGTAGAAGTGTCCGCAGAGAAGGCTCAATATTACATTAATATGGTTCAGTTTTTAATCCAATTAAACTGCCACTTTATTAAATAATAGCTCTCTGTTTTAAATTATTACACAGTTCTGCAATATGAACACACAAGAAGATCCACCGTTGACGTGTAGACTTCTAAGTTCAATAGCACTACTGCTAACACAGTTAAATGTTTACTTGTAAACAACTTGACGTGCTACACTGTCTGTTCTATGTAATTATGCCTGTACGGAGACAAATGTCAACAAGCGGTGACCCAGATACAGTAATCGCTTCATAGGTCACGTGAGGAACCGTCAAACAAGTGTAGACTAACACTGCTGGTGTGTCGTATCAGGCGTCAGGGAAACGAACTGGTATCAGTAGCTGTTAACTTCTGGCAATGTCTACTGTGCAGGTTAAGCCAAGAAATCTGGCCTACCACATTGATAAAGGCGCAGCGTCGATAAAGTCTAGCCTTCTTGCTCGTAACTGGGTATATATCAGATCACGCTGTAAAGGTGTATTAGTGTAATTGGTCAACTCCAATAACCGGGCACAGTGTCAGGTATACAGGTCACCGTGTCCTGGAATACAATGAGGCCCCGACATGAATACAATGTTGACAATGAGTGTTGCAATGAATGTCAATACGCGAATGTGTAGACTGTTCTATGGAGTTGACTGAAGGTTCAAACACTCATTCATGCGTACCTGGAAGTTACTGATGCAGACCACTGTGGACGTTTCAATAGTTTAATTTGACGCACACACTTGACAGAACGGGTACAGTTACATGAACACAGGTCGACATCAATAGCATAATGTTGACCCACGGTGTACAATAATAAATTGGCATTCATGTTGATGACAATCACAATGGAACATCAGTATATAAGCATTCAGAGTTCCATATCATATATAAATATTCATCAGGCCTTACTGACTGATCATGTCAGTTAACATACAAGGTTCCAACCTGGTTCCTAGACCGAACCTCTTTAGCATAAACGTTACTTGCACTCTAGCGAAGATTCCGTTAAATACAGTTCAGCCAATATTTCTAAGAAAACCTTAAACCACCAATAGTAGGTTTTTCCTTTCATAAGTATGAGTCATCTCCTGATAATAAGGGCGTCCCTGTTCTCTGGTAAATGATCAATAATAATTAGCATTTCAAAATGGCTTCTAGTCTTGTCAACATCGCTCACCATAACGATGCACGACAAAGCTTCAATGAAGATTCAATTTATGAATATCAAAGTTTCCACAAGCATCAGCATAATCTGTCCTCATAATTGCTGCATAGAAACATGATCAGTGCTGCTAAATAATATGTCGTTCTGACATACCGACATAGTAGATTCATGTAAACGTCTGCCCATCTTAAGTCTAGGAATGAACGAAGTCAGCAAAAGTACGTTTACCTTAACATGAGAATACACTAGCAAGCACAAAAACGTTCTTCTCCTCGCGTTATAGAATGAACACTAGGAAACTCATGGATTTAACCATCACAGAAGAAAATATCTTCGTTCCCATAATCAAAAAAGAGATCACAAACTTTGGGCAGGGCTAAGTCGTGACTTTCCGCCGTAGGCTTCATCAACACCGAAGAACTCTCTAACCTATCTTCATCCGCCGAAAAACACCTGACCATCAAAGTACAGTACAAGAAAAATAGTTCCACTTAAACATACTAAGATATCAAGATGTCGTGAGAAATTCGAATCCACATATATAAATTAAAACGTAAACGTAAAGCCTAACAAATAAATTTAATAAAAGGAAAGAAGAATGGTAAAGAACAGTGCTGTCACAATGACTGTACTCGAAATCCCCTTGTTTTCTCCTTCGTCTGCAAATTGTAACGTTTCACGTTGATAGTAAAAGCCTACTGCAGCATACACGCTTTCTACGATAAAACGGGTACAGCAGTTCTAAGAAAAACCTTGAGATACGCAGCTGACCTAGATTTAAAATTCCATTCATGTCATTTTATACACTACGTTACCACAAACAAAAGACAGATGGACTAAAGATAGAAAGAAAGGGAGGGGCTGAAAGCCGGAACACAGGCAATACTACCACAGTCTCACAATACACAATTACTACCATCACGCGTGTAAGGCCACAAGCACTAGCTTTTTTCAAATCGACAGTGATAAAAAACACTACCCATTGAGAGTTAGGTTTTAAAAACCTGAAAAACGCTTATTAGGAAACATGACAATATACTGGTTTACGTTTGAAAACATTACAGTACCCAGACACCACATCGATCGAAGTGAACGGGAGGTAGAGGAAATTGCATATTTTGAACGCCGCCACTTAGCTCCCTTAAAACTTATATATTTGGGTTCCTTAGGACTTGCTGACAAAGAATATGTTAAGTGTTATGCAAATAGTCTAGGAATTAACAAGTTAGAGCCAAAATAAAATAATGGTGCTGTCAGACAACACCAAAAATCAGAATCGCTCAGTGGCAGATTTTCACACCACCATTGTACGGGAAATAGGCTGACATGTTACCTCCTATTTGATTGGCGGGAAGTAAATGTAAGGCTAAACACGATTAGTCGGACTATAAATACTACTTCTTTGTTGTTAGGGGAAACGTGAGTAGGAGTACTTTTTTGAAAAGCTGTGTAAACATGGCTCGATTGGTTAGACCTGCGAATATAGTCAATCAGTGGCGTCAGTTCAACACCACATTTTCAAAAATACTTACTAAAGAACCAGTGCGTTGAGCGCCAGTGCATATTTTTCTAAATAAAAGCCTGGGACATCGGCAGATCGAAATTGTGCTATATTCATTGCCAGTCAACGTAACTGTGTATTATTCCATGAATTGTGGTAAGCTTGAACTATCTGATATCTTTTTAATGAAAATTGAATGTAAATTGATAATTTATGTCTGTATATGTGGTGGTTCAGTAGCGAACCTGAGGCAAGGCCTATATATATATATATATAGTGCTCCAACCTGAACAGAAGGTGTCAGAGAAAAGTAAAACTACATGGAATTACCAATTAGTACACTGACACCTATCCTATTGTATAGAAGGACTTACAGATGAAATTGCAGAGGCGTAGTAACCATTAGGGAGGAGAATACTGGTGTAAAATGTTTCAGATGAAGCTGACAGTTGGCCTACCACTCTGAACTCAGTGTTTGTTATGTATTGTGGTCAGTCTGGAAGGTTATTATAAATTAGTTCTGAAGTAGGAGGTACAACCTTCTTGTTTCAGGGACCGTGGTCTTAAAGTTATTGAGCAGCACCTGGTCTGAGCTTTGCTGAATCCAGAGGCGGACAGCATACTCCTTGGTCCATATAGCAAACAGTGAGGTGTCTCCAGAACACAGGGAGGCTATCGAGCAGAGGATTCCTTTCCTGCCGCCATTACGAAAGATAAGAGTCTGTGGCCAGCGGAGCTCAACATTATGCCCCCCCCCCTCTAAAAGTGACTTTATAATAAAATAGGAGGGGAAATTAATTGTTTTAATGCCAGGAACTGAGAACATCTCCAATACTAGTTCCAACAGAAACAAACACTTGAAATCATGATGACAAATACCAACAGAGCTTGAAAAAACAAAACCAGTATTACCTCATAGTACTACTACACAACTGACACACATAGGATAATATTAATAAAATATGTCACTACAAGGTTCATATTGATAAATTCTGTACATATAAATTGTAATTACAATTGATTGTGATTCCTGGTTCACTTTGTATTTGAATCAGGACACTTATATTAATTAAAGTAATTAATACATATTGATATTTGAAAATTTACCAGTGACTCATTTAAGATATTCTTATAGAGTGTTAAATGTGTGTGAGTGTCACAGTGTTGTCAAGTGTGGTGGAATAAATTAAATTGTTTATCTGTCTGTTGTTGTTGTGACTTACACTTCATCAAATACATACCCTAGACATTTAACGTAGTCATCACAATATTCCAGAATAATTCTGACCATTAGGGAGGAGAATACTGGTGTAAAATGTTTCTTCTCTTCTCTTTCTGCAGCTAATTTCTTCTCTTCTCTTTCTGCAGGCTGTCTTCTTTCCTCGGCTTCCAATGCTTTAGCCTCTTTGTCACTCTCAATCTGCAACCTCTTAATTTCCTTTTCAGCCTCTAACCTCTTATCTTCTGCCATCCTTTCAGATTCTAATTTTCTTTCGGCCTCTTTTTCTAATCTTCTTTCTTCCCGTTCAATATATTTGTCACATTCAGCAGTGACATAAGCAATCATAATTTGCCCGTCCATTCCTAACTCTTTCGCAGTCTGTACAGCAGCAGATCGAAATTTTGCCAAGTCGGCCATTGTCTAACATGCAATTGTAAACAATTCAATCTTTCAATAATTATCTAAGGACACTACAGGCACTGAGAGCTCAACCTTATTTATTTCCACCCAAGGATACCTTTTAAATTGTATTATTCCCTGAAGTGAATTACCCCCAATATTTATAATAGGGAAAGATTCAAAATCCCGGACAGGACCCCAATATATGTGGTAAAGTGGGATGTTATAAATATTTATAGGGGACTTAGTGTACTGACTGAGGTATAATGTGGTAGCAAGTAAGGTTATCTGTAAAACACTACACCTATTAGATACAGATACCTTCACAGCTGATCTCAGTCAGTACACTAAGTCCCCTATAAATATTTATAACATCCCACTTTACCACATATATTGGGGTCCTGTCCGAGATTTTGAATCTTTCCCTATTATAAATATTGGGGGTAATTCACTTCAGGGAATAATACAATTTAAAAGGTATCCTTGGGTGAAAATAAATAAGGTTGAGCTCTCAGTGCCTGTAGTGTCCTTAGATAAGTATTGAAAGATTGAATTGTTTACAATTGCATGTTAGACAATGGCCGACTTGGCAAAATTTCGATCTGCTGCTGTACAGACTGCAAAAGAGTTAGGAATGGACGGGCAAATTATGATTGCTTATGTCACTGCTGAATGTGACAAATATATTGAACGGGAAGAAAGAAGATTAGAAAAAGAGGCCGAAAGAAAATTAGAATCTGAAAGGTTGGCAGAAGATAAGAGGTTAGAGGCTGAAAAGGAAATTAAGAGGTTGCAGATTGAGAGTGACAAAGAGGCTAAAGCATTGGAAGCCGAGGAAAGAAGACAGGCTGCAGAAAGAGAAGAGAAGAAATTAGCTGCAGAAAGAGAAGAGAAGAAATTAGCTGCAGAAAGGGAAGCAGGAGAAAGAAGATTGACTGCAGAGAGGGAAGCAGAAAAGGAGGAGAAGAGATTACAAAGGGAACATGAGTTACGACTAAGGGAGTTTGAGTTTTAAGGCCATGCTCCGGAAAATGGTGCCAGTCCCTTTGCCTCTGATGCCACTGCTAGCCAGGGAGCCTCAACCTCAGCTATGAATTTTCATTTAGATCATTTTGTTGAGAAAGACGATGATATTGAGAGCTATCTAAATAGATATGAACTATTAGCTACCACATATGGGTTAGAGAGAGAAAGGTGGAGCTTAAAGTTATCTCAAGGTCTTCGTGGGGCAGCTTATGAAGTTTTTGCCAAAATGAGCAGAGGTGATCAGAAAAATTATGACATGCTAAAGCAGGCTCTTTTGTTAAGATATGAAAAGAACGCAGAATTTTATAGGAAGAAATTTAGGAATGCTAAACTACTGTCAGGTGAAACCTATCACCAGTTCTCTGCACGGATAGAGACATACTTGGAGAAATGGACTTCTCTGGGGAAAACCCAAGATCTTAAGGAAATGGTCCTTATAGAACAATTAAGAGAGTCCATGGCTCCAGACCTGAGAAAGTTTCTCATGGAACAAGGTGCAGAGAGGCTGGGTGAGTTGCTAAATGTTGCAGAAAGGTATCAAGCAGCTCAGGCAGAGGTATCAGGTAACAAAAAGAAACAGGTGGATAATTTTAGGGCACCACAGAACTTTAATAAATTTGATCCTAGAGATCAAAACAAAGGTAAGCACCAATTTGATAGGCCACGGTATGACAATAAAAATAAAATCCCACAATTCGATGAAAGGAAATATGATGAAAGAAAATCTTTCAACCAAGGGAAAAGGTGGTGTAAAAATTGTAAGATGAACAATCATGACACTGACCATTGTAGAAGGAAACCTGTGTATATGGCCACCCTTCAGGTCAGGTCGACCTCAAGACAGGAGGAGGATATTATGTTAAATACCACTCCAGAAGAGATGAGGAAGGCACAGGCTGGGGATAAGACCCTCAAGCCTTGTTTCAGGAAATTGTCAACTTGTCATACAACTCCAGGCAAGGGAGATTTTTACATGAAAAACAAGTTGATGTATAGGAAGACTGGAGCTAGATCCAAAGGTCAGGGACAGCTGGTACTTCCTAAAAGATATAGGGCAGAATTAATAAGGAGCCTACATGTGAAACCAGATGGGGACCATGAGAAAATTGGTACCATCATCCAAAAGGTGGCTCACAATTATTATTGGCCCAAGGCAAGGTGGGACATTGAGAATTTTGTAGAAAGGTGTAGCATAGCACATGAGGGAACACCCACAAGTGGGAACATTGATCAGGACCTGGACATGCCACGGGACAAAATTAGGCCTGACAATAAAAGGAAATATAAATTTGATAAAGTGGACCAAATGAAATGGGAAGCCCCTTTTCACGGACAAGCTTCACTTAACTGTTTTACAATGCCCACGATGCAGAGAGTGCAAAAAGATGTCTTACCCCAGGATAAGCCGAAAATCCCTCTATCGGACTTAAACAAACTGGAGGAAGAAGATGTAAAGAGGAAATCTCTCATCAAGAATTTTAAGTGGGGAGAAAGCCCCAAGAAAAGAATTGGTAGCGGTCGTTTTGTGCATGATACTTCTGGGAAGAAAAATCATCACTATAGCGCTTCCAGTGGAAGAGACCATACCGGTGCATGGACAAAGAGGTCCACAAAATTAAAGGTCCATATGTAGCGCTGTTAAGAACGTGGACTGATGAAAAGGCAGAGGAAAACATTACATCCTCATATCAATATGTGAATGAGCTGACCACTCGTTTAAAAACTGGCTGGAAACTTGCCAATGAAAATTTGAAACAAGCCAGGAAGAAACATGCTGCTTACTATAACAGGAAAGCTAAAGACAGAGATTTGGCTGTGGGAGAGAAGGTACTGCTTCTTCTCCCCGGTAGCCAGAATAAGTTACAAATTGGATGGCAAGGTCCATATACAGTTCTAGAGAAGGTGTCTAGAACCAATTATAAGATAGATAAGAAGGGGAAAGAAAAAATCTATCATGTGAATCTCCTGAAGAAATATTTGGAAAGAGAAAATCAGGAAGAGACACACTTGTTGACCTTGTCCATCGCCATGGAGATGAAAAAGGAACCACTTTCATCATTTGAATATCCATTACATCCCTGTGAGACAGCGGCACAGGTGAAAATCAGTACACATTTAACGAAAACTCAGAAAGAGAGAGTGCAACAAGTTCTAGATAATCATGCAGAGGTGTTAACAGACCGACCAGGGCATACAAACCTATTGGAATATGATATGAAACTGATAGACCCCACACCTGTCTGTATGAAACCCTATTCGATTCCTTTTGCTAAGGAGAAAGCTTTGAAGGAAGAGATAGACTATTTGTTGAAGGAAGGAATTATTTCACACAGTGAATCTTCATATAGTTCCGGTGTTGTACTCTTAAGGAAACCCTCTGGAGAACATAGACTTTGTATAGATTACCGGATACAAATCAGTTGTTTGCCAGGCTAAATAAAGCTAAATATTTCTCAAAAGTGGATCTGAGTAAAGGATACTATCAGATTCCAGTAAAGCCTGAGGTTAGACCATACCTAGCTTTTAGTACCTCAGAAGGACACTATGAGTTTAATAGATTGCCATTTGGATTGAAGAATGCGCCTAGTGTTTTCTCTAGAATGATGAGAAAATTATTGGACCCTCTGAATAACCCATGCATCACAAATTTCATGGATGATATCCTGATAGCCACAGAAACATTTGAGGAACACATTGACTCTCTGAACATGCTGTTTAATCGACTTAGGGAAGCGAATTTAACAGCCCGTCCAACCAAATGTTGCGTTGGATGTAAAGAATTAGAATTCTTGGGACACACAGTATATCAGGGAAACATGACCCCTGACCCAAAGAATTTAGAGAAACTAAAGAAAGCCCCGAGACCACAAACCAAGAAAGACGTGAGATCCTTTGTCTCATTATGTGGTTTCTACCAAAAGTATATCAAAAATTTTAATTCCATATGTGCACCGTTAACTGATTTGACACGTAAAGGAAATCCAGATCGAATTACATGGACACCACAATGTGAAATGCCTTACCAAGAATTGAAGGAAAAGCTCACAAGTAAACCTATTTTGAAATTACCTGACTTAAGTCAAGAATTCATAGTAAGGACGGATGCCAGTAATATTGGGGTAGGTGCAACTCTGCTACAGAAATCAGATGCATTGGATGGGGAATTAAGCCCAGTGGCATATGCTAGCAGAAAGTTGAATAAAGCTGAAACCAATTACTCAACTAGTGAAAAAGAATGTCTTGCAGTAATATGGGCGATAAAGAAATTCAATATTTATCTGTATGGTAAGGCATTTAAGTTGCAAACGGATCACAAACCTTTGTCGTTTCTAGCACAGGCTAGACATGAGAATTCTAGATTACTCCGTTGGTCTTTATTGATGCAGCCATTTGAGTTTAGCATAGAGTATATAAGTGGAAAAACAAATCTGGGAGCGGATTTTTTAAGCCGCCATCCGTGTGATGAGAATCACCCTAAACCCCAGGAATAATAATAAGTTTCTCTATGTGTATATAGAATTATAGACTGACATATAACGTCTGTTTTAAGTGGGGAGGATTTGTCGTGAGAAATTCGAATCCACATATATAAATTAAAACGTAAACGTAAAGCCTAACAAATAAATTTAATAAAAGGAAAGAAGAATGGTAAAGAACAGTGCTGTCACAATGACTGTACTCGAAATCCCCTTGTTTTCTCCTTCGTCTGCAAATTGTAACGTTTCACTTTGATAGTAAAAGACTACTGCAGCATACACGCTTTCTACGATAAAACGGGTACTGCAGTTCTAAGAAAAACCTTGAGATACGCAGCTGACCTAGATTTAAAATTCCATTCATGTCATTTTATACACTACGTTACCACAAACGAAAAACAGATGGACTAAAGATAAAAAGAAAGGGAGGGGCTGAAAGCCGGAACACAGGCAATACTACCACAGTCTCACAATACACAATTACTACCATCACGCGTGTAAGGCCACAAGCACTAGCTTTTTTCAAATCGACAGTGATAAAAAACACTACTCAGACGAGAGTCATGTTTAAAAACCTGGAAAACGCTTATTAGGAAACATGACAATATACTGGTTTACGTTTGAAAACATTACAGTACCCAGACACCACATCGATCGAAGTGAACGGGAGGTAGAGGAAATTGCATATTTTGAACGCCGCCACTTAGCTCCCTTAAAACTTATATATTTGGGTTCCTTAGGACTTGCTGACAAAGAATATGTTAAGTGTTATGCAAATAGTCTAGGAATTAACAAGTTAGAGCCAAAATAAAATAATGGTGCTGTCAGACAACACCAAAAATCAGAATCGCTCAGTGGCAGATTTTCACACCACCATTGTACGGGAAATAGGCTGACATGTTACCTCCTATTTGATTGGCGGGAAGTAAATGTAAGGCTAAACACGATTAGTCGGACTATAAATACTACTTCTTTGTTGTTAGGGGAAACGTGAGTAGGAGTACTTTTTTGAAAAGCTGTGTAAACATGGCTCGATTGGTTAGACCTGCGAATATAGTCAATCAGTGGCGTCAGTTCAACACCACATTTTCAAAAATACTTACTAAAGAACCAGTGCGTTGAGCGCCAGTGCATATTTTTCTAAATAAAAGCCTGGGACATCGGCAGATCGAAATTGTGCTATATTCATTGCCAGTCAACGTAACTGTGTATTATTCCATGAATTGTGGTAAGCTTGAACTATTTGATATCTTTTTAATGAAAATTGAATGTAAATTGATAATTTATGTCTGTATATGTGGTGGTTCAGTAGCGAACCTGAGGCAAGGCCTATATATATATATATATATATATATATATATATATATATATATATATATATATATATATATATATATATATATATATATATATATATATATATATATAGTGCTCCAACCTGAACAGAAGGTGTCAGAGAAAAGTAAAACTACATGGAATTACCAATTAGTACACTGACACCTATCCTATTGTATAGAAGGACTTACAGATGAAATTGCAGAGGCGTAGTAACCATTAGGGAGGAGAATACTGGTGTAAAATGTTTCAGATGAAGCTGACAGTTGGCCTACCGCTCTGAACTCAGTGTTTGTTATGTATTGTGGTCAGTCTGGAAGGTTATTATAAATTAGTTCTGAAGTAGGAGGTACAACCTTCTTGTTTCAGGGACCGTGGTCCTAAAGTTATTGAGCAGCACCTGGTCTGAGCTTTGCTGAATCCAGAGGCGGACAGCATACTCCTTGGTCCATATAGCAAACAGTGAGGTGTCTCCAGAACACAGGGAGGCTATCAAGCAGAGGAGTCCTTTCCTGCCGCCATTACGAAAGATAAGAGTCTGTGGCCAGCGGAGCTCAACATTATGCCCCCCCCCCCTCTAAAAGTGACTTTATAATAAAATAAGAGTGGAAATTAATTGTTTTAATGCCAGGAACTGAGAACATCTCCAATACTAGTTCCAACAGAAACAAACACTTGAAATCATGATGACAAATACCAACAGAGCTTGAAAAAACAAAACCAGTATTACCTCATAGTACTACTACACAACTGACACACATAGGATAATATTAATAAAATATGTCACTACAAGGTTCATATTGATAAATTCTGTACATATAAATTGTAATTACAATTGATTGTGATTCCTGGTTCACTTTGTATTTGAATCAGGACACATATATTAATTAAAGTACTTAATACATATTGATATTTGAAAATTTACCAGTGACTCATTTAAGATATTCTTATAGAGTGTTAAATGTGTGTGAGTGTCACAGTGTTGTCAAGTGTGGTGGAATAAATTAAATTGTTTATCTGTCTGTTGTTGTTGTGACTTACACTTCATCAAATACATACCCTAGACATTTAACGTAGTCATCACAATATTCCAGAATAATTCTGACTGAGGTATAATGTGGTAGCAAATAAGGTTATCTGCAAAACACTACACCTATTAGATACAGATACCTTCACAGCTGATCTCAGTCAGTACACTAAGTCCCCTATAAATATTTATAACATCCCACTTTACCACACAAGATATAAGACATACTCGTCCTACATAGACAAGAACTACACATAGATTCGAGCCATAGACATACTGAAGCAAGAACAATCTATTTCTAACTAAACATAGAATAGATTCAAGTAAGTCTAAATTCCTCCGCTTTGTTCGATTTTCAGAACGATACACAGAGCGATAACTCACAGAATGAATACCCATCGCCTAATCTGAGTTCTGTCCCTTTAGACCGAAAAAACGTAAATTCAAAGATAAACATATTTTTATCAGCCAGATAAATCCATTTTACATTTGTATGCGTAATCCGTGCGTCACCATAGAATATGTGTGCAACAGATATTTTCAAGTGAAAGCTTATGTTCACCCAGGACTTGTATTTTGTTGAACAAGGTCGTGGGTGAATGGTTTTCTATCGGTAAAAATGTTTAAAATCTCTCACATGGTTTTCCATTATAGCAGTATCGAACCACAATTACCAGCTGGTCAACATGTGTCAATTTCAGGCGTAGAGTCAACAATAATAGAGTAGTATTTGGTGTCTAGGTTGTTGATTTGATTCACAATTTCATCTTGCACAGGTTTTCCCATATTTTCTATAAATTCTTCATACACGGTTTTGGATAGGTAAGTAGCATTTACTTTTTCATTTTTACATTTCTCGAGATGTTCATATAAAAATGGGTCGAATTCTGCAATAAGTTCAATGGCCCCCATGACGTTTCCATTATTTGGTGAGCCCCACTTCTCCTCATGACCTGTAAATGCCAAACCTCTTTCACTTAAAAACTTTATAACAGCTACAACTCTTTTCAGTACTACAAAATAGTACTGTATGTTTTTTGTCATCTGTTCTTCAAGTTGCTAATCCACAGTATTTTTATTTGACTTTCTTGTTATCCAACACAACATCACTCTCTTATGTTCCATGCTGTCTTCATGATTCTCCAGAGTTCTGAGTACTTTCATCCAGTCAGAAAATCCACCTGTTGTAAGTGATGTTTGGCATGTAGAAAAGTGTTTGCAAACAAAACAGTATATACAGCCTTTGCTCTTTGAGTAAACTAACCAGAATCACATCACAGTCTGGCCATTTTTCAAAATATTTGTTTGAGAAACTTCTGTTTTGCTCCTTGTAAACCCTGCTTGATTCGGTATATACTTCATCTTTTTTGTTTTGAAAAAAAAAACCTATGTCTTGCATTAAACAATTCTTTACTAAATCATTATCAACTGTTATGGCCAGTTTTCGAGGTCACTATTCTTTGAAATCACTGAATTTGCTTCCTGTTTCATGTTTCTGCTCAGTCTCTGCTAGTTCCGCGATACTTTCATGTTGGCCACTGTGATCGTCATCTGTATCAAAAGTGTCAACAGTGGGTTGAATATTGCTAGAAAGAGCTCCCACAGTTTGTGCACTATCCCTGACTTCAATGGTGTTTGCTTGGCTGTTTTCAACTGTAGGTGTTGACAAACTTGACATTGCCAAATAGTTTGTTAGTTTTTGACATTTAGAGATTTCGTCAGATCGCTTTTCCTTGAGTTTGCGTTTTTGGTATCCACTTAAGTACTTTCGTGAACTCATTGTTATTCCTCTAGGGTCTTGACTTATGTTAAAAAGGGAAAACAATTACATTAGCCACAGCAGAACAGCCAACTTACCGCGACACTCCACCTTTACAACATCTGTGCTACTGACAATCAAACTTTGGGATTGTTGAAATATATACAACAAAAAATTAATCAATTTGAGTCGTGCGACTATTGTCGCATGCTTTGAAAAGAAAAAAAATTAGGTCTGCTTTCTGAGAAAGCGTTTTTTCGTTTACGGCTAGCCAACATGATACTTTAATAACCTTTTAATTTTTATTTTAACTATTTTTTTGTATTGAACTACACTATATTATTATAATTTTTAAAACACCTTCTCATACAGTAGACTCAAAATTTTTAAGCAATGTGGACTAAAGGCGCTTTTGGGGCTCCTCCAGGATTAGGGGCCCTGAAGCTTAAGCTTCATTAGTTTCATAGTAGATCCGCCACTGACTGTATCAGTATACATTCAAGGCTACAACTCTATGCTCATTTACTTTTTGAACCTTCTAATGCGCATGCGCTGGGGTCAGAGCTGTCATTATTACCCAATTACAATGACGCTTCGAATCACGTGGTTTCGTCTGCACGCGCTACATGCACGCGCTGTTGTTTTCGTTGCTGCAGGTATTTTTATAGTCGCTGATTTTGTCAAAGGTTCTGGTATTTTAGCTACAATATTGTGGTTAATTAGTATTTGTATGGGTACTTGTGCGTTAATTCACCGTCAAATTAATATTTTGGCAATTTATTACCCAATTCGAGCACCGTACTATTTCTTACTTTTTTTTTCTTACAATAATTTTTTTTTTCGCCTTCGGGCGGGGTTAGTACATTTGACAGGTAGGGGTTGCGGGCTAGTCTATTATGCATTTTCGCAGGCAGACTGGTAGCATGGGTATTTGTTTATTTATTATTTTTAATGTAAAATTTTTGCCTCGTCTTGGCGAGGCGCGTCCCGAAGGACTGCCTGGTAAAGCTATACGCTCATGTCTCGTAGACCGCATAGCTTCAATATTATCCCGCAGGGATTCATAGAGTGCACAAGCTGTATTCAAATCTTGGTCAGAAGATTGCAGAGAAGCACTGGTCATTTGAAAACGCTGTAATACTTGATCCCACAGTATGATCATTATTCCAGTTTCTAGCTTCATCATGGTTGAAAGTAGACAACGAGCCTGTTGACGACACTCTCCCTTCTGATCATTGTTATCTGAAATATCATCCAAGACTTGTTTTATTGCAGAAAAGCTATGTAAAAGTGCTTTTGTCGCATCTGCCCAAGCGGACCACCTGGTATCTGACAGTCTAAACAGGGAGGGGGGGGGGGAAGGGGGGTTGAGGGTGGGTCTGTCGTAAGCGTGTCAACTATGAATACACGAGGAACGTTTTTTTTTTAACTTGCCCTCCCAAATCACAATGTGAAATCAACCTTTTTCAGTCAAGAAAAAGTACGGTTCTCAGTTTGGGTAATAAATTTCCACAATTTGATTTTAGCGGTGAATTAACGCACAAGAACCTTTGTATGATATTGTAATTTAAAGGTGTAATTTTAATTTTGCTAGTTGTTTATGTCACTACTATTGCCATTACATTCAGTGATTTACTTCTTCTTCTTCCTCGTTCGTCCGGAAAAGGACGTTAGTTGCGTTGTGTCCGTTTCCAGCGAAGCTGCGATATCTACGCCTTTCGGCCGACACATCCGACTTCAGCACGGCATTTCTTAGGACCGGGTTTGCCTTCCCATTTCGATCCGCACTCGCTCAGCCAGCCTGCACTGCTGCAGACTGTTTCCAGGACCACCACGTGGAGGAGGAGTGCGGTCTTGACCAGCTCTAGTTCGCTGGTCCTGACGCAGGCAGTCAAGCTATGAGTCGCTGACTACGGTCTCTATTGCTGCGTCTTGAGGTCAAGACGCAGTGATTTACGAGAACTATGATTTACGAGTATCATTAGTACAAATAACATTACTAAGGTTTCTGTATGGTCTGGTACGGGGGGAGGTCCATGTGGGTGACACCATGAGTTACCGCACTGGGTGACACCAACCTTAGTAACGCCACTGCAGGTCGGAAAAAGCAATTAAGGAAGGTTGCTCATCTAGCTGGTTACCACATCCGGTAACAAAATTAGACAAACAATATGGATGGAATGCATTATTAATAATATCATTATTTCTAGTTATTTAATTATTTATTTTGCATTTTGTATGCTTACAGAACTCGAGAATAAACGAAATCATATCCTCAATGAAGGCTGCACGTGTGTCAGACGCGACGGCCAAAGACATTTCCATGCTGAACATGAAATCTTCCAAGTTTGCCGAAATAGCGAAAGGTCTGGAGAAACGTTAAAGAACGACCAACGACGTTTGAATGAGATCAGATGTCAGTTTTGCATCGAAGGTCGACTGGTGGAGATCTTTGAAGTCGTCTGTCTCAATCCTTTATCGTACAGCCTAATAGGTTGTTTCCTCTTTCTCAAACCTGTATCGTACATTCTGATAAGCTGTGTCCTCTGTCTCAAACCTGTATCGTACACTCTGATAGGCTGTTTCCTGTCTCAAACCTGTATCGTACACTCTGATAGGCTGTTTCCTGTCCATCCCTAGTTAATTTTCTCACTTATGCGGTGGTTTTTCTCTTGCGCGTTTGCCTTCAACTCTTCATTCTATATGGGTGTTGTCAGGAAGATGTTATGTCAACAATATTGCTTCTCTTGTTCACATGTAATAACGAAAAAAAAAAAACTGTTCGTGACGAATTTCGTTGTGCATTTGAAGTTGTCTTCTCTCCTGTATGATCGTGAACAGTATTTTAAGTGTGTGACTTACCAAATTGGTTGTTCTAAGATCTGAACATTCTATTGCACAAGATGATTTTATGGGGCAAAGTCATAATGACTTATGTCTTCAGATAGTAATGTGTGCATTATGTATTCTATATTCGTTACACAGATTCGTAATTGTATATATGCCAAAATTATCTAGAGCTTCCATGATTTCTATTTTCATACTCAGGCTAAGGATTTTCCTTTCCTCATCATAGATATTGCTTTCTCTACTTTCTGATCTGATAATGTTTGGTGCTTCATTAAGACACTGTATGGGTTTGTGGCCTCTATCGTGCTCGAGTAGTTCTCTGACATATTCTCCATATATGTCTTAGATATCCTTCTCATCAATCAGGAAGTCCCTATTCTTCCTTTTGATACAACCTCCTCCTTGGACAAGCTTTTTCTTCTTTGACATTTCCATACTTACCTCTTAAACTGTGCTTTCTTTTCGTGTCTTTTATTTCTTTGGATGTTGATCCCATCAACTTTATTTTGCTTGTCTACACATCCTACATATTTTTTGTGTCTGTTGCTCTGTATTTTGAAGTGCTTATTTCGCTCAATTTGTTCCCGCCATTACACTGAAGATATCTGCTGTTCTTCCCTTTAAGAGAGGGAACGGCGGCTGACAAGGGCTTACGTTTAAGTATCTGTAAAGGGACAGAGAAAGAGATAGCTTTTGAGGGAAGGATAAGAAATCAGCATTACCTGTTACGAGATTGTTCCAATATTTAGTACAGGATAGTTAACCTCTGTCAACGATGAATACAATTAAGTTAAACTGTTGCTTCCCTTAGATCATTGTTCGGCAGCTGGTCAATCTTAATGTACCGGTAGCTCACCAGGTATCATTTCGCAAGTCTCTATGTGCATGTTTGTTTTAAAAAAAAACCCTCAGAAATGAGGTATCTGAGAAAGGTGGTTGAAGTGATAAGAAGAGACATGGTCCGCAAACAGACGATACGTCAAAGCTTAAAAAACCAACTCCTGCAGACCAAAGTAGAACAGTCCCAAATAAGATGGTTTGGCCATGTCTGCAGAATGGAAGAAGATCGGCTACCACGACAATTATGGGAAACAAAGAGCCAGCGATCCAGACCTCTAGGACGACCTAGAATCCAATGGGAAAACTACGTTAGACATTCTCTGAAGGACCGAGAACTAGAATGGAACCAGGCCAGGGAGAAGACAGCCGATAGGATAGTATGGTGCTCTCTCTTCCAAACCTCTACACCTCACGATAGAAGAGGAACGACTAAGTAAGTAAATAAGTGTTAGTTACAAAAAATCCCCGAGTTAGCTTAAACTTAATTCGTGAACTATATAAGACAGAACGCGATAGTTTCTTCGAAGTGAAGTTAATATAATTACTTAATTAGTCGATCCTCTTCTACCATGAGGAGTAGAGATTCGGAAGAGAGAGCGCCATACTATCCTATCGGCTGTCTTCCTCCAGGCCTGGTTCCATTTTAGCCCTCGGTCCTTCAAAGATTGTCTAATGTTGTCCTGCCAGCGGACTCTGGGTCGTCCTGGAGGTCTGGATCCCTAGCTCTTAGTTTCCCATGTTTGTAGTGGGAGCCGATCTCCTATTCTGCAGACATGGCCAAACCATCTTAGTTGGGACTGTTCTACTTTGGTCTGCAGGGGGTGGGATTTTAGGCCTTGACGTATCGTCTGGTTGCGTACCATGTCTCTTTATGTTACTTTAACCACCTTTGTCAGATAATGTGAAGAGCAGATTGTGCTGTAAGGACAAACGTTACAAATAGGGGTGACTTATTAAAAAATCCAGATTCTCTGAAGCCTGAAAGCATACATGATTTTATCAAGGTAGATTTTTAGAGGTCTCAGTGTTTCTAAAGTAAATCCCCACAGCTGCTGGGTTGCCTACCGCTGCCTTAGATTAGTACAGTCTAGGTTTGTGCAGGTATTTGTTCTGTACATTTAAATCAACAACACTTTTATGAGCTTATTTGTGTAAGTGAGATGAAAATCTCTAGCACTGTATATAGAGTTCAGTGGAAATTTGTCACATTTTTGAAGCCAAAAGATGTAAATGTAATTATAATAATTTATAATCAACAATAATAATATAGCATGAAAAGATCTGTAGCATAAGATCCAAGAAACACATTATCGGCCCACAGAAGATGTATAATATTCGTAGACAGCACGAGAGAAAAAAAGATAGACAATAGCTTGCATTCGAGGTGTGTAAGCTGACGGTGATAATCTGGGTGTTTTTGTTATTGGGGAGACGGGGTAGTTACATGATGCTGATTTCATTATTTTGATTATGTGTCTAGCCACATGCGTGTATTCTCACTAGTCTTGTGTTGAAAACTATGGACATGGTTCTGTAAATGATATTCATCGTTCATTATTATTTCCCTTTGTACTGCCTATGAAGCCGTCACCGCATGTGATGTCCCCTAGCAGAAAGTCTGCCCCCAGCACCCCTTGCTCTTGGAGCTGTTGCAATGCACGTCCTTCTACCATTCCTCTTATTAGATAATCATGATCCTTTTCCATTGCACTCCTTGTCGAGTATGGACCGACCACTGAAGCCAGCCCCCTTGCAGGAAGCCTGCATCCTGCACTCACATGATCTTGAAGCAGTGATTTCTGTAGCAATTTGTTTGACATCATGAGGTTGCCAGACCCGGGCAAAACCTCATATTAGTCGGCTCTTTCGACACACCTGAGCAAGCAGTAGTCCCGTACTTTCTTTGTCTCTTCAGAAATTAGTTATACGTCATTTGTTATAGTCTGGCTCAAGTTTCTTTATGTGCGCAATGCATGAGTAACACGCATTGTAAAAACACTTGCCAGTTGTACATGCCTCATTTGCTCATTGAATTATAGATTGGACTGCAGCCTTTCTCAACCTGCTTATTCTGGAGACACCCTTGAAATAATTCTCAGGTCTCAGCGAACCCCTGCATAAAAATTATTATATCTACAGCTCATGGTACCTTAGCGTGACCAGTAAGTTGTAAATGTAATAATCCAATAAAAATTGGCAACGCTCTTTTGAGAAGAGAGTGATTCTTCCGTGGATCTGTTTATTTTGACCAACTTATTAGCCTACACTTTTTGTGTGGTTCCCACTCCCCACAAAGGATATCAAATCTAATGCAAGTTAGTAATGTAGGTAGAAGACACTTTGGTTTATCCCCCCCCCCCCCCCTTTTTTTTTTACAATTTCAACTTATTTTGTACCTTAACAATGTAGGTCTAAATGTATTATCACAAATTTCTACTGCCCAGCACTGCCAGTGTAGTATTGCCTGTCGCGTAACCCGTACCTCTCGTTCCGTGGAAACCCAGTTGAGAAACCCTGGATTAGAGTATTAGTTTATTTGAATATTAGTTTATAAAATAGGGTTTATTTAAATGATTTTGATGTTAATTCAAAAGACAAATTAGGCAGATACTAACTTCATACAAATGACGATCAGCTCATATAAATGATGATCACCGTTAAGATCCCTAAAGAACATAGGCTATCAACAAACTTATGCCAAATCTCACTGTCCCATTCAAGGCTATCAACAAACTTATGCCAAATCTCACTGTCCCATTCAAGGCTATCAACAAACTTATGCCAAATCTCACTGTCCCATTCAAGGCTATCACAAACTTATGCCAAATCTCACTGTCCCATTCAAGGCTATCAACAAACTTATGCCAAATCTCACTGTCCCATTCAATCAGCTCATGGTCTTTCCATGTCTTCCTCATTCCTGTCATGTCTTCTCCAATTCTCTTCTCCATGTCTTCTCCAATTCTCTTCTCCATGTTTTCCTCATTCTTGTCATGTCTTCTCCAATTCTCTTCTCCATGTGTTCTTCTGTCTCCGTCTACATCTCTTGCCTTGCTAATTCCAAAAGAAGAACTAACTTGTAGTACTATCAACACGTTTGCTGACTGTCTGTCCTATTCGTTGCCATCATCTTCATCTCATCACTTTAAATGAAATTAATATGTCTATATTAGAACTTTGAAAGTATTTACAATCATATTTTAGATAGTACCGTATATAAAATAATATGTGTTCATAGATATCATACATATAAAAATTCGTTTTAATTTGTTATCAGCGACAGCGTGTTTCAAATAAATTAAAAGATTATTTTTTTAAATAAACAAAAGTAACTTTGTTATTTTCAATTGTTGAAAATTAATGCATAAATATTTAATTCACACGTGTAACCAAGGGTCGGAAAGGGAGAAAATAATAGCAGCATTGTTAGCTATCAAGCATTGTCGTAAATGGCAACAAAAGAGTGCTGGTCAAGGGTTTCCTTTCACACCATAATATTTTGCAGGATCAAATTGATCTATTACCGGCCTATACCGTGGAGAGAAAATTATCCTTCATTATTTGTATCTGCTGCTTAATATTGTAAGAGGAACTTCTTTTCGAAGATTCTCTTTTTATTAATTTTAGATCCCGCGTCTAATATTCTCTTCTGTCCTGGACATAATCATATAATATGTCCTTTAATGACTGATAATATGTCCTTTAATGACTGATTTTTAAGCAAATATTTGCAGGGAAAAAGTTCTGAAAATTTTTAATTACAAATCTCAGGTCGGTTATATTGTATGGCTCTGTAACGTGGAGAACAAAAACATTCACAAAGCTACATACTTTCATAAATGGGTGCTTGCGGGGAAGGAAAGGATTGAAGTGGTATGTCAAGATGACCAATGTGGAACTGATGACATGCGCCAGACTAGAGATGAGAAGAAGACGCTTGTGATGGATAGAATGGATGGATAGGATGGATGGATAGAATGGATGGGTAGAATGGATGGATAGAATGGATGGATAGAATGCTCACTGAGGAAACCTTTCGATTGTTTACAAAGCAGTGCTTATTCTGGAATTCTGAGAGTAACAGAGGAAGAGGGAGATTGAAGAACACGTGGAGAAAGAGAATTGGAGACATATATGAAAGGACTGAGGAAAGCGTGGAAAGACTTTCTGCTGATAGCACGGAACAGGAAGTATGTTTGTTGAAGGATTGTGCTGCTTGGGGAGCGGAAGGAAGATGAATGAATAAATACCTGCTGTTGAAACGTTACCTGAATATTCTGCTGCCTATATTCTCAACTCATCAACATAGGTAACACAGTCATAAGGATAGATTCTTGATTAAAATACTCAGGAAATAAATAACAGTTTAATTTGTTTCCAAGAATAATTTTATTAAAAGCATTCCAGACATCGATTGCTTTACATCTGCATGCCACTGCAATCCTAAAAAAAAAAAATGATATTGATTCGTTCCATATATAGGTCAAGGTCAAGGCAGTCCCATAGTAGATACGGCCGTAGGGGAAATAAAATTATACTTCGTTATACTATGTCCAGTATCGAGAGGTCAGATTACCAGTTCCCTTCCTCGCTGCCTTTTCCTTCTCTAACTCAAGAGCAACGTTAGACACCCATTTACTCCTGGGTAAACCGGAATGTGTCGATACCTTGAATCAAACACGGCACCTTTGAGAGACCACTCTGTCAGTCGGACGCTTCATATATATATATATATATTTGATGAACTACTCGTCAGATCCCCCAAGTGAAATGAAAGGGTACGTTATTAGAATAACATAACACAACTTCATGTTTGTAACTTTTAAGATCAAACATGGAAGTATAATTGCCAGGGTTGTTGTGAGCAAATAACGAAACAACGTGTCGTAAAAAATGTCTTCTTCCGACACGATACAGCTACCACCGACAACAATGGAAAACAACGCTATGTTGATGAGTTTACGAAGTTCTTGTGGTCGCAACGTTAGCTATTTTCTTTGCCTTTTGTCCTCGTAAGACGAATACCTTTTTTCTATTATTTTACATACCCATCCCTCGTACTGTAACAGGTCATAGTTAGTAGGTGACAGGAGGAGCTGACGGACCTTCATTCAGACAGGATAATTATCAGAACCGACACCTGGGGTGTTAGTTGGTATATGCACGTGCACACACACACACACAAATATAGGGATCCCCCCACCCCCCACAAATACGCGGAGAAGGGAATTAGAGACAGAGATTACAAGCTTCGAATGAACAATACAATATGCAAAGATAGGCAGGCTGGGAAGGAACTAACTAAATAACATTGCTTCACAATACGATCATGTCACGGATATATAGAGACAATGAGAATAAATCCAACAAACTTTTTTTACGCCATAATTGTACAAGATACCGATGAATCTGGGAAGATGATTGTTATAATTTACAACGACAACACCATTAAATGATGATAATAATAACGAACAATTTAACAAATGTGGTGATATAGTCGGCAGTCTTTAATGTTAACTGGCGTATCAATGAATACAAGAATAATACAGCTAAGTACACCATTTGTTTCTTTAACAGGGGGGCAATTTTAACACGGTCGTCATTGGTTGCTAATTTTATAAATGAAAGACAGATATACATGTTTGTACAAGATAGAACAATGTAACATTCTTATGAAACACAATTTACACAACAACAACAACAAATATTGAGATTAGCAGATATATAAATAAACAATGTCATGAATAGACAGACTCCAGTGATACTTACAAATACGCCGTGAACTCTCAGACGGTAACTCTTTAGAGCAGCGGTTCTTAACCTTTTAACGATTACAGACCCCCCAATGGATTCTCAAACATGTCCCCATATCCCCTCCGTCCGTGTTGAGAGATCTGATCGCTGGTTGGTTAGCGGCTTCTCCGCCTCAATACGTATTGATAATGATGATAGTTAATAATCTAATCTAACAACATTTCTTTTCAATTGTTCAGAGATCGAGTCCAATACCCCCCATCATTTTATTCCCATACCCCCAAGGGGTATGGATACCCCTAGTTAAGAATCCCTGCTTTAGAGGCAACGGAAGTCCCATAACAGATACTGCCGTAAGGAAGTGAAATGTTAGAGACTTAACTATACTAGGTCGAGAATCGAGAGATCAGGTGACCAGTTCTCTTCCTCGTGGCCTTTTCCTACCCTAACTCAAGAGTAAAGTCAGGTACCCATTTACAGCTGGGTAGACTAGAGCGTGTCGATACGGTGAATCGAACCCGGCACCTATCTGCAAGAAACCAGCGCTCTACCCACTCTGTCAATGTTTAGAACCATCTGTAATTCCTTGAGGCCTCGGAGGAGACAAAGGAATATTAAGACTAATACTGTCTCAGGCATGTCGAAAGAGGCTACTAATATGGGGGTGTGCAATGATCTGGCAATCTCATTATCAGGTGCCACCTCCGCATCGAAGGTCGACTGTAGTGGATCTCCAACGTCTTATGTCTCTTGTATCGATGGTATACTCTAATATACACTTCCTTGTCCATCTCTTGATGTTATATTCCCACTTATAGCGCTGTCTTCCTCGTGCACGTTTGCTTTCAACTGTGCCTTCTATAATGTCTACAATTTGGTGTTATGCCAGCACCATACCAGCAAAATGCTATTACATATCATAGTAAAAAGGATGCAGCAAGGGCTGGAGACCGAGATTAGCGAGGCGCAGGCGGGTTTTCGACCGTGCAGAGGCGCCGGAGACCATGTGTTCAATATGGGGATCATCTTGGAAGGGTGTGGAGAATTCAGCGTAGACCAATGTACTTGTTTCATTGATTACACCAAAGCTTTCGACTGTGTACAACATCAGCAGTTATGGACTATTATTGAAAATATAGGATTTCGAAACCACCTTATACAACTCATCGCACTGCTGTACCAAGAACAGCAGACAGCTGTGAGAATAGAGGGAGAAACATTGGAATTGTTTGAAGTACAGAAAGGAGTAAGACAGGGCTGTACCCTTTCCCCTTACTGTTTAACATTTATGCCAAGATTATCGTTAGAGGCGTAGGAGATGACCGGGAGCACACAGAGTTTGACCCAATTGACATCGGTGTGTACCATATCGCGGAAATCAGATGTGCTGACGACACAGTCCTCATGTCGACCGGTCCATTGGGACTTAAACAATTGGTTCTGTCCACCAGGAAACACAACGAGGCCCGGAGTCTGTGCCTAGACACCAAGAGGACCAGGGTATTGACAACAGACAAAGTAAAGACCAAACTAGAAGTTGAAATGGATAGCGAAGAGCTGGAAGGTGTAAATGAATTGGAATACTTAGGATCAATCATCAACAGCTCTAGCGACTGTACAGTGGAGATTGAGATAAGACTTGTGATTGCCTCACATGAACTGATGAAGCATAGGCCTTCTGAGAGATGTCTGGGTCGACATCTGTATCACAGATAGGAGGAATCGTGATGGTGTCACGAGCAGTGGGGTTTCCACTATGTGCATCTCCTCTCCCTTCCTTTCAACCTAAGTCTAGTGAGTTTTGTTTTCATGAACGAAGTCACCATTGGGGTGTTTGCCTCTTGGTCTAGCACAATCTTTCGAAGCCAAGACCCGTTGTGCGCGGTGAAAAGCCACACTCTCCTCGAGGTAGTCCTGGTTACTGAGGGTGCGAAACACAGCAGAAGTAGAGGAGCAAACTCATAATATTTCTCATCATCGGCTGATGTTAAATGTTGGTGGGTAATAGGAAAAGATTTAAAACATCCATTAGCTGCATTTGTATGTTACTTAACTGCTGATGTGGAGTCAGTTGGCGTCTGCTTCAATCGCTGTTGATTCCCACAGGTGCTTTGGACTGGTCCTTCTCACCAATAATCAAATCTGGTGACTGTAGCACGTCCCATGCAGTAAAGTTGGGGTGACTACAAAGGCTGTCAAGTGTCTTCAAGACCTGTCTGATGTTAGTGTCTAGCGTCGATTGCTAACAACTTGTACAATACATTAAGAGGGAAACCAATGCGACTTCGAGTATTGGGTCTCCTTATATGAGCATCAGGCGACCTCCGCTTTTATCCACAACTTCATCTTACTCATAGGTTTAATCCTCCCTGAGCATAATTTGCTCGTAGTGATTAACTTGATATCCAACCCTGTCATTGTCGTAGTAGGTAACTTGATATTCAACCCAGTTGTTGTCCTAGTAACTAACTTGATATTCAACCCTGTTGTTGTAGTAGTGACTAATGTGATACACAACACCATTTATATCGTAGTAACTAACTTGATATTCAAACCTGCATTTGTAGTAGTGACAAACGTGATAAACAACCCTATTTCTGTCGCAGTAACTAACTTGATATTCAACCATATTTATGTCGTAGTGACTAACTTGATAAACATCCCTATGGTTGTCGTAGTAACTATCTTGATAGTCAACCCTGTTGTTTAGTAGTGACTAACTTGATATTGAACCCTGTCACAGGTAGATCTAAGTAGGACGTTAGATTCTGTCTGAGGTCCGATAGACTATTAAAGGGAAAGTGTGAATTGACAGAAAATAGAGTCACGGGTGCAAATTTGGGAGAAGATACGCCTCTGGAGTGTAGTGGTGCTACTCCTTCAGCTTACCTGGTAACTATCTTTTAGTAAGACAATCTTGCCCCGCCATCCAATGTTTGTAAAAGACTAATTTAATGCTCAGTAAGGGACACTACAGTTACTACACCAACATGACATTTAAAGGGAAGGCGTTCTGACCAGCACAAGAATATGTTTTCTTTTTTTTTTTTTAATTAACCATTAAAAAACTGCACAACATCTAACGTGGCAAAATGCGAAAAAAAAAATACCGTAACCCCCGTGCACCTTCACGGAAAATAAACAATGTCGGAAGGAAACACAGCAAAGAAAATGAACCTCCATTAAAAAAAGTATCCCCAAGAGAAAAAAATCACTGCGGCCACCTCACTCTACTTTCTTCCTTCGCTCACACGGACACACCTACGTTCTGTCGAACCACTCCCCCACTTAAAACCAAAAGTTCTAATACAGTCTTGCTGTCACCTGGACAGGGGTCCGTGTTTGCCTTATTAGGTGATCCAAAACCGAAAAGAAGCTTATGTGGGTCAACACTGTCCGGCTGGACTTAGTAATCCACTTTTGCCAGGAGGTAAGCTCCAGGGGGAAATAGTAACATGTAACTCCAACAGTGCGACTACTGCTGTAACTCTGAGTGAACAAAAGGCGGTGAACTGGGAAAAGGCTTAATTCCAGCACACGAATATTATCCGAATGCGCTGATCTTGTGGTAAGTTCACGTGAGAACTTTCAGAGGCTGGCACTAGCTGGTTCTTTCTGGGTCATGTGGTTGTATTATCTCCAACAACCGGGTGGTAAATGGGTTACACCAATATTGTCTGTCTGTATGAATGGCAAATTATAACAGCTCGTGGACGAGGCTGTATGCCCTGCGCGGCCGTAATGTAATCCACGAAATAGCCGCCGGCGGTAGCAATTTGGCAGTTAATCCGCTAGTAAAGAAAAATTAGGCCTAGTAAATGCTAGAGGCCATGCACCAGTGTGTGGAAACGTTGCACATAATAAATCTCCGTAGACTCTGGTTGAGCCCGTAGATAGCTAACACAGACCGCTCTTTGTCTTTCTGATCAGGGTCAGCTTCAAGGAATAATTTTCATACGGACTTAATTCACAACTGCTATCCACAGGAAGGATAAGATGCACGCATGCAAGAAAATCTAAGAGCGTGACTGATAGAAAGTTATTGAGACAGTCGCTTGAGTACTACCAGTTAATGCCAGATGTTTGGCTCGCTTTCGGGGACCGTTTGAGAAGAAACCGCGTACTAGCACGTAATAAGACGCAAGAGCTTCTGATCTCCTCCCGATTAAACAGAAATCCACGTAAGCACATCGCAGAGTTTCCTCCTGCGTTCTTAAGACAACGAAGGGATGACGCAACATGAGCACGGCGCTGACGTTCGTGAGTGGTGACTTTTGGCCTCTATCAAAGCTCTCTCCCATTAACAGGAACAGAGAAATTACCCTGAGTTTTCTCAAATTAAAGGAGACCCGGGAAGTATTTAGTTTCCTGGGGGGCCGATTAAAAAAAAGGATTGTTTGATCACATACCGCCATGCGCGTGCAAGGAGATATGCTTGAAGAAGGTCTACAGTGCTGATTGACAGACAAGATGACAGCAATATCGCTGTTAGAGATTGTAGTAAAATCTGTGAGATAATCGCTTATTTCAGTAAGATTTTAGTCTTATGATGAATAAATACACCAGCCCTCAGGTGTCTGACTGGTTTCATCTTCAACGCCAGTAGGGCGATGCCTTTTGTGCAGTGGGAATGCTAAGAAAATGACCCGCCGTAAAAATCAAACACGCTTTAGTTTCGGTTTCGAAAAACGTACAATAAACATTTTAACATCTCGCCGATCTGCTGCACGAAACGGGGGAAAAGCTTGTAATTAACGACTTGCCAGAACTGTGAGACCAAACTGGCGTTTGAATTAACGTAATATGTTAACTTTAACACTAACATTTGTAGTGATTCGGACAGTTCTCAGTAGTAAGAATGAGACGATTGTAATAATTAACGCAAAACACTACCAAAGTTTTGAAAAACCCATCTTCGCTATGCACGAGGTCTCTTTAATATATACACGCTGTGGGCAAAGCCAGCAGAGGCAAACACACAGACAAATTTCCAGTTCCTCCTAGCGGTAATATTCTGACGTCACTCAAACTAGTTGGTTTATTTGAATAGTGAGGAAAATGTTAGAGACGGGGGAAGATGGCCGACTTGTGTAAAAATTTATATTTGACGATTGACAGTGACAGAATTAAAAATCTAAACCATACTGAAACTGACCATTAAAAATCATATGGTAGTATAGCTTATAGTCCCCTGAGCAAAAATATGTTTTTAAAAATATGGTAGTCCAAGTATTAGCCAAGTTATTGAGGAAATACTAAATGTCTACGAACGCTTGACCGGACAGACTGTTGTTCTTGCTCGTTACACATAACGTTATTGGGGACGCTAGTAAAAAAAAAAGAGAGGCATTGTAGAAATTCAAATTCTATTAGTTGGTATAAGAGTATAGGAATAAAAGGGGAGAGATAGGAAAAATGTTAACTAAAATGAAACATCCTTTTCTATTGGCATAACTAACACAGACTGAGCAATGGACTACGAGGTACATAGTTTGTTTGGAATTGTTTTGTTTTTTTCAAACTAAATTCAAAATTATGTAGTAGTGCCTGCTTTCATTGGTCGGCTCTAATAGATATTGACAAGAGGCATAGTGGTCTCGTGGCCATTTGACTAGAAAATTTTATTCAAACAACTACGTTGAGATCAGATGTGATAACTTGTAAAATTAATTACTAATTCACTATCTGGACGGGGCAGAGCAAAACTGAGGCCATATTCTTTGCCAGTCAACGTTATTTGTGACATATTTCTTTGAACTAGTGGTAAGAATGCTTTATGTATTTACATGCTTGATTAAAACTGAAAAAGTCAGATACTGCTGTGGAAAATTGAAGGACATGCCGGAAGCAAACATTATTGAGTCCTCACATTGAACTGTATTTGACTGTTGCATATTATTATGATTTTGTATTAATATATTGTATTGGAAATGTTAGGAAGCCTCTGTGTTCTATGAACACTTTTCAACATGCCTAGAGCGTTTATAAGTTAGAAAAAAAAAACATCATATATAAGGAGATGTGGTTACTCCACGTTATTGCATTGAAGCAAACTATGTAAAAGTACAGTGGCGTATCTGCCATAGGGGCCTGTGGTGTGGTCACAGAAGGGTGTTAGTCATAAATTAGGGGCTGATGCACATGAATGCACAAGAGGCTGACCCCATAATGTCATGTATGTATATATATATATAGGGATAAGAAGTTATGATCAGGTTGAAAAGGATAGGGCGCCTTTTTATTGCAGAGTTTTTATTTCCTGTTACCATCCGGTGACAGGAAACCTGATGAGTGGGTGTAGAGTCTCCATTATAAAGTTTAAGCTGTCAGCTGATAGCCAGAAGGAGCTTACGTGTGGGTGCTGATCTACATTGTCTCTACATTGATATACTGACTTATATTCGACCTACGAAGAATCCCAGGTGAAAAGTTATCAGCTGGGACCTCTGACATTTCATCCTAAGAAAATAGTTCCTATCAAAATAACATTGAATTATATAGGGCATGATGAAAACAACAGCTTCTCATAACAAATGACAATCACTAGCAACTATTAAAGTATTAGTCTGTGAATACACCTACAGGAACTGTATATTAACATATATTCATAGGACCAAGAGTCCATAATTTTAGTTACAGCATTATATGTAAATATATTTCCTCATTTTCAAAGACCTGTCCAAAAGAAGTTGGCGGGACAGGCAGATTAAATTGTATAAAGAAAAAAAACATTCAAATTTTAAAAGAAAACTTTAACCACCGTCTTATTCATTTTTTTAGTGAGTTAAAGTGTATTGTGTTGATGTACCATCATCTTCATTTCACCCCTAGACACTAGAGACATCATACACCAGCCACTAGAATCAAAATACGGACTGTGTGAGATCTAAGGAGGTAGCGTTAGGTTCCCTGATCAAATATATCATCATCATCATCATCATCATTCTTTTTATAGTCAGGGACCTACATGTGCTTGACCTCATACAGTTAACACATACACAACTATCTTTCTCGTTAGGTATAACATCTTAACCTCCCCAGCAAAAAATACATTTGCTGCATAAATTGGTAGGCTTGTCCGGGATAGGAACTTCTAGTACTACATATATTAGGGTCCTGGTCTGGGTTTCAGCTATAATAATATTTCTATTTACCCAGGGAATCCCCATTATTAATATTGCCCAAGATTTGGGAATTGATGAAGTGTCAGAGCCTGGATTAATTAATTAAAATTGTACTTGTTTTAGAAATTGATTTAGAACATTTTAGTATTTATCAGATGGCGGATTTGGCCAAGTTTCGCTCTGCTGCTGTGCAGACTGCGAGAGACATGAATATGGAAGGTCAAGTTTTGATTGACTATGTCACCTCAGAATGTGATAAGTTTATTGCTAGGGAAGAACATAGGTTAGCTGAAGAGAGGAGAATGCAGTTAGAAGATGCCAGAGAGATGAAGAAATTAGAGTTGGATAGAGAGGCTGAGATTAAGAGGCTGCAGCTGGAGGAGAGAAAGGTTGAGGCTGAAGAAAAACGACTGCAAAGGGAAGCAGAAGAAAAAAGATTAGAAAGGGAAGCAGAAGTAAAAATTTTGCAGAGGGAGCATGAGTTGCGACTAAGGAAGTTGGAGTTGCAAGGCCATGCTCCTGAAAATGGTCACAGCCCCTCTACCTCTGATGCTACTGCTAGTCAGGGGGCCTCCAACTCAGCTATGGGGTTTCATTTAGATTATTTTGTTGAAAGAGATGATGATATTGAATCATATCTAAGTAGGTATGAGGTATTAGCTACAACTTATGGGCTAGAAAAAGAAAGATGGAGCTTGAAGTTATCCCAAGGTCTTCGGGGAACAGCTTATGAAGTTTTTTCAAAAATGAGCAGGGATGACCAAGACAATTATGACTTGTTAAAGCAGATTCTATTGTTAAGATACGAAAAGCATGGTGAATGTTACAGGAAAAAGTTTAGAAATGCCAAGCTACTGTCGGGTGAGACTTATCACCAGTTCTCTGCACGGTTGGAGACTTACTTGGAGAAATGGACTGCTCTGGGGAAAACCCAAGATCTTAAAGAAATGATCCTTATTGAGCAATTGAGAGAGTCCATGGCTCCAGACTTGAGAAAGTTTCTCATGGAACAGGGTGCAGAGAGGCTGAGTGAGTTACTTAATGTCGCTGAGAGGTATCAGGCAGCCCAGGCAGAAGTAGCTGGCACAGAAAAGAAGCATGTAGATAATTATAGGGCCCCACAAAACTCAAACAGGTTTGATAATAAAGATCAGGGTAACAAGTTTAAGCCAAATTTTGATAGGCCACGCAATGATAATAAACATAAAAATGCACAGTTCAATGACAGGAAATATGAGGAAAGAAAACGCCTTTATCAAAATAGATACTATTTCAAATGTTGTAAGAGAGAGGGTCATGCCGCCAAATTTTGTACAAGGAAACCTTCTGGATGTGCTGCGATGAAGTTGGGGAAAAAGGAAGAAAAGGTAAAACCTACTGGACAGCAGGAACCTTATCATCCCCCAGTATGTGAGGACGTGGTATGTAATGGAGTCACAATTAGGTGCCTTTACGATACCGGTTTGGATTTTGATTCCGTTGTGAGTGCGCACTTGGTGAACCCGGATCAGTATACCAGAGAAACAGTGGAGATTCAAGGGGCGACCAAGGACCTACCACTCATGAAACTTCCCATTGCAAGGATAACTGTGAAAACTCGCTTTGTGGAAGGGATAATCAGATCAGCAGGGATAGACGCACCCATTTACCCTCTGATATTGGGATGTCGTTATTTCTTCTTGGGGGCTCCCAAGAGACCTCTGGTCATGGCAACAGTGCAGACCAGATCACAGTCCAAGAAGGAAGAATATGAATCTATAAATACTCATCCAGAAGAGATGAGGAAGGCACAGGCTGAGGATCGGTCACTGAAGCCGTGCTTTCAAAAATTGCGTAACTGCCATACACCTCCAAGCAAAGGAGAATTTTACATGAAGAATAAATTGTTATATAGGAAGGCCGGAACTGGTTCAAATTGTCACGGACAACTGGTACTTCCCAAGATGTTTAGGGCAGACGTAATACGGAGTTTACATGTTGGAAAAGATGGGGACCACGAGAAAGTAGGTACCATCTGCCAAAAAGTTGCTCAAAATTATTATTGGCCAGATGTAATGGTCATCGTTGAGAATTTTGTCGAAGCCTGCGGCATATTTCATGAGGGAACACCCACAAGTGGGGACAATAATAATCAGGACCTAGAAACGCCACGGGGCAAACTTAGGCCTGGAAATAAAAATAAAATTAATAATGTAGACAAAGTGGAATGGGAACCCCCTTTTCACACACAGTCTTCACTTGAATGTGTTAGAATGGCAACTCTGCGTCGAGTGCAAAGAGTGATTTTACCCCAGAATAAGCCGACAGTCCCTCGGTCGGAATTATGTGAACTGGGTGAAGGTAAAAGAGAGAGAGGATCTCTCACAAGGAACTTAAAGTGGGGAGAAAATCCCAGGAAACGAATAGGTAGTGGTAGATTTTTGTGTGATGACAAAAGGAAGAAACGTCCTCAACACAATGCTTCCAGTGTTATGAAAAATACGTCAAAAAAATTAAAAGTCCATATGTAACACTGTTAAGGACGTGGACAGATGAGAAGGCAGAAGAGACTGTTACCTCATCATACCAATATGTGAACGAACTGACCACTCGTTTAAAAACTAGTTGGAAACTGGCAAATGAAAATTTGAGACAAGCCAGGAAAAAGCATGCTGCTTATTATAACAAAAAAGCGAAGGATAGGGAGCTTGCTGTAGGGGAGAAGGTGCTTCTTCTTTTACCAGGCAGCAACAATAAACTTCAGATCGGATGGCAAGGTCCATATACAGTTTTGGAAAAGGTATCCAGAACAAATTACAAGATAGACAAAAAGGGGAAGGAAAAAGTCTATCATGTGAACGTTTTGAAGAAATATCTGGACAGACAAATCCAGGAAGGAACACCTTTAATGGCCTTGTCAATTGCCACCGAAATGAAAAATGAACCTCTCACCTCAGTTGAATATCCACTGAAGCCCAGTGAAACGTTTTAACAGGTGAAGATCAGTAATAACCTGACAAAAGGACAAAGGGAGAGGATTCAAAAGGTCCTGGAGAAACATACAGACGTGTTAACGGATAAGCCGGGGCACACACATTTGTTGGAATATGATATGAAACTACTAGACCCAACACCCATCTGTATGAGGCCTTATTCTATTCCGTTCACTAAGGAAAAAGCTTTGAAAGAGGAGATAGATTATTTGTTACGAGAAGGGATTATTTCTCACAGTGAGTCTCCTTATAGTTCCTGTGTGGTTTTGTTGCGGAAACCATCGGGAGAACATAGACTGTGCATCGATTACAGGAAACTGAATGCTGTCACAGAAGATCAGGTGGATCCATTACCTGATACTACTCAACTTTTTGCCAGGCTGAACAAGGCAAAATATTTTTCCAAGGTGGATCTTAGCAAAGGCTATTATCAAATTCCAGTAAAGCCTGAGGTTCGACCTTACTTAGCATTTAGCACCTCGGAAGGTCATTATGAGTTCAACATGCTACCGTTTGGGTTGAAAAATGCCCCGAGTGTGTTTTCTAGGATGATGCGAAAATTGTTAGATCCCCTGAGAAATCCATGTATCTCGAATTTCATGGATGATATCCTCATTGCTACCGAAACATTTGAGGAACATGTTAACTCTTTGAATATGCTGTTTGATAGACTCAGAGAGGCTAACTTGACTGCTAGACCAACAAAATGTTGTATTGGGTGTAAAGAGTTGGAATTCTTGGGAAATACCGTACATCAGGGTAGCATGACCCCTGACCCCAAGAATCTGGAGAAACTGAAAAGAGCACCTAGGCCACAAACAAAGAAAGATGTGCGATCTTTTGTGTCGTTGTGTGGTTTCTACCAAAAGTACATTAAACATTTTAACTCTATGTGTGCTCCTCTGACGGATTTAACTCGAAAGGGACAACCTGATACAATAAATTGGTCCGCACAGTGTGAATTGGCTTACCAGGAGTTAAAAGAAAAACTCACAAGCAGGCCAGTATTGCAATTGCCTGACTTAAATCAAGAATTTGTCGTTAGAAGTGACGCAAGCAATGTGGGCCTGGGCGCTACATTGTTGCAAAGGTCCTCCTCACAAGATGGGGAATTGAACCCAGTCGCTTATGCAAGCCGCAAGTTGAACAAAGGGAAAAAAAATTATTCAACAAGTGAGAAAGAATATTTGGCGTTAATATGGGCTATAAAAAATTTCAGATTTATATATATGGCAGGACATTTGTGGTCCAAACGGATCATTCACCTCTCGTATTCCTGTCACAAGCCACGCATGAAAATTCCAGATTATTAAGATGGTCATTATTATTACAGCCATACTCATTTCTGATTGAATATATTCCAAGCCCTCAGAACGTCGGTGCAGATTTTTTGAGTAGACATCCGTGTGATGAAAATCAGATGAAAACGTAGGACTTTATTTGCGCTAAGTTATCTCACAGATTGTAACCTGCAATGGATGCATGTTTTAGGAAGGGAGGTGTGTAGTAAAATCTGTGAGATAATCGCTTATTTCAGTAAGATTTTAGTCTTATGATTAATAAATACACCAGCCCTCAGGTGTCTGACTGGTTTCATCTTCAACGCCAGTAGGGCGATGCCTTTTGTGCAGTGGGAATGCTAAGAAAATGACCCGCCGTAAAAATCAAACACGCTTTAGTTTCGGTTTCGAAAAACGTACAATAAACATTTTAACATCTCGCCGATCTGCTGCACGAAACGGGGGAAAAGCTTGTAATTAGCGACTTGCCAGAACTCTGAGACCAAACTGGCGTTTGAATTAACGTAATATGTTAACTTTAACACTAACATTTGTAGTCATTCGGACAGTTCTCAGTAGTAAGAATGAGACGATTGTAACAATTAACGCAAAACACTACCAACGTTTTGAAAAACCCCTCTTATTTTCTGCACGTGGTCTCTTTAATATATACACGCTGTGTGCAAAGCCAGCAGAGGCAAACATACAGACAAATTTCCAGTTCCTCCTAGCGGTAATATTCTGATGTCACTCAAACTAGTTGGTTTATTTGAATAGTGAGGAAAATGTTAGAGACGGGGGAAGATGGCCGACTTGTGTAAAAATTTATATTTGACGATTGATAGTGACAGAATTAACAATCTAAACCATACTGAAACTGACCATAAAAATCATATGGTAGTATAGCTTATAGTCCCCTGAGCAAAAATATGTTTTTAAACATATGGTAGTCCAAGTATTAGCCAAGTTATTGAGGAAATACTAAATGTCTACGAACGCTTGACCGGACAGACTGTTGTTCTTGCTCGTTACACATAACGTTATTGGGGACGCTAGTTAAAAAAAAAAGAGAGGCATTGTAGAAATTCAAATTCTATTAGTTGGTATAAGAGTATAGGAATAAAAGGGGAGAGATAGGAAAAATGTTAACTAAAATGAAACATCCTTTTCTATTGGCATAACTAACACAGACTGAGCAATGGACTACGAGGCACATAGTTTGTTTGGAATTGTTTTGTATTTTTTCAAACTAAATTCAAAATTATGTAGTAGTGCCTGCTTTCATTGGTCGGCTCTAATAGATATTGGCAAGAGGCATAGTGGTCTCGTGGCCATTTGACTAGAAAATTTTATTTAAACAACTACGTTGAGATCAGATGTGATAACTTGTAAAATTAATTACTAATTCACTATCTGGACGGGGCAGAGCAAAACTGAGGCCATATTCTTTGCCAGTCAACGTTATACTAGTGGTAAGAATGCTTTATGTATTTACATGCTTGATTAAAACTGAAAAAGTCAGATACTGCTGTGGAAAAGTGAAGGACATGCCGGAAGCAAACATTATTGAGTCCTCACATTGAACTGTATTTGACTGTTGCATATTATTATGATTTTGTATTAATATTTTGTATTGGAAATGTTAGGAAGCCTCTGTGTTCTATGAACACTTTTCAACATGCCTAGAGCGTTTATAAGTTAGAAAAAAAAAACATCATATATAAGGAGATGTGGTTACTCCACGTTATTGCATTGAAGCAAACTATGTAAAAGTACAGTGGCGTATCTGCCATAGGGGCCTGTGGTGTGGTCACAGAAGGGTGTTAGTCATAAATTAGGGGCTGATGCACATGAATGCACAAGAGGCTGACCCCATAATGTCATGTATGTATATATATATATAGGGATAAGAAGTTATGATCAGGTTGAAAAGGATAGGGCGCCTTTTTATTGCAGAGTTTTTATTTCCTGTTACCATCCGGTGACAGGAAACCTGATGAGTGGGTGTAGAGTCTCCATTATAAAGTTTAAGCTGTCAGCTGATAGCCAGAAGGAGCTTACGTGTGGGTGCTGATCTACATTGTCTCTACATTGATATACTGACTTATATTCGACCTACGAAGAATCCCAGGTGAAAAGTTATCAGCTGGGACCTCTGACATTTCATCCTAAGAAAATAGTTCCTATCAAAATAACATTGAATTATATGGGGCATGATGAAAACAACAGCTCCTCATAACAAATGACAATCACTAGCAACTATTAAAGTATTAGTCTGTGAATACACCTACAGGAACTCTATATTAACAATATATTCATAGGACCAAGAGTCTATAATTTTAGTTACAGCATTATATGTAAATATATTTCCTCATTTTCAAAGACCTGTCCAAAAGAAGTTGGCGGGACAGGCAGATTAAATTGTATAAAGAAAAAAAACATTCAAATTTTAAAAGAAAACTTTAACCACCGTCTTATTCATTTTCTTTTAGTGAGTTAAAGTGTATTGTGTTGATGTTCCATCATCTTCATTTCACCCCTAGACACTAGAGACATCATACACCAGCCACTAGAATCAAAATACGGACTGTGTGAGATCTAGGGAGGTAGCGTTAGGTTCCCTGATCAAATATATCATCATCATCATCATCATCATTCTTTTTATAGTCAGGGACCTACATGTGCTTGACCTCACACAGTTAACACAGACACAACTATCTTTTTTGTTAGGTATAACATCTTAACCTCCCCATCAAAAATTACATTTGCTACAGAGACAACGTTTACAGAAAAGTGGGCGGAGAATTTTGATGGACAGAAGGTAGACCGGTCAGAATGACGAGAAACCAGACCGACCTAGCAAAGCTAAGGGCAGACAATTCCACCGTCCGTCACAAACCCTCTTATTGTCGTAGCAACTAACTTGATATTGACCCTTGTCGTAGTGACTAACTTGATATTGAACACTATTTATGTTGCACCGACTAACTTGATACTCACCCCAGTTACTGTCGTAGTCACTAACTTGATACACAACCCAGTTACTGTCGTGATGACTAACTTGATATTCAACCCCCCAGTTGTCGTAGTGACTAACTTGATATTCAACCCTGTTGTGGTGGTTGTTTGGGACCCAACGATGCAGCAATAGAGAATGCAGTCAGCGACCCATAGCTTGACTGCTTGCATCAGGATCAGCGAACCAGAGCTGGTCAAGACCGTACTCCACCTCCACGTGGTGGTCCTGGAAACAGTCTGCAGCAGAGCATTCTGGCTGAGCGAGTACGGATCGAAGAGGGAAGGCAAACCCGGTCCCAAAAAATGCCGTGCAGAAGTCGGATGTGTCGACCGAAAGGTGCAGATATCACAGCTACGGCGTAAACAGACACAACGCAACCACCGTCCTTTTCAGGGCGAACGAGGAAGAAGAAGTTGTCGTTGTGACTAATTTGATATTCAACCCTATTGTTGTCTTAGTGACTAACTTGATATTCAATCATATTTATGTCATAGTGACTAACTTGATATTCAACCCTGTTGTTGTCGTAGTGACTAACTGGATACTCATCCCAGTTACTGTCGTAGTAACTTGATACTCAACCCAGTTACTGTCGTAGTGACTAACTTGATACTGAACCCAGTTACTGTCGTAGTGACTAACTTGATACACACCCGTTACTATAATAGTGACTAAGTTGATATTCAACCCTACTGTTGTCGTAATGACTAACTTGATATTGAACCCTGTTGTTGTCGTAGTGACTAACTTGATATTCAACCCTGTTGTTGTCGTAGTGACTAACTTCATATTCAACCCTGCTGTTGTCGTAGTAACTAATTTAATATTCAACCTTATTTATGTATAGTAACTAATTTGGTACTCAACCCTATTTATGTCATAGTGAATAACTTGATATTAAACCAAGTTACTGTCGTTGTGAGTAACTTGATATTCAACCCTGATGATGTAGTCGAGACTAACTTGGTATTGAAACATATTGTTGTTGTAGTGATTAACTTATTATTCAATCCTATTGCTGTCGTTGCGATTATCTTCTCGGTCTTGTATATAACTGTGATTTTTAATAATTTGAAATTCAACCCAGAGCGTCGGACTGGTTAAGTCGTTATAGGGCTTTCCTCTCAGCGACAAAGTTACCGGATTGAATCCTGGTAGCGTCATACCTCAATCTGTTGAGCTGTAAATGGGTACCTTACTCTGTTCTTGGGAAAGCAAAGGCAGCGATAAAGAGAAATTGTCCCCCTACCACATATAGCTTTACCTAGTATAGTGAAGTCTCTAACAGCCCATTCCCTTTGTAGCAAAGTTGATTTTGCTGGGGAGGTTATGATGGTATCCTAACAGAATGAAAATTTGTCTGCTTTAACCGTGTGAGGTCAGGCACATGTAGGTCTCTGACTCTATAAATGATGATGATGAATTATGTGCAGAGAACCTACCGCTACCTCCCTAGGTCTCACACGGTCACTATTCTGTCTCTAGTGTATGGTGTATGGTGTACCTAGTGTCTAGGGGAGAAATGAAATGATGGTACACAACAGTCAAACACTTTAAGTTTCTATAAAGAAGATAATACAACTAGCAGTTAAGTTTTTCTTTAACAAATCTTCTTTACAATTTATTTTGCCTGTCCATTCATAGCTTGTGGACAGGTCTTTGAAAATAAGGACAAGATAGTTTACAGAAAAGAAAATTAAAATTTTGGGACAATTTGCCCAATAACTAAAAAGTTATTATGTATTTATATATATATGTCTTTCCTGTAGGAAATATTAAAAGAATTCACTTTATTCATATAAAGGGAGAGTCACTGTAGATGAGGGCTGTAGTTCATCCTACCCCCATAAATGTCGTGTGTATTGTTTTGAAACACAAGAAAATGTCAGAGATGCCCCAGATGTCTAACACATCACCTGGGAGTCCTTGTTGTAAGATATTTCAATGTGTAGTTGCAGAAAGTTTCAATTTCACCACTCGCCAAAGCTCCTACTGGTATATTCGACAGCATATAAGTCTGGTTGGAGACTGGTTGGCGTTTATTAGTACTCAGCAGGTTTCCTGTCACCAGCCGGCAACAGGAACATAGACCCTCTGCAACAAAAGGACACCCTGGCCTTTTATCTCTGACCACTTATTCTAACACTTAATTTCCTACGTGGGTATGGGGTCAGCCTCGCGTGCCTTACAAGTGCACTAGCCCCGAATTGTACAGGACTCCCACCTTGCTGTGACCACACCTCAAGTCCTTATAGCAGATACGCCACTGCACGTTTACATACTTTTCATCAATCCAATAATGTGGAGTAACCACATTTCCCTTGATATGATATTCTCTTCTTTTCTTTTTTCAAATCTATTTGCTTCAGGCATGTTAAACAGTGTTCATTGAACACAGAGGCTTACTAATCTATTTTAATACAATAATATGTCAACATAATCATAACAACATACATCAGTTAGATACCGTTTTATGTGAGGACTCAACAATGTCTGCTAACGGCATGTCCCTCACTTTTTCCCAATAGCAGTATCTAACTTTGTAGTTGGACCAAACATATTAAATTTCATAAAATATCCTTACCACAATCAAGAAATATATAAACAAATAACGCTGACTGTGTGAAGAAATGGCCTCAGCTTCCTCCGAACTGCACAGACTGTGAATTTATTCTTTATTTAAATTTAAAATTAACAAAGCTGTTTCTCAGCGTATCTGAATACAATTTTTAGTTCAACTGGCAATGAATAGTCAAATCCTTTTGCTAATATTTACTAGCACTGGCCAATCGAAACATTCGACTACTAGAATTCAAAAGCAGTTTGAATGAAAACCCAAAATAATTTCGAACAATTTCTGCGTCTGGTGGTCGATTGGCCAGTGTGCTTTTGTCATGCCCAATACAAAAAGATGTTTCGTTTAGGATTACATTTTTCCTACTGCTCCCCTTTTCCATTCATACTCTTTTTACTCAAGCGAATTTGAATGTACCTCCCTGCCTCTTTTCCAAGCTCGCGTCCCCCTAACGTTACCAAAAAACATAAGCAGGAACGCCAGTCTGTCTGGTCGAGTGTCCGTAGATATTAGTATTTCTTCAATAACTTCTCTAATTCTGGGACTATCATATTATTTAAAGTACATTCTTACTCAGCGAACTCTACGTCATACTACCATATAGTTTTTATGGGGAACTACATAATGGTTTAAAATTTCCAATTTTTGTCATCGTCAATCGTCAAATAAAATTTTACACAAGTCCGCCATCTTTCCTCTCCTTCATCTCGCTAGCATGTATTTTTCAAATAACTAACTTGTTGTAGTTACGTCAGAAATGCTACCACTAGGAGAAAAATAAAATTGTCTGCGTGGTTTTGCCTTGGCTGGCTTTTCCACAGCGTATGTATATGCATTGCAGACTGTGTCAGCGAAGCGGGGTGTAGACGGGGCGGGTTAAGAATTTGTGTTACTAATTAGTATTGTATCATGTAATACTACCAAACAATATAAGGATTACTACTAAATTTTTGCGTTACAGTTGACAGAAAGCGTTAATTCAGATAGTTATTTTGCGGCACGCTTCCGCCAATAGTTAATTATAAGGCTAGACTACAAAGTGTATGCAGCAGATCGGGCAAATGTTAAATATTAGTAGTGTGTCTCGAAAACGAAACTAAAAGCGTGTCAGACTATTACCGTGAAATCGGTCTATAGGCTTAGCACTGTGCAAAAAGCAGCGCTGCCGGCGTCGAAGATGCCAACCGTCAGACACATGTGGGCTAATGTATTTATTATCGTTTTATGCCTAAATCTTATTGAATTGAGCGTTTATTCTCGCAGATTTTGCTACACCCTTACGGCAGTACATGCTTCTGGACTGACTTTACTTTCATGTTTTACCTTCAGTCTTTATTGTTCTCAATTATTTTTTTCAAGACCCTAAGAAGAATTCATATCTGACATATGCATAATAGACAATAAGAGTGCTTCTTCCTCCATTTCCTCCTTTTTTTCTTCTACTTCTTCTCCTCCATTAGCCATTATCATCTTTCTCCTTCCTCATCTTCTATGTCTGTGTCGTCTTCTTCTCTACATTCTTAATCTTCATACGAGGGTCAGTCAAGTGAAAACCGGAAATATGTTATAACAATAAGAATAATCATGCCATTATATTGTAACTTGCCAATATTGTTGTCCTGGAGGTCTCGAGTGTCATGCACGCGCTATCGCGGTGATGACGCATAAGGTGACGTCATAATGACGTTTTAAAGATGGCCGCCCCGCTAGTGGAATGCACCAAAGAGCAGCAGCGTTCTGTTATTCAATTTTTGATCAGCGAAGGGGTGAAACCAATAGAAATTCATCGGCGATTGAAGCTCAAGTACGGTGATGCATGCATGTCAAGGTCGCAAGTGTATGAATGGTGTACAAAGTTCAAAAACGGCGTGATTTCTGTGACAGATTGTTCACGACCGGGTCAGGCACACAGAGTAGTGACTCCAGAATCGATAGCAACCGTTGAACGACTCGTACAGGGAAACCGCCGATTGACTGTGGATGATATTGCCACACATCTTGACATCAGTCACGGTTCAGCACACAACATCATCTCTGATGTGCTACAGTACCACAAAGTGTCTGCAAGGTGGGTGCCACGGCAGCTTACTCCAGAATTGAAACAACGACGCTGTGCCTCTTCATCGAAACTGAAAGTCTTTCCTATCAATGCTTCTTTGAGTCGTCCAAACAGGTGGAAATCACTTGGGGCTAGGTCTGGTGAGTACGGTGGATGTGGGAGACACTGAAAGTGCAGGGCCTTGATGGTTTCAGTCGTTGCATGGGCTGTATGGGGTCGAGCATTGTCATGTTGCAAAATGACACATGTACTCAAAATTCCACGTCGTTTGGATGTGATTGCGGGTCGAAAATGATTCCCGAGAAGCTCTGTATACGTGGCACTGGTGACAGTGTTGCCCCTTGGCATGTAGTGCTCTAATATAACGCCTCGTTCATCCCAAAAGAGAGTCAGCATTACCTTCCCTGCAGATGGCTGCGTGCGGAACTTCTTCGGTTTCGGCGAGGAGGGATGGCGCCATTCCTTGCTCGCTTGCTTAGTTTCAGATTCGTGGTAGTGAACCCAAGTTTCGTCACCAGTAACAATTCTTGATAGGAAACCACCACCTTCTTTTTCGAGTCGCCACAAAAGTTCTTGACAAGCATCAATGCGTCGTTGTTTCAGTTCTGGAGTAAGCTGCCGTGGCACCCACCTTGCAGACACTTTGTGGTACTGTAGAACATCAGAGATGATGTGGTGTGCTGAACCGTGACTGATGTCAAGATGTGTGGCAATATCATCCACAGTCAATCGGCGGTTTCCCTGTACGAGTCGTTCAACGGTTGCTATCGATTCTGGAGTCATTACTCTGTGTGCCTGACCCGGTCGTGAACAATCTGTCACAGAAATCACGCCGTTTTTGAACTTTGTACATCATCCATACACCTGCGACCTTGACATGCATGCATCACCGTACTTGAGCTTCATTCGCCGATGAATTTCTATTGATTTCACCTCTTCGCTGATCAAAAATTGAATAACAGAACGCTGCTGCTGTTGGTGCATTCCACTAGCGGGGCTGCCATCTTCAAAACGTCATTATGACGTCACCTTATGCGTCATCACCGCGATGGCGCGTGCATGACACTCGAGACCTCCAGGACAACAATATTGGCAAGTTACAATATAATGGCATGATTATTCTTATTGTTATAACATATTTCCGGTTTTCACTTGACTCACCCTCGTATTTCTGAGCCGTGTAGTCTCATATTCTCTTAGATCAGGGTTTCTTAACATGTGGTCAATGGATCCCTTGGGGTCCGTGCATAATCTAAAATTTAAAATATAACATTTAAAATTGTGATTTTATGTACATTTTGTTTTACAAGAAAGGGACCATAGCCTTCACCGAACAGTCAAAGGGGTTAATAGCCTTCATGGGACAGTCAAAGATGTTCATAACCTTCAAAGGACAGTGAAACAGGTTCATGGCACAAACAAATGTTAAGAAACCTTGTCTTAGATGCTGACACAATGTATCTCTACTGTTATGTTTCTGATCTCTCTCTTCAGTTCTCGCTGATCCGCCTCAAATGGTCTCTCCTTCTTCATGATCACTTCTTGGGTTCGACAGTTTCCGTCTGTAGGGTATCTTTTTGTCCCGTTTTTCATAGCTTCGCTTGTTCCAAATGGCAGAAACATATCACTCCGATCCTTATATTATTTATTTGCTTTCATAAAAACAATCACAAGAATTTAAAAAAGGCAAAACAAAGAAACAAACAAAACAATTTAACACCTTTGCAGAAGATAGACACATTTCATTCTTGTCTTAGAAATGCATTGATAAATAAGAAAAGGGGTGACATGTTTTTTTTTTTCCTTTCTTAAAAAAAAACAATGGAATTCGTTATCAGAAACATTAGATAAAAATTACATTGCAAATATCCGTATGCCTAAACACAACTCGAAGGACAGCAAAATTACAAACAGTAAAACATGGAAATGACTACTAGCACAAGAGTAAACTATAAGTAATCAACATACTGAAAACACATACTACATAGAATTGAATATAGATCACATGCACTCTATAGCAAGGGTTGGCAATCGGCCGTTCTTGATCTGCTAGTAGATCCTAGGGGATCATTTAGTAGATATATAGGTGGCTGAGAGGGTAAACAAATGGTCACCTAGGTAAATTGTGGACTAATCCTTTAATTCCGGCACTTAAAAGTGCTGTGTCCTCATGTTACTTTTACAATATTCCCAGTGAAAAAACACAAGCTAGATTAACTAAAAAAATTTTTTATTCGTGAACTGCATAAGGTAGGAAACGTTTAACATTCAGTTTTAATTTTCCACCGCTCTGATGCAAATCGTCCGGCAGAGATACAATTTACAATAAGACTGCACTTATTCCTAATTCTAAATACCCTGAAACCTCAAAAGAATACATGATGGTAGATTTTTATAGAGCTCAGTAGATCCAAACAGTTACTGAGTTGCCGATCGCTGCTTTATATGTTCGAGAACAGGACGTCTAAATGAAAGCATCAACTGGTGGGAGAGTAAATGGTCTTCTGCCACAGCATATGAAACCAGAGAGTTCGATTAGCAGAGTGGTTCCAACATTTGTCTCTCGCGGAAAAGTTACCAGGTTCCGGGGATCGAGCCATATTTAGCCGTGTGGCCAACATAGACCTTTAAGACGTCACTTGATCTTATATTTCCCTAGATTCTTTCTGTCCTTTCAATCTTCCCTCTTAGCCAACGACACTGGATGTCGAAATTCTAACCCTTAAGATTGTGGCATTTATATTTGAGGCCTTCATGTCTCTCTCTCACACATCTTTAAATCTCAGCTACGGTCGCCCGACTGTTCTTTTACCATCTGCAAGTTGCCCGTAGAAAATATCTTTGAGTGTGTCACCATCTTCCATGCGGCGACATAGCCAAGCCAGTGCAGTCTGCGCTGTATGAGCAGTGTATACATGTTTTGAAGATCAGCACTCTGATATAATGGGAGTACCATTACCTTAACTTAAAACCAATGTATCCTTGATCAAGCTGGTCATGATCATCATCAGGTGTCTTTTAACTACATACAGAGCTTAGAGCCATCACTGCAGCTTATATTGGACTAGCATCATATTTTCATTAGTCTCCGCCCCCACTATTTGTCGGTTATAATTATGGTATTTAGTTTCATTTTATTTTCAGTTTTGTACTATATTCAAATACCTATTGGTATTTTCAGTTGACTGCTGTTGGTGGTGTCAATTTATATTAGAATTTGTTGTTTTTATGTCTCGTGAAATCTGCTGTTTGACTACTTTTACCTTCTTATATTACAATTAGACAGTAGCTGTTCTACGGTCATTCGTGACTCTCTGTCTGTCTCTCTGTACAAATATCTAGATTAAATAACATCAATTATAGCAAAACAGTAGTTTCTGTTCTACTGTATCTTAAGATTATCTATCTCTAGCGCACGTTCTCTCTTTGCAACTTTTCGAATCAGGTAACGAACAAACAAACGAACGAACGAACGAAATCTTTATTTCATCAGGGTAAAGAAATAGGCATAATTGCCTTTTTACATTTCTGCCCTGCAGAACACCATAGTAGCAGTTTAGCGTGTTATATAATATGCCTCCGAACACTCTCTGTACACGATCTTCCAGAACATGCCTATGGGGAAAGGTTGGGGGTGGGGGCGGGGAGGACCAACAGGGCTATTTGACTTGGGCCTCACCTCAGCCAAGAAGGCATGGCGAACTCATCTTTTTTTGCTCATGGTCCCAACAGAGAGGGCGCCTCACCATGTGAAATGGCCCGGATCTTTTCTGACCTCTTGAAGGGCATGTTTCGGATCTTATTGACACCAGTAGTAGTATTTTATCATGCTTTGTCCTGCTGTCACATGTGATTCTATCTCTCTCTCTCTCTCTCTCTCTCTCTCTCTCTCTCTCTCTCTCTCTCTCTGTTTTTATCTCTTTGTCTACCTTACCTGCAATTATTAAACCAGATAAATTTATCAGTACCTGTGGAACATATCTTTGTATTCAATTTTTCGGATCATACAACACCAAAAAGCAGGAATACAGCAAGTTCTATTCTGCTTTCACAAATGGTTCTTTCTTTCTCTCTCATTATCTCACTTTCCTTACACACTTTTGACAATCATAACACCAAATGTAGCAGCGTCACATTATGCGTGCAGCTCTCATTTTCATGCTCCAGAAATCAGCGTCTAAATTCTGTAAACAAAACTCCAAAGGACAACTTTCCAGCCATATCTTACCTTGATCAGAACCCGCCCAAGACAACTTTCCACCTAAATTTTTAGGTTGTACGAGAACTCACTGTTGTTTCATCTTCTATAATAATTAATATAACTATGAAAACAAAATGACTTTTTTCTCAAAGTTAGAACAAAAAAGCACTCACGCGCGATATGTCCGAGAAAAATGGTAGATAAATAGAAAAAAGGGTTTTCACTTTGTTTTATAAACATCATACATGCCTCTAATTGTGATCATATTGCATTACATTGAATTGTGTTGAGGCATACAGGCGCGAGCCAATTTGAATGAACCATGTATTTACACAGAAAGAACATTTTGTAAGCATATATACTCATGGAAAAAAGTAAGTGTGCAACACTTTATAGGGCACTGTGCGTGATTTCATGGACGAAATGAAATAAAAGTTGGCACACAATGTGGTTGAATATTGAATAAAAGACCAAGTGATCACTTTGATTTTAGTGAAAGTGTCATGAAAGAAAGATAAAAACTAAAGTCAGTGTGGCATCCCCTCGAAAAAATAAAATCTTGATTTTAGTACCGTGCATGTCCACCTATTCCGCACTGTTCTGCACGACACGGGTCTTAACCCTGGAATGTTCCTGGCAGTCCATGTTGCCTGAATAAACCTGTTACGCAAGTGCATAAGGCGTATGTAACGGTCTTGTGCAGGGGTGGTAACTCGTGGTCGGCCACTTCTATGGCGATCAGCAGTTGATCCAGTTTGGTGGAAACGAGCTTGAATGCGTGATATAGTGTTCCTGTGAACATTGAAATGTTGTGATACAGCTAATATAGTCGCTCCAGCAGCTAACATCCCTATAGCTATTGCTCGCTGTTGTTGATTCAATCTTGGCATTGTCAAAAAAGATGTTTCTGTTGGACTCTTGGTACTCTCTATTTCAACGATTACGTTTTCACATGCTTGTGATTAGAGCTACACACTTACCTTCCTTTTATCTGTGATAAATTCTCCCCTACGGCACTTTTCACGTGATTTATCTTGCACCGTGATTATCTCCCCATGAATAGTGCGATCCAATTGTAATTGCACGGGTAAGTGAACAACACTCACACAGAAATGTGTGCCAACATGCATTTGAGTTTACCCAAGAACATACGCACAGTGCCCTGTTGAGTGCTGCACACTTACTTTTTTCCATGAGTATAATATTAGTTGTCAAAGCAAAATGCCAGATAAACAATATGAAAGTACAATACAAGATAAACAACTTGAAAGCTCATTGCAAGATAAACAATATGAAAGAGCAATGCAAGATAAACAATATGAAAGAGCAATGCAAGATAAACAATGTGAAAGCATAATGTCTGATAAACAGTAAACAACCCTGCTCTTTTGTATTATAAATATTAGTAGGCTCTCATTATTATAATACCCAGCATAAAATCAAACTGCCTTTATTTTCGAATACTCTGAGTGTATTCTCAGGGTAGTACGTCATGTCCCTCGTGTTGCTCAATAATTGATAATGTGGGAGAGAAGAATGATTGATCTAATGGAATCAGCTGTATGAAACTTTCACAGAGGGTTGGCTCGCTTCAAAACGCAATATTTCACCATCAGACGGAGTACTTCTTTGGGAGACATTTTGGCTACAACTCTGAAATAGAAGGAACAGAAAAATCAAGTTTGCTCACGTAATATACATGGTTTACAGCAAGAGTTCCGTACTTTTTCTACTTCTGCCTCTAGATCTCCGGTAGCATAACATTTGGTCTTTGGGGTACTATACGATGGTCCCTTTTTAGTTGTCACCACGTTTGTCTATTGAGCGTTCGTCTGCTATTTCAGCAGCAGGCAGGCACTTTCGTAAATGAGAGCTAGAGTAGAATTTAAAAGACTAATTTTTTAGGGGGGGGGGGGGGATCTCCAGTGTTAAACTGCATAACAGGAACCCGACTAGTGCCAGTAGAACAAGAGATGAGAATATCTGGACGCTGGCTAGAACGTATACTGAGTGAACCTGATGATAGCAATACATGACTGATCCTATTCTGGTATTACCAGAGTAATAGGGACAGAAGGAGACCAAAACACGCACGGAGAATAGATTTGGAGATGGACATGAATGAAATAAAGGAGACATGGAAAGACCATTTACGGATGGCACAGAATAGGAAAGATTTATATGACTTTGTTGAAGGCCTAAAAGGCACGGGGACCTAAAGGTTAATGAGTGACTGAATAATATCTACTTCCTTAATAATAATGTCCACGAATATGACGTCGTAGAGTCATAAGCCATATGAATAATCTGTGTAAGAATAATAATGCACATTGTGACTGTGAAGTCATGGACACTTGGACGAATAATTCTCACTGCTGTGTTGGTACTGAAATTTCTAAGAGGACTAGTTCTCATTGTGTGATTATCTTGACATTTCTATAAGGACTAGTTTGCTCTACTGTGGTGATATTGACATTTCTAACAGGATTAGTTCTCACTTCTGTGATGACACTGACATTTCTAAAAGGACTAGTTGTCATTGATGTGATTACATAGACATTTCTAAAAGGACTAGTTCTCACTGTTGTGATGACACTGACAGTTCTAAAAGGACTAGTTGGCACTGTTGCGATGATATTGACACTTCTAAGAGGAATAGTTCTCACTGCTACAATGATATTGACATTTATAAAAGGATTAGTTCTCACTGCTGCAATGAAATTGTCATGTACATTTCTAAGAGATTGAAAAGACGTGTAGTGCACCGAAAAAGACAAATTGCTTACTCACCGAAGGAGCATAATGGCCTTTTAATTATTGTCGTTATGCATTGACCATAAGTCATGATAGGTTTGCCTATAACAATGCAATAAAGTTGAAATGAAATTGAAAGGAATGAAATGAAATAGAAAGGAATGAAATGAAATAGAAAGGAATGAAATGAAATAGAAAGGAATGAAATGAAATAGAAAGGAATGAAATGAATTAGAAAGGAATGAAATGAAATAGAAAGGAATGAAATGAAATAGAAAGGAATGAAATGAAATAGAAAGGAATGAAATGAAATTGAAAGGAATGAAATGAAATAGAAAGGAATGAAATAGAAAGGAATGAAATGAAATTGAAAGGAATGAAATGAAATAGAAAGGAATGAAATGAAATGGAAAAGAATAAAATGAAATGGAAAGGAATGAACCTATGTGCCAGTCTTGACATATGGATGCGAGTCATGGGCAATGACTACAACCCATAAAAGCCAGATCCAAACCTCAGAAATGAGGTATCTGAGGAAGGTGGTTGAAGTAACAAGAAGAGACATGGTCCGCAACCAGACGATACGTCAAGGCCTTAAATCCTACCCCCTGCAGACCCAAGTAGAACAGTCCCAACTAAGATGGTTTGGCCATGTCTGCAGAATGGGAGAAGATCGGCTACCACGACAAGCATGGGAAACAAAGAGCCAGGGATCCAGACCCCCAGGACGACCCAGAGTCCGCTGGGAGGACAACATTAGACAGTCTTTGAAGGACCGAGGACTAGAATGAACTCAGGCCAGGAGGAAGACAGCCGATAGGATAGTCTGGCGCTGTCTCTTCCAAACCTCTACACCTCACGGTAGAAGGGGAACGACTAAGTAAGTAAGGAAAGGAATGAAATGACAACAGTATTTATGACGTCATCAAGGCATGCGGCAGACAAAGCGCAACATAATTACGTCCCGCCCGACATATTTTGGCGGGTTACTTGCCCGTGGCATCATATTTGCGACTTACCATCACACAAGATTTCGATCAGGCTGTCCTCCAACTCCTTGAGTCTGTCGTAGTCTGGGACCTGGAAGAAATGTTTCTGGGGTGGGTAGTCACACATGTCCCTCACCTCCGATTGTGGGATATCTCTACCCACAAATATTACATATACCTGAAAAAGAGACGCATTGTGGCCACATCTTAACGTGTTTAACTAAATGCATTGTTAACACAATTAAGATGCAAGATACAATGAAAATACTAGATGAGAGGTCATAGCAAGTGGGTCTCAAAATACATGGGAGAAAAAACACAATGATAATGAGAATACATGCAGGAAAAGATAACAAGATTACACGTGAAGAAACATCACTAGAAGATTTAGAATCATTCACCGACCTTAGGAGCAATATACGAGAGGCGTTCAGAAAGTAATGCACCACATCGTTTTTCTCAGGAGCTGTTTATTCAAAAAGCATGAAATTTATACACAATATACATGGATATGTCATGTAAACATCGGTATTATTCAACATAATCCCCATCAACTTGTACGACTTTATGCCAGCGCGAAACAAGTGCATGTATTCCTAGCCCGTACCAGATTTTGTCTTGATCATGTAGCCATTTCTTCGCTGCATGAATCACTCCTTCATCATCTTCAAACCTTGTCCCACGGAGTGCATCTTTAAGAGGACCAAATAGATGAAAATCAGAGGGTGCCAAATCGGGACTATAGGGTGGATGGGGTAGTATAGTTGTGGTAAAGTGGGATGGTATAAATATTTATAGGGGACTTAGTGTACTGACTGAGATCAGCTGTGAAGGTATCTATATCTAATAAGAGTAGTGTATTATAGATAACCTTACTTACTGCCACATATGTATACCTCAGTCAGAATTATTCTGGAATAGTGTGATGACTACGTTATATGTCTAGGGTATGTGTATGATGAAGTGTAAGTCATAACAACAACAGACAGATAAACAATTTAATTTATTCCACCACACTTGACAACACTGTGACACTCACATACATAAAACACTCTAAGAGGATCTCTTAAAGGAGTCACTGATAACTTTTCAAATAACAATATGTATTCAGTGCTGTCATGAATGTATATGTGTCCTGATTCAAATACAAAGGGAACCAGGGACTCCTCTGCTTGAGTACTTTAATGAGTTCTGGAGCCGCCCCACTGGTTGCTATATGGACCAAGGAGTATGCTGTCCACCTCTGGCTTCAGCAAAGCTCTGACCAGGTGCTGTTCAATAACTTTAAGACCACGGTCCCTGAAACAAGAAGGTTATACCTTCTACGTCAGAACTAATTTATACTCCATTTCTACACTGAGCACAATACATCACAAACATTGAGTTCAGAGCGTTAGGCCAACTGTCAGCTTCATCTGAATTACTTTATACCAGTATTTCCTTCCCTAATGGTTACTACGCCTCTGCAATTCCAGCATTATTTCTTTCTAGTTAATAATCTAGGTGTCAGTGTACTGTTTGGCCATTCCATGCAGTTTTACTTTCCTCCGACACCTTCTGTTCAGGCTGGAGCACTATAGGCTTTACATCATGTTCGCTACTGAACCACACATATATACAGACATAAATTATCAATTTACATTCAATTTTCATTAAAAGATATTGAATCTTTCAAGCTTACCACAATTCATGGAAATAATAATAAACAGTTTCGTTGACTGGCAATGAATACAGCACAACTCCGATCTGCCGATGTCCCAGGCTTTATTTTATAAAAAATATACACTGGTGCTCAACGCACTGCTTCTTAGTAGGTTTATTACAAGATGTGGCAATGAACAGACGCTCTGAATTGAGTATATTCGCAGCTCTACCCAATCACACCACGTCTACACATCTTTTCAAAAAAGTACTCCTTTCTCACGTTTCCCCTGACAACACAAGATAGTATTTATAGTCCGACCAATCGTGTTTAGTCTTACATTTGTTGCGCTCCAATCAAATAGGAGTTAACATGGTAGGCTATTTCCTTAACGTAATGTTTTTTTCAAACACGTTATAAAAAAATTTTATGAGCAGAAATGATTTCATGCTGTCAGGCACCCCCACTATTTTATTTTGGCCATAACTTGGTAATTCCTAGACTATTTGCGTAACGTTTTACATATTCTTTGTCAGCAAACCCTAAGGAACCCAAATATCTCAATCTAAGGGAGCTAGGTGGCTGCGTTCAAAATGTGCATTTTCTACCACCTCCTGTTCACTTCAATCCCCATGTGGTGTCTGGGTACTGTCATGTTTTCAAACGTAAACCGGTATAATGTCATAATTCCCAATAAGCGTTTTTCAGGATTTTAAAACCTAACTCTGGTATGGGTAGTGAATTTTATCACTGTCGATTTGAAATAAAGTTAGTGCATGTGGCCTTACACGCGTGATGGCAGCAATTGTGTATCGCGCGACGCGTGTTTAGTGTTGCAGGTGTCCCTGCTTTCTTCCTCTCCCTTCTCTCTATCCTTTAGTCCATTTGTCTTTTAGTTACGCCGTGTATAAAATGGAATGAATGAAATATTAAATTTAGGTCATTGATCAGCTTGCGTATCTCAAGGTTTTTCCAAGAAATACAGCACACGTTTCATTGAAGAAAGCGGGTAATAATACAGTAGGCTTTTACTATCAACGTGAAAGCGTTACAATTTGCCGACGAAGTAGAAAACAAGGGGGATTTCGAGTACAGTCATTGTGACAGCACTGTTCTTTACCATTCTTCTTTCCTTGTATTAAATTTATTTGTTAGGTTTTGCATTTACGTTTTAATTTATATATGGGGATTAGAATAATTCACATCTCCCCTCTTAAAACAGACATTATATATCAGTCCTTTATTCTATATACACATAGAGAAATTTATTATTATTTCTGGGGTTTACGGTGATTCTCATCACACGGATGGCGGCTTAAAAAATCCGCTCCCAAATTTGTTTTTCCAGATATATACTCAATGCTAAAATTATAGGGAGCCAAAAGTAAGGACCATCGGAGTAACCTAGAGTTCTCATGCCTAGCCTGGGCTAGAAACGATAAAGGTTTGTGATCCGTTTGCAACTTAAATGCCTTCCCATACAGATAAATATTGAATTTCTTTATTGCCCATATTACTGCAAGACATTCTTTTTCGCTAGTTGAGTAGTTGATTTCAGCTTTATTCAACTTTCTGCTAGCATATGCCACTGGGCTTAATTCCCCATCCAATGCATCTGATTTCTGTAGTAGAGTTGCACCCAACCCAATATTACTGGCATCCGTCCTTACTATGAATTCTTGACTTAAGTCAGGTAATTTCAAAATAGGTTTACTTGTGAGCTTTTCCTTCAATTCTTCGTAAGCCATTTCACAATGTGGTGTCCATGTAATGCGATCTGGATGTCCTTTACGTGTCAAATCAGTTAACGGTGCACATATGGAATTAAAGTTTTTGATATACTTCTGGTAGAAACCACATAATGAGACAAAGGATCTCACGTCCTTCTTGGTTTGTGGTCTCGGGGCTTTCTTTAGTTTCTCTAAATTCTTTGGGTCAGGGGTCATGTTTCCCTGATAAACTGTGTGTCCCAAAAATTCCAATTCTTTACATCCAACGCAACATTTGGTTGGTCGGGCTGTTAAATTTGCTTCCCTAAGTCGATCAAACAGCATCTTCAGAGAGTCAATGTGTTCCTCAAATGTTTCTGTTGCTATAAGGATATCATCCATGAAATTTGTTATACATGGATTATTCAGAGTGTCCAATAATTTTTTCATCATTCTAGAGAAGACACTAGGCGCATTCTTCAATCCAAATGGCAATCTATTAAACTCATAGTGTCCTTCTGAGGTACTAAAAGCTAGGTATGGTCTAACCTCAGGCTTTACTGGAATCTGATAGTATCCTTTACTCAGATCCACTTTTGATAAATATTTAGCTTTATTTAGTCTGGCAAACAGCTGATTTGTATCCGGCAATGGATCCACCTGTCCTTCTGTAATAGCATTCAGTCTCATGTAATCTATACAGAGTCTATGTTCTCCAGAGGGCTTCCTTAAGAGTACAACACCGGAACTATATGAGGATTCACTGTGCGAAATAATTCCTTCCTTCAACAGATAGTCTATCTCTTCCTTCAAAGCTTTCTCCTTAGCAAACGGAATCGAATATGGTTTCATACAGACAGGTGTGGGGTCTATCAGTTTCATATCATATTCCAATAGGTTTGTATGCCCTGGTCGGTCTGTTAACACCTCTGCATGATTATTTAGAACCTGTTGCACTCTCTCTTTCTGAGTTTTTGTTAAATGTGTACTGATTTTCACCTGTGCTGCTGTCTCACAGGGGTGTAATGGATATTCAAATGATGAAAGTGGTTCCTTTTTCATCTCCATGGCGATGGACAAGGTCAACAAGTGTGTCTCTTCCTGATGTTCTCTTTCCAAATATTTCTTCAGGAGATTCACATGATAGATTTTTTCTTTCCCCTTCTTATCTATCTTATAATTTGTTCTAGACACCTTCTCTAAAACTGTATATGGACCTTGCCATCCAATCTGTAACTTATTCTGACTCCCGGGGAGAAGAAGCAGTACCTTCTCTCCCACAGCCAAATCTCTGTCTTTCGCCTTCCTGTTATAATAGGCAGCATGTTTCTTCCTGGCTTGTTTCAAATTTTCATTGGCAAGTTTCCAGCCAGTTTTTAAACGAGTGGTCAGCTCATTCACATATTGGTATGAAGATGTAATGTTTTCCTCTGCCTTTTTATCAGTCCACGTTCTTAACAAAGCTTCGAGTGGACCTTTTATTTTGTGGACCTATTTGTCCATGCACCGGTATGGTCTCTTCCACTCGAAGCTCTATAGTGATGATTTTTCTTCCCAGAATTATCATGCATAAAACGACCGCTACCAATTTTTCTTTTGGGGCTTTCTCCCCACTTAAAATTCTTGATGAGAGATTTCCTCTCTACATCCTCTTCCTCCAGTTTGTTTAAGTCCGATTGAGGGATTTTCGGCTTATCCTGGGGTAAGACATCTTTTTGCACTCTCCGCATAGTGGCCATTGTAAAACAGTTAAGTGAAGCTTGTCCGTGAAAAGGGGCTTCCCATTCCCTTTGGTCCACTTTATCAAATCTATATCTCTTTGTATTTTCAGGCCTAGTTTTACCCCTTGGCGTGTCCAGGTCCTGATCAATGTTCCCACTTGTGGGTGTTCCCTCATGTGCTATGCTACACCTTTCTACAAAATTCTCAATGTCCCATCTTGCTTTGGGCCAATAATAATTGTGAGCCACCTTTTGAATGATGGTACCTATCTTCTCATGGTCCCCATCTGGTTTCACATGTAGGCTCCTTATTAAGTCTGCCCTATATCTTTTAGGAAGTACCAGCTGTCCCTGATCTTTGGATCTAGCTCCAGTCTTCCTATACATCAACTTGTTTTTCATGTAAAAATCTCCCTTGCCTGGAGTTGTATGACAAGTTGACAATTTCCTGAAACAAGGCTTGAGGGTCTTGTCCCCAGCCTGTGCCTTCCTCATCTCTTCTGGAGTGGTATTCAACATAATATCCTCCTCCTGTCTTGAGGTCGACCAGACCTGAAGGGTTGCCATGTACACAGGTTTCCTTCTACAATGGTCAGTGTCATGATTGTTCATCTTACAATTTTTACACCACCTTTTTCCTTGGTTGAAAGATTTTCTTTCATCATATTTCCTTTCATCGAATTGTGGGGTTTTATTTTTATTTTCATACCGTGGCCTATCAAACTGTTGCTTACCTTTGTTTTGATCCCTAGGATCAAATTTATTAAAGTTCTGTGGTGCCCTAAAGTTATCCACTTGTTTCTTTTTATTACCTGTTACCTCTGCTTGAGCTGCTTGATACCTTTCAGCAACATTTAGCAACTCACCCAGCCTCTCTGCACCTTGTTCCATGAGAAACTTTCTCAGGTCTGGAGCCATGGACTCTCTTAATTGCTCTATAAGGACCATTTCCTTAAGATCTTGGGTTTTCCCCAGAGAAGTCCATTTCTCCAAGTATGTCTCTATTCGTGCAGAGAACTGGTGATAGGTTTCACCTGACAGTAGTTTAGCATTCCTAAATTTTTTCCTATAAAATTCTGCATTCTTTTCATATCTTAACAAAAGAGCCTGCTTTAGCATGTCATAATTTTCCTGATCACTTCTGCTCATTTTTGCAAAAACTTCATAAGCTGCCCCACGAAGTCCCTGAGATAACTTTAAGCTCCACCTTTCTCTCTCTAACCCATATGTGGTAGCTAATAGTTCATACCTATTTAGATAGCTCTCTATATCATCGTCTTTCTCAACAAAATGATCTAAATGAAAATTCATAGCTGAGGTTGAGGCTCCTTGGCTAGCAGTGGCATCCGAGGCAAAGGGACTGGCACCATTTTCAGGAGCATGGCCTTGAAACTCAAACTCCCTTAGTCGTAACTCGTGTTCCCTTTGTAATCTCTTCTCCTCCTTTTCTGCTTCCCTTTCTGCAGCTAATCTCTTTTCTTCTCTTTCTGCAGCTAATTTCTTCTCTTCCCTTTCTGCAGCCAATCTTTTGTCTTCTCTTTCTGCAGCCAATGCTTTAGCCTCTTTGTCAGCCTCAATCTGCAACCTCTTAGCCTCAGCCTCAATCTGCAACCTCTTAATCTCCTTTTCAGCTTCTAACTTTCTTTCGGCCTCTTTTTCTAATCTTCTTTCTTCTCGTTCAATATATTTGTCACATTCAGCAGTGACATAAGAAATCATAATTTGCCCGTCCATTCCTAACTCTTTCGCAGTCTGTACAGCAGCAGATCGAAATTTTGCCAGGTCGGCCATTGTCTAACAGATAAATGTCTAAACAATTTTATCTATGACTAATTAACTCAAGACAACACAGGCACTGTGAGCTCAACCTTATTTATTTTCACCCAAGGATACCTTTTAATTCTTATTATTCCCTGAAGTGAATTACCCCCAATATTTGTAATAGGGAAAGATTCAAAATCCCGAGAGCGAGACCCCCAATATATGTGGTAAAGTGGGATGTTATAAATATTTATAGGGGACTTAGTGTACTGACTGAGATCAGCTGTGAAGGTATCTATATCTAATAAGAGTAGTGTATTATAGATAACCTTACTTACTGCCACATATGTATACCTCAGTCAGAATTATTCTGGAATAGTGTGATGACTACGTTATATGTCTAGGGTATGTGTATGATGAAGTGTAAGTCATAACAACAACAGACAGATAAACAATTTAATTTATTCCACCACACTTGACAACACTGTGACACTCACATACATAAAACACTCTAAGAGGATATCTTAAAGGAGTCACTGATAACTTTTCAAATAACAATATGTATTCAGTGCTGTCATGAATGTATATGTGTCCTGATTCAAATACAAAGGGAACCAGGAATCACAATCAATTTTAATTACAAGTTATATGTACAGAATTTATTAATATGATTCTTGTAGTGACATATATTATTAATGGTATCCTATGTGTGTCAGTTGTGTAGTGGTAATATGAGATAATACTGGTTTTGTTTTGTTCAAGCTCTGTTGGTATTTGTCATCATGACTTCAATAGTTTGTTTCTATTGGAACCATTATTGGAGATGTTCTCAGTTCCTGGTATTAAAACAATTAAATTCCCCTCTTAATTTTATTTTTACAATATCATTTTAAGATGGGGTACATAATGTTGAGCTCCATGGCCACACTCTCTTATCTTGCGTGATGACTGCAGTAAAAGACTCCTCTGCTCGAGTACTTTAATGAGTTCTGGAGCCGCCCCACTGGTTGCTATATGGACCAAGGAGTATGCTGTCCACCTCTGGCTTCAGCAAAGCTCTGACCAGGTGCTGTTCAATAACTTTAAGACCACGGTCCCTGAAACAAGAAGGTTATACCTTCTACGTCAGAACTAATTTATACTCCATTTCTACACTGAGCACAATACATCACAAACATTGAGTTCAGAGCGTTAGGCCAACTGTCAGCTTCATCTGAATTACTTTATACCAGTATTTCCTTCCCTAATGGTTACTACGCCTCTGCAATTCCAGCATTATTTCTTTCTAGTTAATAATCTAGGTGTCAGTGTACTGTTTGGCCATTCCATGCAGTTTTACTTTCCTCCGACACCTTCTGTTCAGGCTGGAGCACTATAGGCTTTACATCATGTTCGCTACTGAACCACACATATATACAGACATAAATTATCAATTTACATTCAATTTTCATTAAAAGATATTGAATCTTTCAAGCTTACCACAATTCATGGAAATAATAATAAACAGTTTCGTTGACTGGCAATGAATATAGCACAACTCCGATCTGCCGATGTCCCAGGCTTTATTTTATAAAAAATATACACTGGTGCTCAACGCACTGCTTCTTAGTAGGTTTATTACAAGATGTGGCAATGAACAGACGCTCTGAATTGAGTATATTCGCAGCTCTACCCAATCACACCACGTCTACACATCTTTTCAAAAAAGTACTCCTTTCTCACGTTTCCCCTGACAACACAAGATAGTATTTATAGTCCGACCAATCGTGTTTAGTCTTACATTTGTTGCGCTCCAATCAAATAGGAGTTAACATGGTAGGCTATTTCCTTAACGTAATGTTTTTTCAAACACGTTATAAAAAAATTTTATGAGCAGAAATGATTTCATGCTGTCAGGCACCCCCACTATTTTATTTTGGCCATAACTTGGTAATTCCTAGACTATTTGCGTAACGTTTTACATATTCTTTGTCAGCAAACCCTAAGGAACCCAAATATCTCAATCTAAGGGAGCTAGGTGGCTGCGTTCAAAATGTGCATTTTCTACCACCTCCTGTTCACTTCAATCCCCATGTGGTGTCTGGGTACTGTCATGTTTTCAAACGTAAACCGGTATAATGTCATAATTCCCAATGTGAAAGCGTTACAATTTGCCGACGAAGTAGAAAACAAGGGGGATTTCGAGTACAGTCATTGTGACAGCACTGTTCTTTACCATTCTTCTTTCCTTTTATTAAATTTATTTGTTAGGTTTTGCATTTACGTTTTAATTTATATATGGGGATTAGAATAATTCACGACAATAGTCCAACCCAATTTGGTGATTGCTTCCCGTGTTGCCAGACTTGTGTGAAGTCGCGCATTGTCGTGAAGGAGAATCAGGTCTGCTGGATTCTTGTACGGCCGAACTCTGCGAAAACGTTGATTGAGTTTTTTCAATGTCTTAATTTAAGCTTGCGAATTGATTGTCTCTCATCTTGGCATAACGTCCACAAGAATCACACCTTCAATGTCCCAAAAGACAGTGATCATGACCTTTCCAGCTGAAGGAATTGTCTTGAATTTCTTTCTTCGTGTTGATTGCGGATGATGCCACTCCATTGACTGTCTTTTTGTCTCAGGTTCAAAATGATGTGCCCAGGTTTCGTCAACTGTAACGATCTTAGCCAAAATGTTCTCTCCATCAGCATTGAAATGCTCCAACAATTCAGAAGAAATTGCTTTCCTTTGCAATCGGTGGTCATTTGTGAGACTTCGAGGAACCCATCTTGCGCAAACCTTAAAAAATCCGAGAGTTTTTATAACTGCATTTGCACTACCAATGCTGACTGACAGCTGTAAGGCCAATTGTTGAGTAGTGCTTCGCCTATCAGTAAGAATAATGCCCTCAGCACATTTCAACATTTCTGCGTTGGTGGATGTGGCAGGACGTCCACAGCGCGGCCGATCAAGCAGCTCCGTATCTCCACTTCCTGATTCTTTGAACCCAGCGACTGACTGTACTCCTGTCGCCTGCAAAACTTCCATACACATCACATAGACGCTTGTGAATGTTCACAACAGTTTCCTTCTCTGCAACGAGAAATTCTATCACAATTCGCTGCTTATAACGCAAGTTGCTAACACGCTCCGTTTCAACGGTTTAGGGCAGCCGTATTATTTAGCCGGTTGCGGTGCAATTAGGTGCACACAATTGGCACATGCACATGTGTGCAAAATTTCATGCTTCTATCTTCATTATTAGCTGAGAAAAGCGATGTGGTGCATTACTTTCTGAACGCCCCTCGTAGATGCAGTTGGAGTGACAGATAATGCTGTCAAAATAAGAATAAAAATGTCGTGAAGAGCACTGGGAAAGATATGGAGATAAAAAAAAAAAAACTCAAATCCAACACAGAAATCAGAATTTCAGTCCTACCACATGGCTCTGAAATACAGAGAACAGCAAAAACAACAACCAAAAAGCGACAGACTTTCATAGATGGATGCTTGCGTAGAATAGAAGCATTGAAATGGTATAACAAAGTTACTAATGTGGAACTGATGACAAGAACCAGACAAATGCCAGTGGAACAAGAGATGAGAAGAAGAAGCTGGAGATGGATAGGACACACACTGAGAAAGCCTGTTGATAGCTTTACAAGGCAGTCCTTGTTCAGGACTCCCCAGGGTAAGAGAAGCAGAGAGAGATCAAGGAACACACGGAGAAAAGAACTGGAGACAGACATGAAGGGAATGAAGAAGAGAGAAATATCTTGAGCTGATGGCACGGGACAGGAAGATTTGATATAAGATTCTTGAAGACCTATGTTCCTTACGGAGCTGAAGGGAGATGAATAAATGTATAAAGAAAGTATGTGGCATTCATTGATCAAATGCTATGAGGCGATGTTCCATGCATTTATATCAGTTGCTGTTTATTTGTACAACACATTACACCTTCTCGTTTGGTTCATTACATGCGAGTTTGGTTTGGTTTGGCTATAAGGACTATCTTCACTGCACACGGACAACTCCATCAGTGCTCTGATCTCCTCCCTTAGATCATACAAGGAGGATCTCAGCAAAGTACACGAACTCCGTAGCACCGGCAAGAATCCCAATGTGTTTATATAGGAATCACACATTCTACAAATTTTTTTGTGGTAGGTAGGTTTCTAATTTTTAAATGTTGCCAGGGCAGCGGCCTTACAGCCTACTTTTTATGATTTCAAACTGCCGTGGAATTTTTAACGTGCGCAACTTGCACACGGCACTTCCTATTTTTCGCCCTTATCAGAAAAGGCTAGGCATCCGATCTCACTACCCAGGAGACCAGGGGGAGTATGACATCATTAGGACCACTGGTTCTGAAAAATAAATTCCATAAATTATATTCCCTCAACTGGGAATCGAACCCGGTACCGCTAGGATTCGAGGCGGACGCCATACCTCATAGCCACTCCGACCCCTCCGACACGCGGGTTTCATCTAAAGGACTGTCTACTAATATCCAGATTGTCCACTAACATGCCAATTGTTTATTAATATCCCAACTGTTTACTAACATGCCAACGCTCTACTAATATCCCAGCTGTCTATTAATATGCTTATTGTCCACTAATAAGCTTACTGTTTACTAGCATATCTACTATCTACTAACACGCCGATTGTCCACTAATACGTCTACCGTCTACTAAATATGCCAATTGTTTACTAATATGCCGAATGTCCTCTAATACGTAAATTGTCTAATAATATAAATAAAAGAAAATGAAAACCCTGTACTAAGACTATGAGAACATGAGGTCTGCAGTTAAGACTATGAGCAAATATAAAGGTCTACAGTAAGACTATGAGAAAATATGAATGTCCGCAGTAAGACTGTTGTCACAGATGGAAATAGTGCAGCAGTAATCATCCACTTTTGCCCCTCCCCATCTAGAGTATAATTTTGCTACATGAACGAAGCACGGTGCATGGCGTAATAGATTTTTTGATCATGGGAACACATGATATTCAGTGAGACGGACCTTGGAGTATAAAACTTTCAGATGAAAATTGCGTAGCTGATTTTCGGCAAGGCCGAGATGATGAAAGTCAAGAGGTGGTAAAATTACCTTTGATTCAAAAAATCGAACGGCAAATTGGCTCGGGTCTGGCAGTGGTGTGACTTTCGCATTAAAGAACGATAGTACGGAACATATCAATGTATACCATGTCTCTCCGATAGCCATGATCAGTTGCCAGAAATCTATCTGAATTCACTAGCTCGTTATCTTAAGATTTCTCGTACAGAGTGAAAATTAATAGATTCCGTAAAGTGTTTCATTTTTCTGATTGCGGTAATTTATATACTAGATTTGAAGTAATTTAGTGTGTTTAAAGTTTTCAATATATATTTCACTGAGATTTTCTGTGCTAATTAAATAACTTATAGCTAACTTTCCAGCCGTAAAGTAAATTTAATTACTCGTTATTTTTCCAGTAAGAGATGTTTTAAATTGACTAGTACATACATTAAATAACTGTCTACTGACGGCATATATTATTTACTTATATCCATTTTATGTAATTTAAAAAAAATGACTAGTGTTCATATCACGCGTTAACAGAATGATAGGATAAGCTAGACCCGTGTGTTTTAAATCTAATTTATAACAGAGTGGTGTAGAGGTCTGTAAAGTTTCTTTCTTCTTTCCACTCTGTAAAGTGTCAGTCTGTATGCTCTGTAAGGAAGAGTGGGGTGTTGTTGAGATCAGGCATGCCCCCAGTCTACCCAGCTGTAAATGGGTAACTCACCCTAGTCCTGAGTTAGGGAAGGCAAAGGCTCCAGGGGAAGCAGGCCCTAAACTTGGTCACTTCAACCGACGCAGGATGGTGTATGTATGAAGTAGAAGTGTAGAGTGTGATTACCGCGAATGGTGTACTGTTCGTGTGCTGACCAATATAACCACTCATACACTTGTGTCTACAAGGCACCAATGCAGACTGCTGGAATCTTTGTTTACTCAATTTATTCAGACGTACACACTGGGACATACGAGTACATCGTGGTATGTTGACATATCAATTTGTAGGTATACATAGCAGATCTGAAGTCATGACACATTCAGAAATAATGGGCAGTACATCAAAAGTTCAATGTCATGATATATTATGGCCGCATCCCCCTATCTGACTAAACGCGTCAGTGAAGGCAGATCGGTAAATAACTAAAGTTATTTGACGTCCATAGTTTGTAGCATATATTATGAAACCACGAAAGAGGGGGTTTCTAGCAAGATTGAGATCTCCCGGTCACTGTCCGATAATAGGATAAATAATCTGTTCTCTTGGCAGTGATCAAAACATATGATGACCGAAATATAACATGGCCGCCTCCCTGAGTTGTCGTTCACTCATTCATAGGAAGGAGAATATAAGCCAGAGTTAATTTATAATGGGTATATAAATGATTTCATAACTGTTTCCATACAGCTCTACGGAGATCAGGTTAATTCACGTAGCCATAACCGCTGTAGGAAAGTCTGTCATCTTTGTCGATACAAAACACGACCCTAGCGATACGAAGCACAATGTTCCATCTAGGTCGAATCGACATGAGATCATCAAAATAGGGTCTGGCAATACATGGAGTCCGAATTATACATTGTACCGTACCTTAGGAGAGTCTCTAACATAAACTATAGTAGAGATACCATCTCCTTTAGAAGAAAACCACTCCATGAATCGTATTTCCTTAAGAATCTACCAGCCCTTTGAAAAATGCGTACCCGCCATTATCACGGTACATCGGAACTCATCACGACTTGTCAAGACAACTCATACTTCCGCTAGACCGGAATAATAAGAATCTAGTCCCTCCTACCCATCCAAAATATACAATATAGGACTGATTCTACTTGTACTAATAATATGTAATACATATGAATTCAGGCCATAAACACAATAAGCAAATTAATATATTTTCTGGCCCTAAAAAATAAGTACAACCGTAAGCGCAATATCCTTGCGCTGGATCAATATCCAGAACGATTACTCCTATAATCAAAAGTGTGAATCAAACATGGATTCTCTCGCTTTTACCATAGACAGCATTTTCATACACAAATGAATGAATGTCTATATTTTTCCCATATTAAATAGCCATATCGATTTTTGTAATATGTGCGTCAAAATATGCACGCAACAGATTACCACACCCCTCGGGAAAAAAAAAATGGTATTTTTTTTTTTTTGAAACACATCTAGGAGCAACATACAATAGGCTCACAACGCACCAATAACAATGCGCAGATGATAAGCATAAGTTTTATGACCTTAGAGAAGGTACTTCTCTAAGTATTAATATTTCCAGAGAGGTGTCACCAACGCATACTACAATATTAGCAATGACCCAATTTCCACATTAGTTTATACATAAATTTCATCTAAGATATCTTAACATCATGATCATCAAAGACGAAAAACATTGAAAGATCAGCGGTGAATAAATATCAATGAACCGCTAAGTAGTGTTACAATCAATATATGATATATTACATATGTGTACACATTTCAACATAGAAACAACTGTATCAAAGTTGTATAATAGTTATGAATCATGTGGGCATCTAGACAAAATATCTGCCATCACATTTTCTGACCCACGGATAGCTCGCACCGAAAAATGAAATGGCTGTAGAGCAATCGCGTATCGCGTTGATCTCGCGCTCTTCAGATTTTTACTCTGAATAGCCGTAAGAGCTTTCTGGTCAGTTTCCACAATGAAATGCGCGCCCAGAAGAAATCTTTGCAGTTTAAGGATTGACCAAACCATAGCCAATAATTCACGGTCTAGGACCGAGTAATTCTTCTCTGCGGCATTTAATTTCCGAGAAATATACATAACAGGATGCAGAGTTCCAGAGTACTCTTGCATTAGTGCAGCTCCAATCCCGGTGGATGAAGCGTCACTACGAAGAATAAATGTCTTATCCTTAGAAGGCAATACTAGGATAGGTGAAGTAGAAAACATAGTTTTAACCTTATCCAAAGAGGATTGACATTCTTGAGTCCAATGGACTACATTAGGAGACCCTTTCTTTAGCAAGGAAGAAAGAGGTGACATAATGGAGGACAGATTCGGGATGAATCGTCCATAAAATTGTATTAGACCTAAGAGACTTCGTACTTGCTTTTTAGTCTTAGGAATAGAAATGTTAAGTATCTTACTTGTATTATGGTCTTCTGTTTTTAGGAACCCATGACCAACACGGTGTCCTAAGAAAGATATTTCGCTAAAACCAATACATGCTTTCGATGGTTTCGCTGTCAGGTTATGCTCGCGTAAGATAGACAATAGTTCATTTATACCATTATAGTGATCGTTCCAAGTATCACTGAAAAGACAGATGTCATCAAGATACGCAATGACATCTGAGCGATGAGATAGGATTCGACGCATCATGCGTACAAATGTAGCAGGGGCGTTCATAAGACCGAAAGGCATGAAATTCCATTGGAATAGACCCCTAGGCGTCGAAAAAGCAGTAAACGGTTTGGCGTGTTCGGATAGTGGAACTTGCCAATATCCCTTAGACAAATCGAGTTTAGTAAAGAAGTGAGAATTCGATAGTCTCGTAAGTAGCTCTTCTAGTAAAGGCATAGGTTCAGCATCGAATTTAGTCACTTGATTCAATTTGCGATAATCCACGCAAAGACGTATGTTATTGTCTTTTTTCCGTACTATAACCATCGGCGAAGAATATGCTGATGTGGATGGTTCAATAATTTTTAACTCTATCATCTCATCTAACTCTTTCTCTACCTGTGCTTGAAAATGTATCGGGATAGGATACGGTCTGACTCTTATAGGACTATGGTCAGTAAGAATAATGTCATGTTGAATGACATCAGTTTGACCAGGAATGTCAGTAAGGACATCCTGAAATTGTTCTAACAAAGTAGAAACTTGTTTCTGCTCTCCTGGAGATAATTCTGGAGAAATTGCAACATCTTTCCATGATTCATTAGAGTGAAGAGGAATCATTGGAAAAGGTAAATTTACATCCGAGAAACTCGTTTCCTCATCCTGTATTACTGACAGAGATGAGTACTGTCCATGTTGGACTGGAAAATCGTCCGTTGCCTGGAAAACAGGTTGTAAATAATCAGGACGTTCATGGAATTCCGTGAGCATGTTGATGTGGAAGGTTTTACGCTTCCCGTCAATATCGACGATATAGTCAACATCGGAAAATTTTGATATTATATCGTACGGACCTTTCCAAGAAATGAGAAGTCTATTTTCCCTACAAGGTAGCAAGACAAATGCTTTGTCACCTGGACAAAGTTGTCGCAAACATCTCTTTTTATTGGCAAATTCCCTTGCCTTCTGTTTCGCAAATTCAGAAGAAGCAGTTGCTAATTTGCATGCTTCAATAATCTTGTGTCTAAGTGCGATGACATATTCATAAGAGGATTTTGTGTCATCGACAATATTATCAGCAGTTATAAGATCATGAAGTAAGGACATAGGACCTCGCGGTTTCGCGCCAAAGACAAGTTCAAAGGGAGAAAATCCTGTATGTTCGTTGGCGACCTCTCTATATGCAAAGAGAGCCGCGGGTAAAACCCTATCCCAATCCTGAGGATGATCTTCTGTTATCTTACCTAGTAGGTTTTTCAGAGTTCTATTCAAACGTTCCACCATCCCATTGGACATAGGATGATAAATACTACTTAGCGATCTCTCTATCTTCAGAGTCGACATTACTTGAGACATGGTATCCGATATGAGTTGGGTACCATGGTCGGATAATATTTCTGCTGGAAACCCCAGACGAGAAAATATTAACCAAAGAGCATCTGCGACATCAGCAGTAGTTATGCTCTTTAGAGGAACAGCCTCCGGCCAACGTGTGCACATATCAACACACGTCAAAATAAATTGGTGTCCTCTAGCAGACTTTATCTTAAATGGACAATGATGTCTATCGCCATTTTTTGAAATGGCCGAATGGGAATGTCTGCAGCCTGAATAGGTGCATCATGGCGTGGACCTCTGGATTTAATCTCTTGACATACTTTACAAGATCGACAATAGATTCGTATGTCCTTATTCACAGCAGGCCAAAAGAAAGATTGAAGAACTCTAGCTTTAGTACGGGAAAAACCCATATGTCCAGCACACTGCGAATCATGAGCGTGCTGTAAGATTTTAACTCTCATATTTTTAGGCACAAGGATTTGAGAATGAATGGACTTAGCGGAGTCTTGTACCATACGTACAAGTACGCCATTCTTCATCGTAATCCAAGATTTACGATTAGTATCCTTATTCGGATCACCTTTTGTTGCCAGAGTAAAGAATTTCTTTAGAGTAGGATCATCTTCCTGCTGTTTGATAAAGGAATCGTGGGAAATCTCCAAGGGATCATCTTGGATCTGCGCATCATTATCTTCAGAATGTGAAGATTGTGGCATATTAAGTGCTTGAGCCCTAGTGATTACTGCATTAGCCGATTGCATATTAACATTTTCCCAATTAGAAATTTGCTGTGGAGTGCATTCTTTCACTCCATGAATGCGACCGATGATAAGATCAGCGATCGGATTCGGCAAGAGACATGCTTGCACCTCTCCTGTAAAGAAAGGCGTAGCAATATTGATAATGGCAGTGGAGTACTTCTCCAATGTGCCACCAAATGTTACACATTTGACTATATTGCCTGTAGCTCGAGAAGGATTTACGAGTGATTGCCTCACTCCAATGGTAGTGCACCCCGAATCGAAAAGAATTGATACCGGAGTACCATCTATTAGGCCCCTATTAAAGACAAGAGCACCCCTTCCATTATGCGCAATTGACGCATGGAGAGCGGGAAGCGGGTGACCGCAGCTTAAAGTAGACACTGTGGTTGGATCGAATAATGTTTTGCATTGCGAACACTCAGATGCTCTAGCAAAATCGAAAGCGGAATTTGCTACACTGTTGGAGTCTTTTTTATCATTATTCTGATTATCGGTGTCGTGGAACTCCTGTTGTGCAGAGTTAGCCTGGTAATAAGATTTACCATGTCTTTTGTGTTGTGATCTACCTCGGTTATAATTGTCTCTATAATTATTATTGCCTCTGTTATAACCCCTATTTGGGTTTGAATCATAACATTCATGATCATAATCATCACGCTCGTTATATTGAGTATCCCTGTAATATTGTTTCTGTTGTCTCCATGAAGCACTTGGGTAGTTCCTATAGCTACTCCCTTTCCGAGAATTTCTAACATTATGGGTACCCCTCGCGTGTCGAGGACTATCAGCTCGATTCCAGTTCTTCGAAGAAGAACCCTGATTTGAGTGGTTATCTTGGTTTTGATACTTATTCCAATTAACCTTTTTATCAAATTTATTTTTAGCTCCTTGGAATTTGTGTGAGTAATTCTGATTATATTCTGTTGCCGAAGCAACTGGCATACTCTCTTTAATGTTAGAGTTACTAAGAATCATGTCAGGGTGTGCCGTGGCATACTGGTCACAATATTCTTCCATTTGCTTTATTGTACCAGGTTTACGCTCATGTAAGAACTCTAGGAATGATTTATTTACAGAAGACATGACCTTGTCTCTTAGCAATAAATCCGTAAGACCATCAAATGTTTTCTCTGTTTTGGATAATTCAATCCATCGTGAAAGTGTAATTCGTGCTTTTGAGATGAAATCTGAGAATTCTACACCTACCTCAGGTCTCATTGTTTTAAACAAAAGACGGTAACCTTCCTCAGACAGCTGATATCTCTTTATCAAAGCTGCCCTAACAGCATCATAATTATCTTTGTCGGCCTCTTCAACAAAATATAACTTACTTAGGGACTCCCCTTTTAGATTTTCAGACAACTGATTCACATACTGTGATTTGTCAACATTATGAGATCGACAAGCCCGTTCAAATCTAGAAAGCCAAAATGTTATGTCATCACTGGTAGGGTTAAACGCTGGTACCTTGACCTTGTACACAAAGGGTTTACCATTACCACCAGATGCCTGATTAACATTACTCATACATGTCAATTTTAATTTCTCTAATTCAAACTCATGTTCTCTTATTGCTTTTCTCTCTTCAGCTTCTCTATCTAATTTTTTTTGTTCAGCTGCAGCTTCTAATTTCTTCTGTTCTGCAGCAACTTCTAATTTTTTTTGTTCAGCTGCAGCTTCTAATTTCTTCTGTTCTGCAGCAGCAGCAACTTCTAGTTTTTTCTGTTCTGCATCAGCTTCTAATTTCTTCTGTTCTGCCTCAAATCTCCTTTCCTCCATTTGCATCTGCAATTTCTTAAGTTCAGCAGCAGTATCAGCTTCTTTTTCTAATCTTTTTTCTTCAGCCAGAGCTTTTTTTTCTTCAGCAGCAGCTTTTTTTTCTTCAGCAGCAGCTTCTCTTTCTAATCTTTTTTCTTCAGCCAAAGCTTTTTTTTCTTCTATTTGAAGTTTTCTCTCCTCAGCCGCAGCTTTTTTTTCCTCAGCAGCAGCTTTTCTTTCTTCAACAGCAGCAGCAATTTTTTTTCTCTTCTGCAGCTAATGCTTTGTCATATTGAGCAACAGCCCATTGTTCTAAGTCTTTTCCAGTCTTATCAAGAGATTTTCCTTGTGCAATGAAATAATCTAATGTAGACATATTGTCTTCTTAAATCAGAAACCTGAAAAAGTAAATAAATTACCCTCTTTCACGTTAATGAGAGACAAGTCTATACCATAGACTTAGTCTTAGTCCAAACTTGTATGGTTTATAATAACCAATGATAACTTGAGTACCTATGGACACAATAACTGTATCTCAAATACTGTGGGAGACAAGCCTTACAAAGGTCTTGTATACCTCAATGTAATCAAAGATCACTTGAGTACCTGTGGAAAAAATATTTCCCTTTACCAATCACTTTGGGAGACAAGCCTTACAAAGGTCTTGTACATTTTGTTTTATAACAATAACAATCATAAAGTACTGATCTGTACTATACTATCAGTGTATACCACTATACGTCATATGTCAACTAAAGACATTACAAAGGACAAACAAGAAAAGACAATATGAACACATTTGCAGAGATCAAATTAAATTAAATAGGAGAAATGAAAAAAAAATGATCACAGAAACCGTGATGATAACTGCAATAATAAAATGACAAGACAAATAACGCCACAGTGTATAAACATAAGGGTGTAAAAAACTGAAATGAAAGAAAAGATGAGACCTACAATTATACAAACAAATCAAACAAAAATAAAGAACAGAAAAAATGTTACAAATACAAATATGAAACAGTCGTCACAACTAATCAAATATTTGCAAATTATGTTGCATGCAAATTTCAATTAAGAAATTGCTCCCTATCGAACGCCAGAACAAGACCAATATCATTCGGTATTTCCTGTTCTAGTCACCTCACATCCAGGCCCGCAACATATAAACACCTACACATATAAACAAATAACATGTAAGCATAAATAGCATATAGCATACAATATAATTTATGTCATGAATGGAATGTGTTGCAGGTATAGTGTTGTAAAGCAGGCACAGTTTATTTTAATACTAATAACTTGCCACTTTATTGAGTAATAGATTTAATTCTAAACTATTACACTGTCAATTTTTCTCTGTTGAGCATATGAAGATCCAACGATGAACTATGCACTTTATGTTCAACAACACTGTGATTCTTCTGTACGTTGAGAAATGTCAACAATACTGCTCCAGATATTTTCTACACTTGATACTACTGTCCTGTGTAATACTGTCTGTACAGCGAAAAAAAACTGTCAACAAGCGCTGACCTAGATACAGCATCCTATCGGTAATACAGGTCAAGCTGACATCGACTGTATAGCTGTCCTACTGGTGTTGATGTGTTCAAACAAATGTTCTTTCAGCTGTAAACTGTGATTCTCAACACAAAACTGCGTAAGCTGGACCCAGGAATCTGGCTCGCCACTGTAAAGTTTCTTTCTTCTTTCCACTCTGTAAAGTGTCAGTCTGTATGCTCTGTAAGGAAGAGTGGTGTGTTGTTGAGATCAGGCATGCCCCAGTCTACCCAGCTGTAAATGGGTAACTCACCCTAGTCCTGAGTTAGGGAAGGCAAAGGCTCCAGGGGAAGCAGGCCCTAAACTTGGTCACTCCAACCGACGCAGGATGGTGTATGTATGAAGTAGAAGTGTAGAGTGTGATTACCGCGAATGGTGTACTGTTCGTGTGCTGACCAATATAACCACTCATACACTTGTGTCTACAAGGCACCAATGCAGACTGCTGGAATCTTTGTTTACTCAATTTATTCAGACGTACACACTGGGACATACGAGTACATCATGGTATGTTGACATATCAATTTGTAGGTATACATAGCAGATCTGAAGTCATGACACATTCAAAAATAATGGGCAGTACATCAAAAGTTCAATGTCATGATATATTATGGCCGCATCCCCCTATCTGACTAAACGCGTCAGTGAAGGCAGATCGGTAAATAACTAAAGTTATTTGACGTCCATAGTTTGTAGCATATATTATGAAACCACGAAAGAGGGGGTTTCTAGCAAGATTGAGATCTCCCTGTCACTGTCCGATATAATAGGATAAATAATCTGTTCTCTTGGCAGTGATCAAAACATATGATGACCGAAATCTAACATGGCCGCCTCCCTGAGTTGTCGTTCACTCATTCATAGGAAGGAGAATATAAGCCAGAGTTAATTTATAATGGGTATATAAATGATTTCATAAATGTTTCCATACAGCTCTACGGTGATCAGGTTAATTCACGTAGCCATAACCGCTGTAGGAAAGTCTGTCATCTTTGTCGATACAAAACACGACCCTAGCGATACGAAGCACAATGTTCCATCTAGGTCGAATCGACATGAGATCATCAAAATAGGGTCTGGCAATACATGGAGTCCGAATTATACATTGTACCGTACCTTAGGAGAGTCTCTAACATAAACTATAGTAGAGATACCATCTCCTTTAGAAGAAAACCACTTCATGAATTATATTTCCTTAAGAATCTACCAGCCCTTTGAAAAATGCGTACCCGCCATTATCACGGTACATCGGAACTCATCACGACTTGTCAAGACAACTCATACTTCCGCTAGACCGGAATAATAAGAATCTAGTCCCTCCTACCCATCCAAAATATACAATATAGGACTGATTCTACTTGTACTAATAATATGTAATACATATGAATTCAGGCCATAAACACAATAAGCAAATTAATATATTTTCTGGCCCTAAAAAATAAGTACAACCGTAAGCGCAATATCCTTGCGCTGGATCAATATCCAGAACGATTACTCCTATAATCAAAAGTGTGAATCAAACATGGATTCTCTCGCTTTTACCATAGACAGCATTTTCATACAAAAATGAATGAATGTCTATATTTTTCCCATATTAAATAGCCATATCGATTTTTGTAATATGTGCGTCAAAATATGCACGCAACAAGGTCCTATTTTTAACACGTGTTAGATATGATATTGATAATTTGGTTAAATGTTCATATTTTCTTTCCTAAAATTTAGGCTGATCAAACCTGCGTACTAGTGGACTTACGGCCATATGAACTTGAGTTCTTATAGTCTTATAATTGTATAAGCTACCCGAAACTTTATAATATTGTTGCGGTCCATTCTTCTTCATTTTATGAGAGAGGCCAAACTAGAACAATAATTATAATATTAACTGGACCAGAACTATTTCCAGATTTACTTATATATATATATATATATATATATATATATATATATATATATATATATATATATATATATATATATATATATATATATATATATATATATATATCATCAGCGAACTGTGGCAATTTATTGTCAGCAATACTTGTGTAACTTAAACCTAGCGTTTCAGCCACCTGAGGCTAAACAACCTTGGAACTATACATGTTCTATTTATTCTACATCGGCGATCACCCCGCATGAACCTTACTCCAACCAACTGAAGGCATAGATAACTTATTGTATCCAGTACAAATTTAACACCGACTGTAGCGACTCCTGTGAAATTTGCAGTCAGCAACTACGGAGAGTCTGGGGCTGGATTTGGCAAACTTAAATTTGACACTAAATATATATATTACTTATTAGTGTATTTCCTTGGAATGCCTGCGACAACTACTGGGGTAAGTGCATCTGAAAGTGGCCACTGCGTGTATGTGAATTGAATTAACAGAGAAAGAAACTTATGTCTTTTGTTAACATCATATACTTATATGGTTTCTTCTTTCTTTTTTTTTTATCTCAATAATCTGATTAGTCACGGGATAGTTTACAATAGGAACCTATTCTTTTCCCATATTCACTATTTCATAACTTATTGTTAACCTTTGATCTTTTGGGTTAATTAACCTCTGTTGGGATCGTCCTTTCTTTTCCTTTACCAGAGGGGAGAACCTATTTGATTAATTTTCATTTTGTCTGTAAACCATAATCTAGTGATGTGTATGCTTATTGTTGTGATCTTTTATTGATAATAAACTTTATTAAACCTTTAGTTATCGTGTCACTCAACCCTTATCCACTATATGTTATTCATAGTTTGTTTTCACGTTCATGGGTATTTGTCACATAATTGTGTGCATTTGAGTGTAGTGTAACTTGTATTTTCGTACAAGGAGAGAAAGTGCGTCTGATTTAAAAGTTGGTCGTCCAGATAGGTTGGATTAGATAAATTATTCTATCCAGAGACTGTCCTTTCTCTTACACGATCACCTCGTGATAAAACTGTATCTTACCCCTTACTTTCACATTGCCATCATTATCACCTCTGCTCAGACAGGGCTATAAACATCTATACCTATCTGATAAATCATACACGACAACTGTCAGAAAATGATAAGGTCTGCAGTAAGACTATGAGAAAATGTGATGCTATAATGAACGAACGAACGAACGAACGTTATTTTCAAAGGGTTAAGAATTGGACACGCAGGCCCGTCTGACATTCTGCCCTTCCTCTCTCTCTCTCTCATGATGTATACTGTATTCTTTCATCCTCAGATGATCTGAAGTGAGACTATGAGAAAATGAGATCTACAGTAAGACTATGAGAAAATGAGGACTATGAGAAAATATTAAAGTCTGTAGTAAGACTATGAGAAAATGAGAAGATCTATTGTATGACCATGCGAAACGGCTGGTAAAGAAAAGTAGTCTTACTTCGACAAAGTGCAAAGAAAATTGCCTTTTTAGGCGCACTCCGTCATCATAATGGACGAAAGATTGCATAGAGAAGAGACAGGAAAGCTAAGACTACGTTAAATACATTTTTAAAAAAACATAACAATGATACGACTCAGAAACGGAGATAAGTAATGTCGCTCTTGTGTACTCCAGTATAAACACTTTTGTTTCATTTTCTTTTCTGTTTTAAGTCTTTGTGCCTGATGGAGACCTTGTAGTCAGTTGTCTTTGTCCTAGTATGACACAACATATATTGCCGTTCATCCGGCAGTAAGACTACGGTAATCAGTTGCTGAAGCAAAAATCGTCCCAATTAGAGTTTGCTTGGTAGGTTCTGATTGAAAGCTAATAAATAATCGTTCCAGCCTTCAGGAAAATATGGAAAAGGTTGCACTGTGCATTTAGTGAAATCACTCTTGAACACCCATTAAAAGAACACGCATGACTTTTAATCTGTTCATGGTGCAGTGGTCAGAGTGTTCGAAACATTTGCCCAAGCTTTTCGGGAAAATACGGGAATGGCCAGCATTGCACTGTTTTTGAATTAAAGTATCTTGAACACCCATTAGAATTATCCAATGCAGGGCCAATATCTATTTTACTCAGATTTTACATATCTCGCCACAAGTAACCCGCCAAGAAATGAAAGAGTAGTTTAATAATGTAGTTTTATAAAAGAGAGCCACTTAATACCTTTTCATATAATTTTTTAAACTTTAACATTTCATGAAAACTAACGACTGAGGACTGAATGTAAAATTGCTTAAACAGTTATCACATGCAATAACACTAGTCAACAAATTTTCAAAAGTTATTTGTACCAGAAATTAAATATACCATTTCTTATTGATTTTGACATGCTGATTTCAAATATCATAATGAAATTCACCAATTGGCTCTGTTTTTTTTTAAATGATGAATTTACAATACAGTAATACAAATAATGTATGCTTGTTTAATTCTCTGGGGTGAACAGCTAGTCTTTCTACTTTAGCATTATAAAAATTGTGGTTACATACTCAATTAATTGATATTTCAACATAACATGATAGAAAAAATAAAAACATTATTTAAAGTTCACATATCATGTTTTAAAAAGGCACGTTTGAACCCATTCCGTCATTATTTAGTAGCTGTTCGAGCTCTCTTTGCTTGCTTCTTGTAGTCAATCGATGAGGTGTCTCTTGTCACAGTCCAACAGTAATCAGCAACCATTGAAGGGCTCCAATTGTCTTGATACCTTGTCTCCATAGCAGCAATGTCCTGGTGAAATCGTTCACCATGCTCATCACTGACTGCTCCACAGTTTGACGTAAAGAAATCCAGATGAGAATCCAGAAAATGAATTTTCAAAGACATGTTGCAGCCAAGACTCTTATACTTCAGATGGAGATTTTCTACAATTTCATTGTAATTATCAGATCTGTTGTTTCCAAAAAAATTGTCCACCACTGACTTAAATGCTAGCCATGCTGCTTTTTCCTTGCCATGCAACACGCAAAGAAACTCGTCACCATGAAGAAGTTTTCGAATTTGTGTACCAACAAATAATCCCTCTCTTATTTTAGCTTCACTCAGTCTTGGAAATTTTCTGATGAGGTATTTGAAAGCCTCATCTGTTTTCTCCATTGTCTTGACAACGTTTTTCATGAGACCCAGCTTAATGTGCAAGGGTGGCAACAAAATCTTGCTGGTGTCGACAAGTGCTGGGTTCTCAACGTTCTTACTGTCAGGCTGCAATGACTGCCTCATTGGCCAATGTCTTCTGATGTAATGGTCACTTCGTGCACGGCTATTCCACTCACAGAGAAAGCAACAGTACTTGGTGTATCCACCCTGTAGTCCAAGCAAAAGAGCGACCACTTTTAAGTCACCGCAAAGTGACCAATGATGATGATCGTAGTTTATACACTTCAAAAGCTGCTTAATGTTTTCATAAGTTTCTTTCATATGAACTGCGTGACCAACTGGAATTGACGGTAACACATTACCATTATTCAACAAAACAGCTTTAAGACTCGTCTTGGATGAATCAATGAAACGCCTCCACTCTACCAGTATGTAATTGATTTTGAGGGCTGCCATTAAACTAGAAATGTTGTGGCACGCAGAAAGGTCACCCTCTTTGAAAAAGAATGTATTAAGCGGCTTCTGGGGGTTCCTAACACAGAAATTGTAACATCTTCTGCCAGGAGATTCCACTGTTGCAATCTGGAACCCAAAAGCTCCGCCTTGTTCTTCGGAAATTCAGATCTCTTACAAGATCATTCAGTTCACCTTGGGTTATTAAGTGTGGTTTAGTGGTTGTAGTTTGCTCAAAATCTGGGTCGCTTGAGGTTGATTGTTCAGGACCACCAATGTCCTCTTCTTCATCAGTGGAAGCAGCTGAAAATTATTCTGGCACTTTGGGAACTGGTAGGTCATCGCCATGTGGTACCGGACGTATTGCAGAGGGGATGTTTGGATATTCCAGAGTCCATTTTTTCTTCTTTGATATGCCTTTCCCAATTGGAGGGACCATGCAGAAGTAACAGTTGTTGAGATGATCAGTGGGCTCTCTCCAAATCATTGGGACTGCAAAAGGCATAGCGTGCCTTTTGCCAGTCAACCACAGTTTAAGATGTGCTGCACATGTATTGCAGCATATGTGTGGCGTCCAGCTCTTATCTTGATCTCCTATTCTGCAGCCAAAATACAAACTGTACGTCTTCTTAATCACTTTAGTTATATTTCGTTTTTGTGATAGAAATGTCACCTCACCACATATATAACATAAATTATTAGCACTGTTCACACATGTCCTAGGCATTTCTAACTACGATACTTTTGATAAGGACAAATGCACTAACTAATGGCACAATTTTATCAGAGATAAGATATTTATACACAAAGGTGATGTAATCATAGGTAGGATTGCATCATCAACTTCTAGTTACATTTTTATTGGTCATTAGAAAAAAATTATGCAATTCGCCCACAACAGTTGCGTCATATACCGGTATATAAATTGACCGTAATTAAATAAACTAGTAGCATATATCTTGAAAACTAGAGCCAATCAACATTTTTAAATGTCATTTTCGTTTTCAGCACACCAAAATTAGTTAAGATCAGCTATTTTCATTTCTGGTACATTTTGGTTGTTGACTAGTGTAATTAAGGTGAACGAGTTTTCATTACACGCATCAATATATTGCCAAGCGATACCAGCTTTCTTGTCATCTTGTGACGTAGTCAGTTTCCTGTGATTTTAGCTTTTGCCCTGACTACCAATGAGACACAGAGACAATCATTTGATCATTTATTTAGATGTATATCTACTGGAAAGGTTTTTGCTCATGCTAATCTTTTTGTAGCCCTCCCGCGAGGAAAAAACCCGGACAATCTTAAAGTATATATATTCGGGACACAGGCTATCCAGGCAAAAAAGTTTAAAAAATAACCCTACATTTCACACTCACAAATGTTTTGACCAAAGAGCTGTTAAGTAATTAGTCAAAATAAACTATATTTACCTATTCCCACTCATGAGTGTTATAAATGTACTGCAGATGCTGAAAGTTTAAAATGTTAACTTTAATTATTTTACCATCTTTGTTCTGACGGCTATTCTTGCTCGTAAATAATGTTTGTCCTACAAACAACTGTCCTACACTCCGATGACAAGAACTCCTTCACAGATAAACTAACTAAAACAGGACAGTAAAGAAAGTGAAATCTAATTTAAAGTGTTTAGCCAGCCGTCAAATTCTAGTTTATGTTGTCATAGCTACAGAAAGGCTGGGCATTATTTGCTCACCCAAAATCAGGGTTTCTTAACTTATGTTCCAAGAACACCTTCGGGGTCCATGAATGGAATATATAGATCCGTGTACATATCCTACTTACTTACTTATTTAGTCGTTCCTCTTCTACCGTGAGGTGTAGAGGTTTGGAAGAGAGAGCGCCAGACTATCCTATCGGCTGTCTTCTTCCTGGCCTGGTTCCATTCTAGTCCTCGGTCCTTCAAAGATTGTCTAATGTTGTCCTCCCAGCGGACACTGGGTCGTCCTGGAGGTCTGGATCCCTGGCTCTTTGTTTCCCATGCTTGTCGTGGTAGCCGATCTTCTCCCATTCTGCAGACATGGCCAAACCATCTTAGTTGGGACTGTTCTATTTGGGTCTGCAGCGGGTGGGATTTTAGGCCTTGACGTATCGTCTGGTTGCGGACCATGTCTCTTCTTGTTACTTCAACCACCTTCCTCAGATACCTCATTTCTGAGGTTTGAATCTGGCTTTTGTGGGTTGTAGTCATTGCCCATGACTCGCATCCATATGTCAAGACTGGGACATAGGTGGAGCGGTATACAGCCATCTTCGTTTTCTTACCAACCTCTTTCTTGCTGAGGAATCCTCGATTTATGGCCTGATAAAGTCTCCCAGCCGCTGCTTTTCGAGTGGCCAACTCTTCTTTGATGCCCCCCTTTCGGTCTATAATAGCTCCGAGATATTTAAAGTGGTCGACCTGCTCCAGGACCTGTTCTCCCAACTTAATCTGATGTTTTCTTTCTTCTCGTGATATCACCATGGATTTTGTTTTAGAGCTGCTTATGACCATCCCTCTCTTCTCCAGCTCTTCCTTCCAGACTTGCAGGTTGGATTGGAGATGTGTCTCTGATTTAGCAATCAGGACAACATCATCAGCAAATGCTAGCTCTGAAATACAGACCTGTCTCATCTTCCAGTACCCCACTGAATACTTTCTTGTTCTCTCCTTACATGCCTTGATGACATCGTCCATGAGGAGTATGAAAAGATAAGGTGACAGGATATCACCTTGTCTTACACCAGTGGTTGTCCTGAACTCTTCTGACTTATAGTTTGCTGTCCTCACAGTACATATCCTAAAAAATCTTAATTGTATTTTCACCAAAAGTTTTACTCGGAATATTATCAAAGACTTCTGCATTTAAAGAAATATATTCTTTTTACAGATTGCGTTTATATTTCAATATGACTATATATAAGCTTTTCTTTTGATAAAATGTTTTATTTGTTTGCAAAAACTTAATCATGCGTTTACGAACTATCATTTCTAAGAAGTTGTCCACAGATTTCACTGAACAATAAAAGGCGTTTACGAAATTTCTTTTCTAAGGAATGGTCCGTAGTTTTCACTGGACAACCAGAGGGGTAACATGGCATAAGGTAACATGGCATAAGGTAACATGGCATAAGGTAACATGGCATAAGGTAACATGGCATAAGGTAACATGGCATAAGAAAGTTTAAGAAGTCCCAACCTAAATAAATAAAATATACAACCTTACCTCTATTCCTTTGATCTGGGCACGTCGTGCTTCTTTTAAAGCCTTCAATGGAAATTGTATTTCTCCATCAACTAACACAATGGCAATCTGAATTTGAAAAGAAAGATTCAACAAATAAAGTTCAACTTAATTAAAATATTTTAAAACAGCAATTTGCAATGTAAAAGGTAGCTGCTGTCAAACGAATTAACTATCAATCAATCAATCAATCAATCAATCAATCAATCAATCAATCAATCAATCAATCAAATCAATCAATCAATCAATACCCTTTAGCTCCCCAAGGAGCATAGGCCTTCAACAAACACATGCCAAGTCTTCCTGTCCTGTGCCATCCGCTCAAGTTCTTTCCATGTTTTCCTCATCATTTTCACCTCTGAATTAACTATGGTGAACTACAATTTTTAAAAAAGAAGTACGTTTTACGAAACTATAAAAACAACACAAATAACAACTGTAGCCATCATCATCATGTTCACCATTCCCCAGTAAACAATAGGGCTTCAACGTGTGCGAAGTCTTCCTATCTCGTGTCATCAGCTTAAGATGTTTCCATGTCTTCCCTAGTCCTTTCCTGTCTGTCTCCAACACTCTTCTTATGTTCTTCAGTTTCCCTCTATCGGTTTACTCTGAGGATTGCAGAACAAAGATTGCCTTGTAATACTATCAACAGGTTTTCTTACTGTGTGTCCTTCCCATTTCCAGCGTCTTCTTGTCATCTCTAGTTTCACTGGCACATGACTGGTTCGTGTCATAAGTTCCACATATGTGATATTGTTATACCATGTCAATCTTTCTATTCTACAAAAACCTCCATTTATGAAAAAAAACCGAAATGAAAAGTGTAGTGCAAACTACACATTTATCACGGCAATGTAAACAAGCAAATGACATATTTGCTTATTTCAAAATGGTAAATACAAAAATAACTACGTTTAGTTTACTGTATCCACTATACCTTTTTGAGGCATAGTATAATATGATATTCGGATGTACATGGAGCTGGTAAACCTTTAGTTCAAAAAAATTGATGTAGAAACCGCCGCAGCAAGGGTTTGTGCTTTGGCATAGGTTCCCTCAATGAGGTCATCTATAGTAGTGGTTCGATGTGCTAAAAATATGAGATGATGATGATGATGATGATAATGTCGATACCTTTCTGGCATCCTTTCGACCTCCTCCTCCTTTCTTGAAAGCATTTTTCCTCATCTTTCTAATAAGTGAATAAAACTTATCTCCATTCACGTTATCTCCCAAGGCCGACATCACATGGTCTTTGTCCGTGTACGCGTTCAAACTGGAACAACAATTGACAACTGTTAGCACAACCTGTTTGACTGTACCATCTACTGAATACAAATTGTAACCTACCTAAATAGATGTTTATTAGTCACCTTAGAATGAATCAATTTATTTTTTCCACGGCATGTTATGAGAAGAAGATAGCCGGAATACATCGTGATTACAAGAAAGAATGAAAGAAAAAGTGACAGAGAGGGACCAAAAAAAAAGATGCTGGGCATTTTATTCTTCTACTTCTTTTCCGTCTGAGAGAAAGAAAGGGCAGAATGTTAGACCGGCCTGCGTGCCCAGTTCACAACACTTTGAAAACAAAAGTTCGATCGTTCGTTCTTTGTTCGCCTTCAGACTTCCACATTAATGACTCTAATATAGGCAGTTGTCGGCTCTAGGTTTCTGACATCTCCAAACAGTTTTCCGTGGAGACAAGTGCTAGACACTTTGACATCATGGCAAGGAAATAAGTCAACAACATAATTGATAAATAGTAGGCCTACAGCAGTGATGGACGGACATTGTCGCTACATCACGAGGCACGATATTTATTAAATAATGTCCTAAATGATAAGAAGGTAAAAGACAATGTTGTTTACAGGCAACATGCGGCTCCTGATTGATTAACTTAAAAAAATTCAATGTTGATTTTGGAGTTAGTTGTACAAATATACAATGAACTAGAACCACGGAACGTTTAGGGGTTACCTTTCGTCAGTCAGTCCCACACAGGAAACACAAGATGATAAATATTGAAAGGCAATAAGAAACTAACAAAGGAGAAATAGACGTGTTGAAAAAAAAAATTCGATTACAAAATATCAATGCTAAACATGAAAGAAAAATCGACGCAAATTAACTAATTACGAGTACAATTACTAAAAGGCAGCCCCTTAGCAGACGCTGTCGTAGGGAAGTGGCAGACGCTGTCGTAGGGCAGAAGTGTAGAGTTAGAGACTTACTTCACAATACTAGGTCCAACTTTGAGGCTGGGTAACTAGTTCCTTACTCGCTGCCTTTTCCTTCCCTAACTCAAGAGCAGAGTCAGGTACCCATTTACAGCTGGATATACTGGAGCGTGACGCTACAGCGTTTTGAACTCGGTACCTTTGCAGTAAAGTACTAAAACGTACAACACGAAAGAAAGTGAAGGAAAAGATCGACCTAGTTTAAAAGTAAGGCACAATAGGGAACCAATGTCGTCTCAAAATATAGCGACCACAAACTGAAACTGGAAATAAATCGTGGATTTGAACACTGGACCTTCCGTGCGACAACCCCGCCTAGCTATGCAAGCGGATAAATCGTGTTAACTTCCGTTTCTTTCCGGCCTTAATAAAAATTCTCGGAGTTTTTTGTGTGGCCGAATGCCATCACCAACCAAGAACTGCGTACTTGGAACAATCAAGAAGATATGCACACCATCAGAGCGGGGCAGACTCTGGAACTGGGTTGGCCATGTCCTAAGAAGAGACCCCGACACCATAATAAGAACTGCCATGCTATGGACCCCAGAAGGAAGACGAAAAGAGAGGCCTCTAGTGCGTATGCTTGAATGATGTTGGTATAAACAGGCATGCTTTTTAGTCTCATTAATTTAACTTTTTTTTAAAAAATCATACATATTATATATCTCATAGAAAGAAAAGAAACAGATGAAATTTTACATATAACAGGCATAAAGTAGTACACATACAAGACGAAGAGATACATATAACAGACTTAGTGGCACTTATGACAGGCGAAGTGATACATTTAACAGACGAATGGGCTCATGTAACAGTCGAAGTTCTACCCATATGAAACTGCACCACATGGATGGTCAATTTTCTCTTCTACCTTAATCTCATAAGTAAATTGCGTATTGTGTAATTAAAATGAGATTTTAGATAAATTCTTTCATGGTGAGAAGATCAAAGTTGGAAGATAAGGTGAACGAACGACATGTCTAAAATAGACAGGTTTGAACAGGGACTACATTTTACCCGAATGATTCTGGCGGTGGAATACAATACTCTGGTTGCATCATGCCTATCTGAATAGTTTCCTGGCTCACATCCATCGAGTCGGTCACATGTTTTATGAAGTCCAATGATTTCTTTGTGTTCTTTTTCCCGGCACCTTCGCTGTCCATCACAAACATCATGTCTGCTTCTTGTCTGGTTCCGCAAGCTACATTTGATAAATAAATATTGTCCAATCATGCAGTTACAAAACAATGCCAATACTGCTTGCTTTAGAGTGAAACTATTTCTACAAGTGGTACTGGTTCTTTAGACAAGCCGGAAAAGCTACAGCATTAATATACTGTACTCATGGACAGCGTCCAAATGGCGGAGTGTTTGAGTGTTGGCCTCTCGGTGGCAAAAGGTACCTGGTTCGAAACACAGTGGAGTCACGCTCCAGTCTAACCAGCTGTAAATGAGTACCTGACTCTGTCCTTAAGTTAGGAACGGCAAAGGCAGCAAGGAAGGAAACTGGTCACCGTAGCTCTCGAAGCTAGATCTAGTATAGTGTAGTCACAAACACTTCACTTCGCTACGGCAGTATCTGCTATGGGATTACCTTTTTCCATTCAATATGGAAAATAAAATATCTGCGTCAAAAGACATAATTATAAATCAAGCTAAACGCATCGACAACAAGTGTCTTTGTTATTTCGGACAACGGCACGGTGAAGAAACAAAAACTTCTTGGAATGAAAGCAAGTGTAGAATTAACAATAACTCAATTAAATTAAGAACGAGCGTCTTAATGAAGGTTGCTCAAGGTTAGTGCCTCTCTTATAGTCAAGCAGTTGGTTCAGAAGTACTTTGATCCACAACTGTAGAGAAGAATGGCTAACACAAAGAAGCAGAAAGGAAGCGCAAGAAAACAGCAAAGTTGGCCGCAAATAAACGTTTGAGGAAAGGATTTATAAAAGGCCAAGATTACAGCATTTTTATCTGATTTACTAATTGCACCCAACTGCTGTATTTGTTTAAAGTTTATCAATCTTTAACTTGTTATTCTTGTTTTTGTTGAACAAAGCCATTTATCTCGATACTCTTCGCTTGCTTTGCAACTCAAAGCTCATATTTACCTGTGTATGCATAATAACGACTCCAATATTTCTGTATCACGACTTTGTATTTTTATAACTCACATACTTATATCGCTCGTATATTAATATTTTGATCAACTACGCCAGAAAAAAAATAGAACAACGGAGGTGCACAGGTCTGCATTAATGTGATATGCAAGCATTCTGACAGTGTCCAAGCATTCTGACAGTGTCCAAGCATTCTGACAGTGTCCAAGCATTCTGACAGTGTCCAAGTATTCTGACAGTGTCCAAATTCAATGTGGTTTATGTTACACATTTAAAACATGGCAAAGGCAGCCCTTGTTCTGGATCGCCATAGTGAAAGAGAGAAAGGATGACCAGAAAACATATAGAGAAGAGAGCTGAAGAAAGAAACGAAAGTGACAAAGAAAAGTTGGAAAGATAATGAGCGGATGATCAAGGACGAGTGTTCTCCACAACTGTGCGAAGTGCGCCATTATAATAACATTCTAAGTAATTTTTTTTTTTTTTTAAATGCCTCGTTTTGGCGAGGCGCGTCCCGTTCAACCTAGCCGGTTATATTAGGGCGCGTGTCCAAATATAAAAGACCTTTAAGGTCTAGAGAATTAATTAGGATTACGCTAAATGAAAGTAAATGACAACCAGAAAGTTACAGACTATCATAAATGGGTGCTTGCCCAGAATAGAAGAATTGAAACGGCGTAACAAGATCTCTAATGTGGAACTGGTGGAAAGAATGAGCCAAAGATCAGTGGACATGGGGATGAGGAGAAAACGCTGACATTGATTAGGACACACAATAAGAAGAACTAGTTGATAGCATTAAAAGGCCGTGACTGTTTTCGAATCGCAAGAGTAAGAGAAATAGAGGAAGATCAAAATGCGCATGAAGAAGAGAACCAGAGATGGAAATGAAAGAGATAAAGACAGCGTGGAAAGACCTGGAACAGATGGCACTAGTACAGAGGTCTTGTCATATTTTTGTTGATGACCTGTGCTCCACGGGGAGCTGAAACGTGTTGATGACGATGAAGATGATGATAATGATGGTGATGATGATGGTGTTGATGATGATGGTGATGATTATGACGGTGATGATAATGAAAATGAGGATGATGATAGAATTGACACTACAACTAACAAAACAAAATTAAAGACATAAACTGACATAAAGTACGGTAAGGACATTACAAGTGCAAGAAAGGTTTAAAAAAAACCACTCTTCTCATCAGCAGTTGTCTACACAGTTATACCACCGATTTTCCTGCATCCTTTCTTCATTAAGTCTGGCCTGATTATCTGGTTTGCTTGACCAACAAGTCATTTAATAAATATGCTTGAATTATCTTTGTCCTTGGTGAAAGTTTCCTTGCTGAAGAAGATATTCTTGTAGAAATTCCTCTTCCATGATACTGTTAGAATTTTGATTGACACTTTAAGACCAGAAGGTGACATGAACTCACCTTTTAAAGCTGATGCGTTTAATAGTAGAAAAAAAAAGCTAAAAGCTCAGGGTTAATTACCTTGGTCTGCGACAGGAACTGGTGCTATTTCAGCTGTAAATAAAGATTTGAAAAAAAATAAATAAATAAAAAATTAACGTGCTAGCAACGTAGGTACAAGTACATGGGAGAAAAAGAAGTGTACACCGAGAAACATGTATTATTACAAAGTATCATGCCCACAGTTTCTCAGTTAAAATTATACAGTTTTATTTAACACATGTATAATATATCTAGCAATTGAGAAATGGTTCCCCCGTTAGACAAGTGGTTCTGCCCTCTTAGGTTGAACAGTATATAGGACTGGCAATCTTAGCATCAATATATATAAAATCCCAGCTTTTTCTGTCACTAACGCTAAGGGATGCAACTTTGGTTGAAAGTTAGACATTAATTGTATAGTTTCCCTTATATGTACTCTCCCGAAAATAGAAACACTCGACAAAGAAAATATTTATAGAACTGTGTGATCCCGTATACACACATTGGGATCCTCGTTGCTGCTACGTAGGTCGTGTACTGTGGTGATGCACAGTGGTTTTTTTAAAAATACTTTTGAATAAGTAAAATTGCCGTTAGCTATTGGTGCTTTTGAATTTAATTCCCGTCTTATGACGGGCTTTTACACTAGTGTAAAATAATTTGCTACAGAAAGCAACAACGTAGACGCATGTGTTTTTATGCAGGGTTCATGCGACGGAGCTAGCTGCTAAGTGTGGCTCCATATTACTCACTAAAAAGGGATTTGGGCAGAACCACTTGGATCATGACTTCCAAGTGTCAGCCTCCTGTTGATTTTCCCCCACTCTGGAATTCCCACTCTACCCTGGTTGCATCTTTCAACATCACTCCTGATTTTACCAGTTCTGTCAACCTGAAGCAGTCGTTAAAACAACAGGCTGTTTTATATAAAAGTAAAGACTTATCTTTCATCAAATGACACATGGAAAAGAGAAATTGAGACACATATGAGTTGGATGAAGACATGGGTCGACCTTGAGCTGATGGCACGCGACAGGAAGACTTTTGCTGAAGGCCTATGCTCCTATGGGAGCTCAAAAGTGAAAGAAAATGAAATTACTAAATTACATAAAAGTGGGACAAGGAAAATATTCCCATACTAAGACACAAAGAAACAGGATAAATAAATAAAAGTAATATCATGTTTAAAATATGAAAGTACTTTTGAATATGCCAGTGGCACTCCCACGCAAGTTCATTAAGTGAAATCGGGTACTTCCCTAGCAGATACTAACGTAAGGGAGAGAAATATTAGAGACTTGTCAATGTCTGCTTTAAGACGTATAACATGTCAAGATCCAAGACTAGGAAATAAATAGATGTACCGTCTTCTAATCCACAAAAATTATCAGTTAATCTCCTGCATGACCAATGGTTTATATGTCAAACAGAATAACTTACCAATGGTTAATACATTCACCTTAATAAACTTACCAATGGCTAATTAATACATTCACCCTAATAAACTTACCAATGGTTAATTAATACGTACACCCTAATAAACTTACCAATGGTTAATACATTCACCTTAATAAACTTATCGATGGTTAATTTCAGTTCATTTTTCAAAAAAATAAATAATTGGTGAGCGTATGCAAACAGTTGATGTTTTAATATACAATAATGAAAAACAAAAGATGCAATAACTTTTCTTCTTATTCTCCCTTTCTGTTGCTCATAGAACACGGAGTCAGCTCTGCATGTGGTCGTCTTTCAGAAAGAACACATCAAAGCTTCCAATTTCTCATGCAACAGTGGTTTCTGTAGCCATGTGCAATTGTGTTCACTTGATGTTTGAGCAGCAAAAAAAATGAGATGACAGGAGATATAAGGTTACTGCCATAATAAAATTAAAATCAAGACCAAAAAAATAAATCTTACACGTGCAGGCTTCGATTGTAGCTTCCATTACGATACTCTCCATGTCACTAAAAGAGTTTGTGCGAAACAGTTGACGTCTGCGTGGAGTAGTCGTCTCCAGGAAAGGTGCAAAAACGTTCATGGCATTGTCCAGCTGGTTCTTTTCTGCACCAGCAATGATGTTCAACTCTTCTGGGTTGACTTTGTCTCCAACACCTGCAAGATTGAACAACACTTACCCAGGTATGCAGGATTTCAAGGGAAGAACCAGATACATGCAACTATCACAAGAGGTACAGAAAAGAAGCTGACGTTGGATAGCCGACGTACTTAGAAAACCAGTTGATAGCGTTACAAGGCTAACCGTGCTCTGGAGTTCACAGGGTAATATTATAACAGACTTAGAGGGAGACCAAAACACACGTAGAAATGAATTCGTCCTCATAGAGGTGATGGGAATAAAGAGGATACGAAAAAGACCGTGACTGAACAGCACAGGCAGAGGCTGCTTTACTATAAATCTAAAGAAGCTTGAGCTTCATACCCCCAAGTCCAAAGGGGTTCCAAAGAGCCCAAAAATTCAGAAAAATGATTGAAAGTTCTAAAGAAAACAAAAAGAATAATTTGTGATGTTAGTCAAAAAATATCAGTCATTTACTAGAATAGGCCTCATAAACATATTATATCGTTTGTCTTTGTGTTGCTTTTCTGTTTGTGAAGTTTCCAGTTTTCTATATAATACGTTTCAATCCCATCTCCCAACACATTTTTTTTACATAAATAGGGGCCCCTCCAAGAGTTCAAGCTTCAGGGCCCTCAAAATGTAGAACCGCCACTGAGCATTGGATAGGGAGACTTTGTGTATATTTGTTTAAATCATGTGCTCCTGAGGAAGTTCAAAGGTTATATGTGAAATGGATGGGAAAGTGCAAAATTACTTGAAAGACTGAAGACGGAATATTCGAATGGCAACAAAGCCCCATCGTAAAAGGGTGTCATCTTTCTGTAATATTGTGTGCCTTCAGCATGCGTCTACGTGAGAATGTAATAATGTGTACACGGACTTAGTGTGTTCGGATGTGAATGTGTGCACACATACTAAGTTAGTGTGTACATGTCTCAGTGTTGTGTGCACAAGCTGATATGTGCATATTTAGGTTATGTACTCTAAAATGTGTACCTATGCAAGTATGTGGATAAACAAATAGTTCACTAACAGTTACTGCCGTAGAGGGGAGAAATATTAGAGACTGTATTATACTATGTCTGGTTGAAGACGTATACAATTGTCAAGATTCAAGACTAGGAAAACAAATGGGTGTACCGTCTTCTAATCCAGAAAAAAATTATCTGTTAATCTCCTGCATGATCAATGATTTATATGTCAACCAGAATAACTTACCAATGGCTAGTACATTCACCTTAATAAACTTATCTATGGTTAATATATTTCATCAAATAAAGTTACCAATGGATAATAAGTTAACTCTGATTAAATTTACCAATGTTAATTATATGTTTACCCGAACACACTTAACAATGATTAATTTGTTAACACGAATATACTTACCAAATAATAATATGTTAACACGAATATAGGTAAATGATCCCGTTACACGCCCATTGAGGCATATTGGGAATATGATGTTAGACCCATATTCTCTTGACCATCGGCACACTAGGGGTGATGTGGTCAGAATCACGCCGGCCGCCTTAATCTTCCCAGAGTTCGTCTGGTAACCCAATTTATGAGGCTGGGTCGACCCCGGAGCCGTTTGTGGTCTAAAAAAATCCCACCTCATCTGGAGATCGAACCATGGATCACCGAGCTAGGAAGTCAGTGCACTAACCACTATGCTACCACAGCACGAATATACTTATCAAATATTAATATGTTAACACGAATATACTTACCAAATATTAATATGTTAACACGAATAAATTTACTTATGGCTAAAATGTTAATCATAATAAACCTACCAATGGTTAATATTTCAATTTGAAGAAACTTACCAATGCTTAATATTTCAATTTGAAGAAACTTACCAATGGTTAATATTTAAATTTGAAGAAACTTACCAGTGATTAATATTTCAATTTGAAGAAACTTACCAATGGTTAATATTTCAATGTGAAGAAACTTACCAATGGTTAATATTTAAATTTGAAGAAACTTACCAATGGTTAATATTTAAATTTGAAGAAACTTACCAATGGTTAATATTTCAATTTGACGAAACTTACCAATGGTTAATATTTCAATTTGAAGAAACTTACCAGTGGTTAATATTTCAATTTGAAGAAACTTACCAATGGTTAATATTTCAATTTCAAGAAACTTACCAGTGATTAATATTTCAATTTGAAGAAACTTACCAATGGTTAATATTTCAATGTGAAGAAACTTACCAATGGTTAATATTTAAATTTGAAGAAACTTACCAATGGTTAATATTTAAATTTGAAGAAACTTACCAATGGTTAATATTTCAATTTGACGAAACTTACCAATGGTTAATATTTCAATTTGAAGAAACTTACCAGTGGTTAATATTTCAATTTCAAGAAACTTACCAGTGGTTAATATTTCAATTTCAAGAAACTTACCAGTGGTTAATATTTCAATTTCAAGAAACTTACCAGTGGTTAATATTTCAATTTGAAGAAACTTACCAATGGCTAATATTTCAATTTGAAGAAACTTACCAATGGTTAATATTTCAATTTGAAGAAACCTACAAATGGTTAATATTTCAATTTGAAGAAACTTACCAATGGTTAATATTTCAATTTGAAGAAACTTACCAGTGGTTAATATTTCAATGTGAAGAAACTTACCAATGGTTAATATTTCAATGTGAAGAAACTTACCAATGGTTAATATTTCAATTTGAAAAAACTTACCAATGGTTAATATTTCAATGTGACGAAACTTACCAATGGTCAAAATGTTAATACCAGTCTTCTTCGCCATTTTGACTTCCTTCTTAACGTCAGGAAGATGGACGCTATCGGACGCACCAGCCGTGATTAGCACCAACAGCTGGGGAAGAAGTCAGTTCAGTGGCGTTATGAAGAGTTTGTTATGTGTGGTCGATAAGATGGTATTGCTGTTGTGTGCAGTGGCGTTATGAAGAGTTTGTTATGCGTGGTCGATAAGATGGTATTGCTGGTGTGTGTGTAGTTAAGAAATGAGGAGTGTCGTAGTTTTGCCGAAATGAGATGTTTTGACTTTATTTGTCAAAATTAAAGGTACAAATCTTACATTTATTTTACTCATAAACCTTTCAGATTGTGTACTTGTTGAATACTTTTCGCCACCTTTTCATAACCATGCATATACAATATCTTCTGTCTCCCCTCTGACTAATTTCGCTGCATCAGACAAAAGCAATTATATTGCGCTTATGAGTATCTCATGGCTATGATTTTAATTACATAAAAATGACAAAAAACGACTTACAAAAATATATTTATGACCCTAAAAACTCCCCAAAATGACCTACAAAATTAAAAACAATTACTTAAAAAAAACAATATTATTTTTTTAGTTTCCAAGCTAAACTAAAATTATTTTGTATTATTAAAAGGAGAAAATGAAAGACATAAAACAAAACAAAAAGAACCTAACAAATATAATTTAGTTTCTTGCTGTTATTGTGCCAAACTAAAATTCTTGATGTTACTGTGCCAAACTAAAATTCGTGATGTTACTGTGCCAAACTAAAATTCTTGATGTTACTGTGCCAAACTAAAATTCTTGACGTGACTGTGCAAAACTAAAATTCTTGCTGTGACTGTGCCAAACTAAAATTCTTGATGTTACTAACCAAAAAATTGACTACTAAAGCAAAACAGTGAGAAGAAAAAAATACAAATTCATTTTTTTTTTTACATTTTCTATGTCAAACTCATAGTCTATTTTATTAACAACAAATATGCAGTCTAAGACACACACACACACACACACACACACACACACACACACACACACACACACACACACACACACACACACACACACGAGCACACATACCAATTAAAAATGCAATTTATAATTTTTCAGTTTCTGTGCCAAGCTTAAAATTTTTTGTTTTTTAACAAAATAATTCCTTATTAAAAATAAAAAAAACACGCACAAAAGACATACAACTACAACTCAATATTTTTACAGTTTCTGTGGCAAACTGAAATTTTTTGTTTAATGAATTAAGTATTACAATGCACAACAGAAAACGTGCAGATTTTCAGAATTAAAAAAAAAAATTATTTAAAAAAAAATTTGCTTCGTTTTGGCGAGCAGAGTACCGTTTAACCTAGACACGGGGTCCATTGGTTACATTAGGACGCATGTTCAAATATAAAAGAACTTGTGGTCTGTTAAAAAAATTCTCGAAAGAGAATAACTGTCTATCGTCTGTCAACAAAGCTTTAAACACCGAAAAGTTCCTGTCCACTACTACTGATACCACAGGAGCATACCTGAAATAAAGTTGTTTCTAAGTCCCCTAAAAATTCTTACTTACTTACTTAGTCGTTCCCCTTCTATAGTGAGGTGTAGAGGTTTGGAAGAGAGAGCGCCAGACTATCCTATCGGCTGTCTTCCTCCTGGCCTGGTTCCATTCTAGTCCTCGGTCCTTCAAAGATTATCTATTGTTGTCCTCCCAGCGGACTCTGGGTCGTTCTGGGGTCTGGATCCCTGGCTCTTTGTTTCCCATGCTTGTCGTGGTGGCCGATCTTCTCCCATTCTGCAGACATGGCCAAACCATCTTAGTTGGGACTGTTCTACTTGGGTCTGCAGGGGGTGGGATTTTAGGCCTTGATGTATCGTCTGGTTGCGGACCATGTCTCTTCTTGTTATTTCAACCACCTTCCTCAGATACCTCATTTCTGAGGTTTGGATCTGGCTCTTGTGGGTTGTAGTCATTGCCCATGACTCGCATCCATATGTCAAGACTGAGACATAGGTGGAGCGGTATACAGCCATCTTCGTTTTCTTACAACCTCTCTCTCTTGCTGAGGAATCCTCGATTTATGGCCTGAAAAAGTCTCCCAGCTGCTGCTTTTCGAGTGGCCAACTCTTCTTTGATTCCTCCCTGTCGGTCTATAACAGCTCCGAGGTATTTAAAGTGGTCGACCTGCTCCAGGACCTGTTCTGCCAGCTTAATCTGATGTCTTCTTTCTTCTCGTGATATCACCATGGATTTTGTTTTAGAGCTGCTTATGACCATCCCTCTCTTCTCCAGCTCTTCCTTCCAGACTTGCAGGTTGGATTGGAGATGTGCCTCTGATTTAGCAACCAGGGCAACATCATCAGCAAATGCCAGCTCTGAAATACAGACCAGTCTCATCTTCCAGTACCCCACTGAATACTTTCTTGTTCTCTCCTTACATGCCTTGATGACATCGTCCTTGAGGAGTATGACAAGATAAGGTGACAGGATATCACCATGTTTTACACCAGTGGTGGTCCTGAACTCTTCTGACTTATGGTTTGCTGTCCTCACATAATTTCTGTAAGACTTGTAGAAGCTCTGTATAGCATGAATCAGAGGTGATGGAATGTTCTTCCTTGCCAAACAGTCCCAAAGTTTGCTCCAGGGGACCCTGTCAAACTCCTTTTCCAGATCTATGAAACAAAGATGGATCTCACTCTTATACTCAAGGCCCTTTTCACTCAGCTGTCTGAGTGTGAAGATTAGGTCTTGAGTACTTTGGTTAGCTCGGAATCCGCACTGGACCTCATCCAATTTTGGCTCTGCTAGGAGTCGGAGTCTCTGCTCTAGGATTCTAGAGTAGGTTTTACCAGTGACATTGAGAAGGGATATGCCTCTATGGTTTCCACATTGTCGATTGTCACCCTTTTTGAGAATTGGTGTTATGATGGCAATCTCCTAATCCTTCGGTAAGGTCTTGTTGCAACATGCTGCCTGTAGGACCCTTAAGAATAATAGGTCGCCTGATGCTCGCATGTAAACCATTTCTTGTGTTATACCATCATGCCCTGCTATTTTGCCCATCTTGATTTTCTCCAGTGCTGCCTTCAGTTTTTCCATCTTTATGTCATCTTCATCACCATTGGTTTCCTCTTCTGTGCTAGTGGTTATCATTTCTAATGCTTGACCTTGCTCACCATCAAGGAGTTCTGAGAAATATTCTTTCCATCTTTCCATTACTTCCTTCGGAGCAGTAAGCAATTTGTCATGTTTGTCCTTCATAAATTTGAGAGGGCATTGTTTTACCTTCCTCATGTTCTTTAGTGTCTTATAGAACAATTTCTAGTTTTCTTGCGCATCTTTTTCTAGCTTTTCTCCAAATTCTTCCCAGGACTTCTGTTTTGTTACTAGCACCTTGTTCTGTGCTTCTGTTCTGAGTGTCACATATTCTTTATATTTCTCTATTTGTCCTGCTGTGTTTTTAGCTCCTAAGTATTGTTTCCATGCCATTTTCTTCTCTCTTATTTTCTCTGTGACTTCCTCTGTCCACCAAGGTGTCCTCTTCCTCTTGTTCCCAAGTCGGACCACATGCTTCTGCAGCAGCTGTCTTTATGATGTCCTTGAATTTAAGCCAGAGGGTTTCCAAGTCATCAGGTTGTTCTTCTGTGTTTCTCACGCTGTAGCAGTAAGCCCCTGATATGTGGTCTTAATTTCTGGCTCTCTCAGCTCGTAGGTCTTAATGCTCATTTCTCCCGTTCGTTTACTTGGTTTCTTACGTGATGTTGGGCAGTTCCTAAGCTGAGCAACTCTTTCAGTTGTTCTTTTGATTGTAAGCAGGTAGTGATCACTTCCAATCTCTGGCCCCCTCCAGACTCTAGCATCCCGGACATATTTGAATGAGCTCCTCCTAACAATGGCATAGTCGATCACTGACTTGTCATTCTTTGTTGGTTCACACCTAGTGTATGCATGTATGCACTTATGGGGGAACTTTGTGTTTGTAATGATCAGATTCTGCTCACTGCAGAATCTAAGGAGTCGCTTTCCATTTTCATTGATAGTATCTTCCCCATATCTTCCGATAACTCCACCCCATCTAGCATGACCATTTCCAACTCTGGCATTGAAATCTCCGAGCAGTATAATTTCATCTATGCAGTCATCCACTGTCCTTTGAAGCAGCTCGAAGAATTCCTCCTTGACCTCTGCTATCTCATCCTCATTTGGCCCATGCACTATGACCAGGTTGACTATGGTTTCTCCTTCTTTTAGTTTTACAACCATAATGTGCTCCGAGACAAAGTTCCATCCATTGATACTATCTTTTTGGTTTTTGGCCGCATTGCAACTCACGCCCCCTTTAGCTCTTTCAGATGTGGGTACACCACTGTAGAGTAGCGTGTTGCCATCGAGATCATGACTCCTTGTCCCTTTTTCTTTGTTTCCGTTATAGCCAGGATTTCTAATTTTGCTTTCCTCATCTCTTCCACCAGCTCCTCTTCTTTCCCATTTATACTGCTTGTGTTCCAAGTTCCATAAGTAGTAGTCCGTAGTAGTTCGTCGCCTTTAGCATCAGTTCGGTTTTCTCTCTTGTAGTTCGCGTAATCATGTTTTAAAGCAAACAGGTGAGTGGCCTGTTGTGCCTCCCCGAAAATTCACCAAGAGAAAAGTGTGAAATTAAGCACAGACTTTCGTATCCTACATCTGTTTTTCAAAACTTGCTTAATTATCTTTCTCACGGCATTTCCAACTTCTCTACGTCACTCCCTATTTTCTTCATCAAATCTATCTGATCCAGTAATAGAACTGCTGACTTCTCTAAAACAGTAATGGCACCAGGCAGAAATCCAAAATTTGACATTATGTAAAAGAAATTTACCAGCAAGTTTTGTTGTCAGGGGTTTAGGGAAAACGATTAAACAGCACCTTAGGGAAAAGGTGAAGTAAATTGTAAAAAAAAAAATTAGACAATACTTAAAAATGCCTATTTTTATTGACAATGCCAAAATATGCAAAATAATGACTGGAAAAAACCACAAATTGCTGTAAAATCTAAAAAAAATGCCCTAACATGCCAAAAATAATGAAAAATAATGCCTTAACAAAGACTCTTAAATCAGCTTAGTTTTTTTTAGGAAACACATTGATATTCAACTGAGCAACGTTTCGGTTAAGCCAAAAAAAAAAAAAGAATGCAAAATCATTAAAATCCTAGCCCTACTCATGATTTATGTTGTCTTATCTGTACCATGTTACCTATGCCACGCTACCTGTGTTGTCTTATCTGTGCCATCTTACCTATGCCACACTACCTGTGTTGTCTTATCTGTGACATCTTACCTATGTCACGTTATCTATGTCGTCTTATCTGTACAATATTACCTATGCCACGCTACCTGTGTTGTCTTATCTGTGCCATCTGACCTATGGCATGCTACCTCTTTTGTTTTACCCGTATTGTCTTATCAATACCATCGTAACTGTGTTGTCTTATGGTGTCATCTGAACCGTGTTGTGTGCACTATGCATATGTAATAGTTTTTTATACCTACGTAATCTTACGCATGTAATGTGCTCTATGTTGCTTTGCTGTGTAATCATACTAGTATTATATTACCTACGTCGTTTTTTCTGATTATCTTATCCTAGTCTATGTGTATCATCATTAGTGTATCATCGTATGCCTATTTTGTGAGCTATGCCGTCTTACAATGTCTTACAATGTCATACAATGTCGTACAATGTCTTACAATGTCATACAATGTCGTACAATGTCTTACAATGATGTACACGGTCTTACAATGGCATACAATGTCTTACAATGACGTACACGGTCTTACAATGTCATACAATGTCGTACAATGTCTTACAATGATGTACACGGTCTTACAATGGCATACAATGTCTTACAATGACGTACACGGTCTTACAATGTCATACAATGTCTTACAATGCCGTCTTCAAATTCTAAGATCGTACTCGTACAATGCCGTCTTACAATGTTTTACAATGCCGTGCAATGTCTTACAATGCCGTACAATGTCTTACAATGCCGCACAATGTTTTAATTCATGTACTATGTAAGGTTTGCTTTGTCTCACCTATTACTCTTTTCATGTGTGTAGTCTTACCTGTATCCTCGTAACCTTATAATGTGACACAATATAGATAGTGTTAACAAAAAAAGAGTATATCCTTTATTGACAAGGGACAAAGAAATAGCCTTCATCACCACCACAACGTCTTCATGGTGGATAAAACACCGAATCATTGGTGACAAGAAAATTAAAGCTGATCTAAATACACCAAATATACATGAAAGCGATAACGTGCGTGCACAGACATGGTCTGTCGTCTTAAGTTGCTATGTGATTTCTTACCTGTGCGGAGTCTCTCCTACTGACTGTTCTTCGGAAGCTCTTAGTTCGGACATAATGAATGACCTCGTCTATGCGTGTACCTCCGTAAGTCCTTGCTATGCGGTAAAGATCACCGATTGCAGACGACAGACTCGTGTGGTCGTTGACGTCAAAGCCGTGGACGACCTGCATGAAATAAGCAAACTTCTTGTCATGTTCGTCTTATTCTGTGAAAACATTTACATTCTTTCTTTCTTTCTTTCTTTCCTTTCTTTCCTTTCTTTCTTTCTTTCTTTCTTTCTTTCTTTCTTTCTTTCCTTTCTTTCTTTCTTTCTTTCTTTCTTTCTGTCTTTCTTTCTTTTTAACTGCCTTCAACAAGTCTTATCATCATTTTCCTTCTGGCTCTTTATGTGGCATGGAGCCAGCACTGTAGCAGACGACAGGGAAGACTTCACGAAACTGTCACATGCTCTTGGAGCGGTGGTTTCTATAGCAATTTCTTTTAAACTAGTGTAAAAGCCCGCCATAAGACGGGAATTAAATTCAAAAGCACCAATACCTAACTCTCCATGCACCTCATTTTAGTTGACTTGTACGACATGCTCTGGGGAGCAGTAGTTATAATCTCTTTTAAAAGACCCCCGGGAACTACACGGCTGCAACACGTGTCATAAACCGGTAAAGAAAAGATAGTTCCAAAGCACATACTTTCGTAGGGGAGTGAAGTGTTAGAGATTTCACTATACTAGGTCAGCTTTATGTAGGCGGGGTGACCAGTTTCCTTCTTTCTCGTTGATGATGCCTTCTCTAACTCAAGAGAAGAGGCAGGTATCCTTGTGAAGCCGGGAAGACTGGGGCGTGACGCTGCCAGGTTGCGATCCTAGAACCCGTCAACTTTGCCGCCGTGAGGCCAGCGCTGTAATGGCTTAGCCAATCGGAAGCTCCATGAATGCTCTAATGGCTTAGCCAATCGGAAGCTCCATGAATGCTCTAATGGCTTAGCCAATCGGAAGCTCCATGAATGCTCTAATGGCTTAGCCAATCGGAAGCTCCATGAATGCTCTAATGGCTTAGCCAATCGGAAGCTCCATGAATGCTCTAATGGCTTAGCCAATCGGAAGCTCCATGAATGCTCTAATGGCTTAGCCAATCGGAAGCTCCATGAATGCTCTAATGGCTTAGCCAATCGGAAGCTCCATGAATGCTCTAATGGCTTAGCCAATCGGAAGCTCCATGAATGCTCTAATGGCTTAGCCAATCGGAAGCTCCATGAATGTGTGTTTGCGTAGGATAGAAGCATTTAAATTATGACAAGACCACAATTGTGGAACTGTTGGGTACAATAAGAATAGAAAAACATCAAGGGAACAGGAAGTGTGCAAAAGACGCTGGCAGTTGTTAGCACAAACACTGAGAAAACCATATTATTAAATCTACAGCTCATGGTACTGTGTTTTTTCTAGAGTCACAGCCTCTCTGTATTTCGTTCTTTTCATGTGGTTCTACGGGGCAGTAACCCCCATTATTACTCGGTCAGACACCCACCCTGCAGAGTGGCTTTGTTCTTTGATTTCGTGTTCATTGGGCCAACAAAAATTGACGTAAGGAATGCGTAAGTGCACCTGGCATCGGACCAGCGGGAGAGAATCCTCGCCGCTCGTAAACATGTTTGAGCACGAGCGGTAATCCTTTTCTGCTTTCTTTTGGAACACCGATTCACTGTCCACGTGAGTACCCCTCTTGTATTTCTGTAGAGGCGGCTTGGTCTTTTGGTTCTTCCAGGAGACCTGTCTCAGTAGCCCTGTTGAATAACATAACGTTACGTAAAACCTTGGGCGGTCATTCGTGTCTGGGTCTTTGACAAACGCAGACGGTCATCGTTTTCATGTTTCCTAGAGCTCCGATTACGTTAGTCTTACGATGGTTCTAGAGGCACGTGGTGCGCAGGTGTCCTTGTTTTTGATTTCAGCGGAAACGGCCGTCAACACGTTAAACAAAATCGTTTGGTAGTTGCGTCTGTTAGAGAAAGTTCTGATCCAGTATTACGTGTCCTTGTCTGTTTTTCTGTGCACGTGTTCAAGCCTGGGGGAACACCTGCGACGGAAGATGGTAATATAAAAGAGGTCCTTGTCTGTCTGTATATTGCTTCAGTCTTGGAAATTCTTGCCGGGGAAATAGCAACATAAGGCAATCTGCCCGCTTGTGAGGTTAGTAGATATTCTGACCTTTGTTTGCATACGTCGGCTTTCTTCGGCAATCAACTGAGCCGTAGGCCAGACTTTGCCTTATGTGGTTAACGCCTTCTGTAGAGACTTTGCCTTCCGTCGAAGGTCGCTCCAGTCAACGACACAGCTGGGTTGCATGTAGATATAGGCGTGCCCAGTTCATCACCCTATTACGGGTCATCGGTGTTTTTCCCGTGAGTGAGAAATAGAATTTCTTCGAAAATCAATATGCAAGAGGAGCTGCCCTGCTCCTGTGGCTTCAGTGTTCATAGAGCCACCTCGTTCATTCTTGGCTTGAGGGCTACAACAAAGCAGTGGGCCCAATCCAGATGTGGATTAGTTTTCAGCATATAAATTATTTGAGTGTTTCACCCCGCAACTGCCCGGATTTACAGCTGAGTGCATTTCTTCCAAGGATTTGTTAGCCATTACACTGGAGAAGAGAGGGCACCATATCTACAGTGACTAGCAGTGATCCCTGTGGATTAAAGCACGCGTGCCAACGAAGAGGGAGTTGGGGAAAAGAGTGCACTCTAAATTAGGGTAGATTTTCTGTAACTGTGTACTAGACTGGTTAGTGTAGTTCGTGAGCAACGTCGCTGACAGGGACAAGTCAGCAGGCTTAGTGTGTAGGCATAACTGGGATTGGTGTATTCAAGGTTCTTTTTCAACCACAGATTATTAGATTTAAAGTACAACCCCATACTTGTGGGAGCGGGTAATCTTTGTTTGGTTTTTCCTGCGGTAGTCCATATTTTTGTATACTACCTGTCTCTGGAATGTTTATAATTTTGGTGGCTCGTTCTTAGAGACCTGCATTGTAAATTTATTTCATCTGTATGTTATGCCGTGATTGAGATTTATTTTATTCTTTTTTTCCTCAGCAGCTATTTAAGTGTTGTTTCAATAAAAGATATATATATAGATATATATATATATATATATATATATATATATATATATATACATATATATATATGTATATATAGATATATATATATATATATATTTAACCGGATCAGATTTCTTTTACTTTCCTCCCTGGATCTGTACTATTCACTTGTACTGTATTGTTGTGAGTGAATACCCCGTAATGTATAAATTCTTACCTCTTAATTGAGTAAGAGGCGGTGTGACAGTAGTTGAACAAAAGGTCACCGAGTGGCGAGGGGAGAGTCAGGTTATGTTGTCACCCTAGATAACTTTAAGTAACATCATCCACCATCAACAGATTCTCTTATCTATCACCTCAGACCTCTCTCAGACTCTTTGTCTTGTCTCTGACATCACCAAGACCTTGGCTCTTGCCACAGACAGACACCTATATAACCCACTCGTAACAGGTACCTTAGCTTGATTAGTAAGTGGTAAATAAAATAATCCAATAAAAATAGTCAATGCTCTTTTGAGAATAGAGTGACCTTTTTTTTCTCCTTCTGCGGATCTGTTTATTTTGGCAAGCTTATTAACCTACTGTTTTTTACGTGGCTTCCCCCTCCCCACAAAGGATGTAATCTCTAATGCAAGCCAGTAGTGTAGGTAGGAGAAACTTCACTAATGCAACTCAGTAGTGTAGGTAGGAGAAACTTCACTAATGTAAGTCAGTAGTGCAGGTAGGAGAAACTTCAGCTTTTTTCCCTATTTTAAATTTCATACTTGACTTTTTACCAGAAGATCATGTCGTGAAGATCTACATGCTAGTCATTGCCTTTTCAAGATCAGACAGCAGACATGTTCCCGAGATAACGGTCTACGGTTTGTCACCGCTAGAGAGATTTCCAAACATTGATGAACAGTATATCTTCCAAGTTCTCATTACTACAAATGTTTTCATCAGTACGTCCTCGTCTTGGAGATAACCCACACGACATACCACACACCTACATTGGACAGTCGATGCATACCTGTGTATAATCATACAGTGGAGGAAAGTGGGGAGACGCATAAATAGTGTAGCCTGGACATCAGTGTGGTAACACTTATTATATCACATCATCATTTAACTATTCACATAGGTTCACTCTCATATTTAACTAACTACATTATTTACATCTCATCTGTATGTATAAATTGTCTGTCATCCTCATTAATTTTTATTATCTACTAACCCTTTATGTGTATATATTTAACCAATAAACTATACAGGCGTGTTGATCATTATCTAGTTCGTTAATGTATCACTCGTGCTGTCTTTGTTAAGTATTTACATATAGGTAACATTCTTCATTCAGATGAGGTTGGGGGCTTTCTCTTTATCGAGATCTGAGGACAGAAGCTACGGTCGTGGGGAAATAGAACACTTTCCATAATTTATTAGAACAGACTATCTAGTGGAGAGCATTCGCACCTCTTGGTCTTGCACTAATTTCGAATAGGTTTCTTTCTTTCTTAACGAGCAAATTTCTTGAGACCTTCTTGATAACATTAGGCCATCCCCAACGACAACCACTTTTCTAGTTGCACCTGTATACAGTTACGACAGTGTGTCATTATTCTTGGAATCAATGAAAATTTTTTTAAAAATTTGTGCTCAATTAAGAAAACTGGCATTATACGGTAAAACGAATTTCTGGAAGATCTAGAATATTTATGGAAACTTGTATGAATGAACAAACGTAGAACCGTTCTATGAAAAACAGCGCAATGGAATGATTATTCCTTTAAGTTTAAGCCTTGTTATGGGAAAAATACTAGTCATCATAGTCATAGAGAAAATGACTGTCACTGAAATGAACAGAGGTTTGGTTTTTAAGGACTATCTTCGTTGCACACGGACAACGCCATCCGTGCTCCGATCTCCTCGCTTAGATCACACAAGGAGGATCTCAGCGCAGTGCACGAAGTCCGTAGCACCTGCGAGAATCCCAATGTGTGTATATAATGTATAGGAATCACACATTCTATAAATATTTTTGTGGTCGGTAGGTTTCCTAATTTCTAAATTTTGCCAGGGCAGCGGCCTGATAGGCTACTCTTTACGATTTCCAACTGCCATGGAATTTTTAACGTGCGCAGCTTGCACACGGGACCTCCTATTTTTTTCGTCATTATCCGAGAAGGCTAAGTGTCCGATCTCACTACCCATGAGATCGGGGGGGGGGGGGGGGGGGGGGGAAGGGAGGATGAAGTTTTTAGGACCACTGATTCTGAAAAATATATTTAAATAAATTATAATCCCTCAATAGGGATTCGAACCCGGTACCTCTTGAATACGAGGCGGACGCCATACTTCTGAGCCACTCCGACCCCCAATGAACAGAGGAGTTCGAACGAGGGCATGTCACTATGACATGAAAGCTAAAACGTATTTCAAGAAGAGGAATCCTTGGGAGAAACGAAACATTCCAAATAGCAGTAATAACAGCAAAGACTCGAAAGTGCAGCAACTACGTCATAGCCCACGTGACAAAAATACGAGAACATATCAATGTTATCATTGATGGAGATACATATAAGTTGCACTTACTGGCAATGTGATAATTCTATTTCAGTTTTTTTCTCTCTTTTTTATTTTTTTTTTTTTTGGCGCCAGATATTTTGAAATAAAGATTTGAACTGCCAAATTTTAGAACATTCCCTCTAAATGTCTAACAAGCCTTCAGATCATAAAAAAAATTATGAAATACGATCTTGAGACAAGCAACGCACTTAAATACGAAAGCTTTAAAACAAGCGCGCATGTTTGTTTCCATTATAGTTTTTGTTAATTATCCGACACCTCTCACAACACACGTCTCTGTACCACGAAGAAAGACCGTTAAGAACGCGAGAACCTGTTACAAGTTCAAAAACAGAGTTTCATTTTTTTTTTAAATAAACTAACTCTAGCTAGTTAAAAACAAAAGTAGTAAATAATAATATATCTTCGAACCTGTGTTCATGCGATTTGTAAAACATTATTATAATTTTTTTTTTTTTTTTTTGGGGGGGGGGGGGGGGGGGGGGGGTGATGTGATTGTAAAAACTACAAATACTAAGGCCGACGTTAGGGTTTCGGCGACCTAACCAACTTTTGAAATTTTGGTTACCTCGTTACCATAACTCTGTCCGTCTTGTCTTTCTTTTTTTTTTTTTTTAAACTGCTGAAAAACTATTCCTGCTACAGAAGTGCGTAAGAAAGTATTATTATTATTATTATTATTTCATTTTCCACCAAGAATGTATCGATATAAGCGTTGAATGTGTTTATGTGATTTTTGTATTGATGATTGACGACACATTCAAAAACACAGATTAATTGTAGACGTTTTGACCGCATGAGTGAGTGTCGGTATACATTATTTATTTATTTATTGTTTTGTTTATATTATTTTATTTTATTTTTTATTTATTATTATTATTTTTCTTCAGTCACTTTCTTGTTTGTTTAAAAAAAAAAAACCTTTTTATTTTTTATTATGATGGCATACTGTAAATGAATGCTGTTATGTTAACTTTATAATGTTGCATGCCTTTAAATTAATGCTTAAAGTAATACAGTAGAACTCCATTTATCCGAACCCCAATTATCCGAACATCCAATTATCCGAACACTTTTTCCAGAAAAAAAAAAAAATCAGATGCCACAGTCACGTTAGACTAAAATTCTGAATCTTTTGATGCGGCAAACTTCAAATATGTGCGAACAATTTGTAGAGAATGGGATGGCTAATGGTCGGTCGCTTACGTACAGGAAGTCAGTTAGATCATAAAGTCAGTTAATATCTGGTTTACCAATCCAGTGTACGTGTGCATTCTAGGTAGAACACTGGCTAAATAGACAGTTCAACTTAAAATAATTGTGTCTGCTACTACAGCAGAATAATTTTTGGTGTACAAGTATTTCTCTGTGCGATATGGCATCTTCCAGTAGGCCTAAAGCATATAAAAGGAACCGCAATGTTTTGTCAATTGAAACGAAAACAGAAATTATCAAGAGACTAGGACAAGATGAAACTGTGTCTTCACTTGCGAGGATTTTCAATGTTGGGAAAGCTACCGTCTCTGACATCAAAAGTAACAAGGATAAAATTATGAGTTTTGCATCGAAATTTGATAGTGAAAATGGGTCGAAGAAACGTAAAACCATGAGAAATGCGAAAGATGTGAAATTGGAAGAGGCTTTGTATATATGGTTTGTGCAAAGAAGAAGCAAAGGGGAACCTATCTCTGGTTCTCTGTTGTGTGAAAAGGCACTTCCGTTCAACAATCAACTTGACGGTCCTCCTGACTTTAAGGCTAGCCAGGGATGGTTAAGAAACTTTAAATCTCGTCATGGCATACGAGAATTGGAGATTCAAGGGGAATCTTTATCTAGCGATGCAACTGCCGCAAAAAATTTTAAAGAAACATTCTTGGCTTTTTTGGAAGAAGAAGGTTATTCACTCGATGATGTGTATAATGCCTATGAGACTGACTTATACTGGAAATCATTGCCTCAAAAATCACTTGCATCTCAGCGCGAAGCAGCTGCCCCTGGGTTTTAAAAGTGCAAAGAGAGAGAGTAACAATTTTGGTAGCCGCGAATGCCAGTGGAAGTCATCGTTTACCGGTGCTAATGATCGGCAAAGCCAAAAAACCACGTTGTATAAAGAATGTGACATGTCTCCCATTGTGTTACAAAGCACAGAAGAGTGCTTGGATGAATAGTGAAATATTTCTTGATTGGTATACAAATCAGTTCATCCCAAATGTGAAGAGGCTGAGAGAACAAGAAAAGAAAACTGGAAAAGTAATTCTTCTACTGGACAATGCACCATCTCATCCAGAGACGGATACATTGAATGCAGTTGATGCAAATTTTAAAGTAATTTTTCTGCCTCCCAATGTAACAGCACTGATTCAACCAATGGATCAGGGTGTTATAGCAAAGCTTAAAAGATGTACAAGAAGGAAGTCCTGCGTCGTTTATTGTTGGCTGAAGATGAAGAAAGTGTGGTGGCGTTTTCCAAAAAGCTTAATCTCAAAGACTGCTGATATATGTTAGCTGATGCTTGGACCACACTGTCACAAGATAATCTCAACAAGGCTTGGAATAGATTGCGTGGGAAAAAAGGAGGAAATGAAACTACTGCAGTGGACACAAATGATGATTGTATAAATGAAGTTGTGGAACTGTTTCAAGCAATGCCCGGATTTTCGGACTGTGACAAAGATGATGCACACATGTGGCTAGAAGATGATAATGATTCTGGTTTTCAGTTTTTGAATGACGAAGAAATTTTGTCTTTTGTGCAAGAAGAAAACCAAATACATGTAGTGACCGATGATGAAGACTCCTCAGAAGTACATGATGTACTTGTAGATTATGAAGAAAAACCAAAACGTCGACCAAGTCCTGAAGAGGCCTTTATAGCACTAGAAACAGCGATGGCTTGGTACGAGCAAGAAGATGACAGCTGTCCTACACAGCTTCTGCTGTTGAAGAGAATGCGGGACTTAGCAGCCAAAAGGAGACTATCCAGTTTGGTGCAAAAGAGGATTCCTCATTATTTTAAATAGTGCAAGTACATATATACGTAAGTTGCGCCTGGTTTTGAATCGTTTGTAATGTTATTTTGAAAACATTTCTCTTTCTTAACAAAAATAATTAATACAAGTAGTACATGCACTGCAGTGTAATAAAAGATTTTGGTGATACAGTGATCTAATACAGTGTGGGTATTATTATTACAGTACAAGTAAATATGTTTTATAGTGTATTTTCCTTGTGATGGTTAATTATTTTTAGAAATATGTGTACATGTACTCGATACATTATGTAATCCAATTATCCGAACATTTGATTATCCGAACGATGCTCGGTCCCATGGGGTTCGGATAAATGGAGTTCTACTGTATGTGGGAATGAAAGGATATAGTTTGCACGATTAATGAGAGTGGAAGGGCAGAATGTTAGACGGGCCTGCGCGCCCAATTCTCAACCCTTCGAAAATAAAGTTCGTTCGTTCGTTCGTCTCTACCCAATAACAAGATGTGTTGGTGTTGACAATTATTTTGACTATTCTGAGCTGCTTCCTACATTGAATTTGTAAAAATTAACACTTTTTATTTTCTTACTGAAAATACCGAAGAGGAAGCCCAAAAAAAACACACGCAGAAGAGAACTGGAAACAGACAATAAGGGGATGGAATAGACAAGGAAGACTTGACATAAGTTTGTTGAAGCCTTATGCTCCTAGGGGAGCTGACAGGTGAATGCATGAATGCCTCACACAGAATAGAAACCACATGCGCCCACACACACAATACACAATCACACAGAAAGGACACACGGATACAGATCTGGACCCAACACCAACACAAACACACATACCACATCACTGTAAAGCACCACTCCGATCCTGGTTTTGTTGAAGCCCACGTCCAGGCCCAAAGTGAAGTCTCTCACAAATTTGACCTGGTACCAGAAATCTTTAGGGCCGACTAAATCTGAAGAATCCAGCGCGAAAACCACGTCCACTGGTTTCTTTTCACAAACTGAAACAAAAGAAACTTCGCAATACATATTTGATTATCATATTATTCTGTTCTATGTACAGAAAAGGCCTTCCTTCACTTCGCCCAAAATCTTCTTTATTCTTGTGACGTCAGTCTGTCTGTCAAATTTCCTTCTCCATGCGTATTTTAATCTCCTTCTATATTTGTAACGTATCTTTCCTTGGTCTTTGGCCGCTGACTGACACAGCAATCAGTGGCCATCACGCCTGGTGGCGTCTTGCGGGGCAGCAACAAAACGTCTCCACTTTGCTCGGTGGTACCGCAGCTCTAGTTCATGTTTTGTATCTCTGCCTCCACAGTTCTCCGCCAATTAGCTTTTGGCCGGCGTCACTTCTTGTTTTCCTTCTGGAATTCAAAGCCGGGTAGTTCTGATGATGGTGCCAGAATCTCTTCTGAGCAGGTGGCCAACCACATTCCAACCTCTACCCGCTATGATAGTGCGCATGTCTTCTTAGTGGCTCCTGGTTAGCAGCTCTTGGCTGGTGATGGTGTTCGGCCAGAAAAGTATAAAAATGTTCCTTAGGCACGATGTGTGGAAAGAGGAACCTTTTCTTTAACTTGTGGATTCCAAACCGAGGAATTCCTGTTGTTTTCCATTGGTTTCATCAAAGTGTTTTCTATCCAACGCCAGTGTCATTAGCTCAGCTCGTCTTTCATTGGTATGTGTCTGGTCTCTACCATTAGTTTGACACTAGTGACCTTTCGCGGCTTCTATTCTGGGTAAGCACCCGTTGAAAGCTTGAAGCATTTTTTAATTTTTTTGCACTATATATTATAATGCAGATGTATGTTGTAGTGTAGGATGCCAATGTCTAGTGTAAATAAGAAAATAAGGAGATCCCATAATAGATAAACTGCCGTTAGTTAATATTATCCTTTACAGGACGTGGCAATATATACCCCATATATTTTATATTAGCTATATTTGTGATTTTTCTATATAATATATTTACGTTCAGGTTTGCCATTGCTTTATGAACGGTAGGGGGCTTGACCATTGTTAAAAATCCTCACAAAGCGATCTGCCTTCTCTAACCGCCTGCAGCAGTCAGGTACCTGGTATATCTGGATTATGGCTAGAGCGTTCATAGCAGTTTAGGCCACAGACCCCGAACCCATGTAGATACTGGATATATAAGCGCTATATATATATCTATATATTATATTATATTATATATATATATATATATATATATCTTATAAATATATGTATATATGTTATATACTAGGTCTGAATTTTCATTATAGGGGGTGACCTGTTGTAGTTCCTCTCTGCTATGCCTTCCAGTGAGGTTCTATAGCAGTCAAGTCACCTATATAAAGCTGGGTAGGATAGACTTGACGTTAGTTTTTCCAACCCCAAAACTGTGCCGGAGAAATAAGCGCTCTTTTCATTCAATTCAGTTTGCCGCGCAACACGAATTGTCTAGTGTGATTGTCGAAATCACGGTAGATTGTTCTTGATGACACGTGTGGCAATGTCACTGGTTAATTTCATAAACACTTATTCATACTTACCCAAACTGATGAATGGAACAATTGGGAAAATCCCTGAAATTTTGTCACCGAAAAGCATCAGTGGCAGCAATATTTCTTTTTTTTAAAATCCGCGCGCTGAAGTACACTGGGAAGAAATGCGTGTTGTTTCAACATGCGCGCAATGTAGGTACATGGTCGAACGCGTCATGAAAAGATTGCATGGTGGGAAAAGATGGCACTATCCGTTTTCGATAAGGAAATTCTCTAATAAGAGAATGAGAGAAAGAAGCTACCGCCGAGACTGACAATGGCTGTACTCTTGATAACGAGGTCCACGGAGAGAAAAGTATTGACTACATAATAGCTGACGTCCAGGAGTTAAAGACATCTAGGGCCATGGATGCTCAGAAGAGTATTTAGACAGTTTTGTGTTGCCATGGCTCCGTGAAGTTCCTGAGAGATCCAAAAAAAAGGAAAGAGTTACAGCTTCCTCAGGCATGTCGTACAAGGCACTAAATGGAGGTTGTGCATGTAGCTGGCAACCTCATCATGTGAAACTACCACAGAAAGCATCAATACAAGAGTATGTGAAATGTGAATGTTTGGCATAAGCTTCCTGACATGGGACCAGCAACAGTGGTGGCTCCAGGCTCCGCAATAAGCCAGAAAGAAATGATAATGAATAAATTATGATAAGTTCAAGTATTGGACATCAAATGTAGCTAGCAAGCTAAATATAATACAATTGTAATCCCAGGTCAAATTTCTACCAATCGTCGATGGGCCGTGGCTATTATACAATTCACAGAATGGTTATCGCAACTATATATATATATATATATATATATATATATATATATATATATATATTATATATATATATATATATATATATATATATATATTATATATATATATATATATATATTATATATATATATTATATATTATATTTATATATATAGTTTTAAATGTAAAGATCATCGACAGAAGCTCCAGTGAGATCAAAACAAGACTTTCCCAGCAGGGACGATCTGACCTGTGGAAATTATTTGTACCGATTCTGCGAAGTCGTGAAGGTTCTGAAAAGTGTATTCACTGCAGACGAGATGAAAATGAAGAGTTTGCCTCTTGATATTTTTTAATTCATGTTATTGGGAACCAGTGCGGGAAAAAAAAACGTGCGAGATACCGACCACATACCATAGCACTACTGACATTCCAAATTGCACGTGCGGAAAATAAAAACTCGATCATGGAATATCTAGACTGTTATTCTAGACGGCCTGAGAATGTATGCCATCTCCGGTTATCAAAACATTGCATCAGGTTGATTTTGAACTTAAAGCACTAACTTGCCACAAAGTTACTATCACATGACAAACCTTTTCAATAAAAATCGTTACGTCTTTCGTCCAAAATCCCTTGGTTACAAGGCACGAAATTTGTCTGTAAATAGAGACTTGATTGCACGAACGCAACTATTTATGAACAAGAAGTCAATACATATTACCAGTATACCAATATATAAGGATTACGCCCAAGCGTTTGAAAAGGGGCACACTGGTAAAACCTGTTGTTAGCATTACAAGGCAGTCATTAGCTTGAATCCCCGGCGTAGGATGTATGTATATGGACTTAGAGATGCAGATATTGTTTTGTTTAGAGATTCCGCGCGATTCCTTGTGCTGTCTCGTAGACTGTTTAAAAAAAAAAGTTATCCCTGTTTCTTTTCAACTGCGGAAAATTATAAGCATTGCTTCATTTTCCATCTCATCACTTACGCGTGTTTTTCCAGTTTTACCGTCAAGTTCTTCACACATGAACTAGTTTTCCAACACCTGTCACTGGTGCCTGGATCAGTTCCAGAATATATGTGTGTACCAGACTGACTGTCATGCACCTGAAATAGTATGTTTTCGCTCACTGTTGTCAGTCAAAGGGCGGAAATGTCAATGATACAGTGGGTGCTATTTATATGCTAAAGCGTTTCTTTTGGCGCTCACTTGACTGCGTTTGATGAGTTTTTTCGTCTTCCATTCATCTCTAGCGCCTTTTCTCTCCTTCACAAATTCACTCTTTTTCTGTGTTTTATGTAGTGCTTCCCTGCTTTCTCACTGTTTTAATTTTCTCGCTCCCTTGTATCCGCTTTCCTATCTTCCCCTCCTCTTTTCCGACTTTCAAACGTCTTCCTTCTACTAACTCCTTTCTAACTCATTTCTCTTCTGCTATATCTGTTTCTGTCATCCTATGGTATTTTGTTCGTTTTCTCCTGCCCATGCTCTCTTTTTATCCTTTTCATAAACCCTCGCTTGCTCTAACTTCACGTGCGTGTTTATATATTTGTAAATGTGTGTTTGTGTGTTCTGGCACTAGATAATTGTATTCCTAACCTTCTATGAAAACCAGGGCCAAGGATAATGATACACTCATGCGACGAGCTTAAAACTGTTGAACCGTATATAGCTTTGGCGACTGCCCGCCACGTGGTAGAAGTTACATCATGTTTATGCAGTTTAACACCTGTACTACGGGCCCTTAATTTGACGACACTGATTAGACATACCCGACACCTATCATTTTTACCGATGGACAGATAATTAAGGTGTTCTGACATTTTGCCCAGTACTATGGAAACCAGGCTACACAAAAAATGAGCTTTTTTAAATATTTTTTTCTAACTTTTGTCTGAGCAGAAAACGCGCATTTTACAGCTTTGTTTTCTAACCTGTTTGTAGTTATAACAAACGCATTTTACAGCTTTGTTTTTGTCGTGAGAAATTCTAATCCACATATATAAATTAAAAAGTAAATGTAAAGCCTAACAAATAACTTCAATAAAAGGAAAGAAGAATGGTAAAGAACAGTGCTGTCACAATGACTGTACTCGAAATCCCCCTTGTTTTCTCCTTCGTCTGCAAATTGTAACGTTTCACGTTGATAGTAAAAGCCTACTGCTTCAATACCCGCTTTCTACGATAAAACGTGTACTGCCTTTCTAAGAAAAACCTTGAGATACGCAAGCTGACCTATATTTAATATTCCATTCATGTCATTTTATACACTAAGTTACCATAAACGAAAGACAGATGGACTAAGGATAGAAAGAAAGGGAGGGGCTGAAAGCTGGAACGCAGGCAATACTACCACAGTCTCGCGATACACAATTAATGCCACCCCTAACACGCGTGTAAGGCCACAAGCACTAGCTTTTTTCAAATCGACAGTGATAAAAAACACTACCCATACGAGAGTTAGGTTTTAAAAAACTTACAAAACGCTTATTAGGAAACATGACATTCTACTGTTTTATGTCTGAAATCCTGACATTAGTATGACAGTACAGCAGACACCATAAAGTTTGGAAGTGAGGAGGTGGCAACAGCACGACTATCCTAGAAGAAAATGCATATTTTGAACGCAGCCACTTAGCTCCTTTAAATTTGTATATTTGGGTTCCTTAGGACTTGCTGACAAATAATATGTTAAGTGTTACGCAAATAGTCTAGGAATTAACAAATTATAGCCAAAAGAAATAGTGAGGGTGTCAGACAACCCCAAAATCAGAATCGCTCAGTGGCAGATTTTAAAACCACCATTGTACGGGAAATAGGTCCCCATGTTAAATCCTATTTGATTGGATAGAAGTAAATGTAAGGCTAAACACGATTAGTCGGGCTATAAATATTGATTCTTTGTTGTTAGGGGAGACGGAAGGAAGGGTACTTTTTTTTGAAAAGATGTGTAAACATGGCACGATTGGTTAGACCCGCCAATATAGTCAATCAGAGGCGTCAGGTCAGAACCACATTTTCAAATAAACTTACTAAAGAACCAGTGCGTTGAGCGCCAGTGCATATTTTTCTAAATAAAAGCCTGGGACATCGGCAGATCGAAATTGTGCTATATTCATTGCCAGTCAACGTAACTGTGTATTATTCCATGAATTGTGGTAAGCTTGAAATATTTGATATCTTTTTAATGAAAATTGAATGTAAATTGATAATTTATGTCTGTATATATGTGTGGTTCAGTAGCGAACATGAGGTAAAGCCTATATAGTGCTCCAACCTGAACAGAAGGTGTCGGAGGAAAGTAAAACTACATGGAATTGCCAAACAGTACACTGACACCTATCTTATTGACTAGAAAGAAATAATGCTGGAATTGCAGAGGCGTAGTAACCATTAGGGAGGAGTATACTGGTGAAAATTGTTTCAGATGAAGATAGCAGTTGGCCTACCGCTCTGAACTCAGTGTTTGTTATGTATTGTGTTCAGTCTGGAAATTTATTATAAATTAGTTCTGAAATAGGAGGTACAACCTTCTTGTTTCAGGGACCGTGGTCCTAAAGTTATTGAGCAGCACCTGGTCTGAGCTTTGCTGAACCTAGAGGCTGACAGCATACTCCTGGGTCCAGATAGTGACCAGTGAGGTGTCTCCAGAACACAGGGAGGCTATCGAGCAGAGGAGTCTTTTCCTGCCGCCATCACGAAAGATAAGCGTCTGTGGCCAGAGGAGCTCAACATTATGCCCCCCCCCCCCTCAAAATCTGACTTTATAATAAAACAGAGGGAAAATACAGTGTTTAAATTGATAGGAACTGTGAACTTTTCCCCATACTATTTCCAAGATAAACAAACACTTGAAGTCATGATGACAAATAACAACATAGCTTGAAAAAACAAAACCAGTATTACCTCATATTACTACTACACAACTGACACACATAGGATAATATTAATAAAATATGTCACTACAAGGTTCATATTGATAAATTCTGTACATATAAATTGTAATTACAATTGATTGTGATTCCTGGTTCACTTTGTAGTTGAATCAGGACATATATATTAGTGAAAGTAATTAATACATATTTATATTTGAAACTTTACCAGTGACTCATTTAAGATAGTCTTATAGAGTGTTAAATGTGTGTGAGTGTCACAGTGTTGTCAAGTGTGGTGGAATAAATTAAATTGTTTATCTGTCTGTTGTTGTTGTGACTTACACTTCATCATATACATACCCTAGACATTTAACGTAGTCATCACAATATTCCAGAATAATTCTGACTGAGGTATAATGTGGTAGCAAGTAAGGTTATCTGTAAAACACTACACCTATTAGATACAGATACCTTCACAGCTGATCTCAGTCAGTACACTAAGTCCCTATAAATATTTATAACATCCCACTTTACCACATATATTGGGGGCTCGTCCGGGATATTGAACTTTCTCCTGTTATAGATATTGGGAATAATAAGAATTAAAAGGTATCCTTGGGTGGAAATAAATAACGTTGAGCTCTCAGTGCCTGTGGTGTCTTTGGATAAGTAATATCAGAGTGTATTGTTTAGTTAGACATTACCTACATTTACCTGTTAGAAAATGGCGGACCTGGCCAAATTTCGATCTGCTGCTGTACAGACTGCGAAAGAGTTAGGAATGGACGGGCAAATTATGATTGCTTATGTCACTGCTGAATGTGACAAATATATTGAACGGGAAGAAAGAAGATTAGAAAAAGAGGCCGAAAGAAAGTTAGAGACTGAGACTAAGAGGTTGCAGATTGAGGCTGAGGCTAAAGCATTGGAGGCAGAAGAGAAGAGAAGAAATTAGCTGCAGAAAAGAGAAGAAATTAGCTGCAGAAAGGGACAAGCGATTAGCTGCAGAAAGGGAAGCAGAAGATAAAAGATTACAAAGGGAACATGAGTTACGACTAAGGGAGTTTGAGTTTCAAGGCCATGCTCCTGAAAATGGTGCCAGTCCCTTTACCTCTGATGCCACTGCTAGCCAGGGAGCCTCAACCTCAGCTATGAATTTTCATTTAGATCATTTTGTTGAGAAAGACGATGATATTGAGAGCTATCTAAATAGATATGAACTATTAGCTACCACATATGGGTTAGAGAGAGAAAGGTGGAGCTTAAAGTTATCTCAAGGTCTTCGTGGGGCAGCTTATGAAGTTTTTGCCAAAATGAGCAGAGGTGATCAGGAAAATTATGACATGCTAAAGCAGGCTCTTTTGTTAAGATATGAAAAGAACGCAGAATTTTATAGGAAAAAAATTTAGGAATGCTAAACTACTGTCAGGTGAAACCTATCACCAGTTCTCTGCACGAATAGAGACATACTTGGAGAAATGGACTTCTCTGGGGAAAACCCAAGATCTTAAGGAAATGATCCTTATAGAACAATTAAGAGAGTCCATGGCTCCAGACCTGAGAAAGTTTCTCATGGAACAAGGTGCAGAGAGGCTGGGTGAGTTGCTAAATGTTGCTGAAAGGTATCAAGCGGCTCAGGCAGAGGTATCAGGTAACAAAAAGAAACAGGTGGAAAAATTTTAGGGCACCACAGAACTTTAATAAATTTGATCCTAGAGATCAAAACAAAGGTAAGCACCAATTTGATAGGCCACGGTATGACAATAAAAATAAAACCCCACAATTCGATGAAAGGAAATATGATGAAAGAAAATCTTTCAACCAAGGGAAAAGGTGGTGTAAAAATTGTAAGATGAACAATCATGACACTGACCGTTGCAGAAGGAACCCTGTAGTTATGGCCACCCTTCAGGTCAGGTCGACCTCAAGAAAGGAGGAGGATATTCTGTTAGATACCACTCCAGAAGAGATGAGGAAGGCACAGGCTGGGGATAAGACCCTCAAGCCTTGTTTCAGGAAATTGTCAACTTGTCATACAACTCCAGGCAAGGGAGATTTTTACATGAAAAAACAAGTTGATGTATAGGAAGACTGGAGCTAGATCCAAAGGTCAGGGACAGCTGGTACTTCCTAAAAGATATAGGGCAGAATTAATAAGGAGCCTACATGTGAAACCAGATGGGGACTATGAGAAAATTGGTACCGTCATCCAAAAAGTGGCTCACAATTATTATTGGCCCAAAGCAAGGTGGGACATTGAGAATTTTGTAGAAAGGTGTAGCATAGCACATGAGGGAACACCCACAAGTGGGAACATTGATCAGGACCTGGACACGCCACGGGGCAACCGTAGGCCTGACAATAGAAAGAAAAATAAATTTGATAAAGTGGACCAAATGGAATGGGAAGCCCCTTTTCACGGACAAGCTTCAATTAACTGTTTTACAATGGCCACTATGCGGCGAGTGCAAAAAGATGTCTTACCCCAGGATAAGCCGAAAATCCCTCAATCGGACTTAAACAAACTGGAGGAAGAGGATGTAGAGAGGAAATCTCTCATCAAGAATTCTAAGTGGGGAGACAGCCCCAAGAAAAGAATTGGTAGCGGTCGTTTTGTGACTGATAATTCTGGGAAGAAAAATCATCACTATAGCGCTTCTAGTGGAAGAGACCATACCGGTGCATGGACAAATAGGTCCACACAATTAAAGGTCCATATGTAACGCTGTTAAGAACGTGGACTGATGAAAAAGCAGAGGAAAATATTACATCCTCATACCAATATGTGAATGAGCTAACCACTCGTTTAAAAACTGGCTGGAAACTTGCCAATGAAAATTTGAGACAAGCCAGGAAGAAACATGCTGCCTATTATAACAGGAAAGCTAAAGACAGAGATTTGGCTGTGGGAGAGAAGGTACTGCTTCTTCTGCCCGGTAGTCAGAATAAGTTACAAATTGGATGGCAAGGTCCATATACAGTTCTAGAGAAGGTGTCTAGAACCAATTATAAGATAGATAAGAAGGGGAAAGAAAAAAATCTATCATGTGAATCTCCTGAAGAAATATTTGGAAAGAGAAAATCAGGAAGAGACACACTTGTTGACCTTGTCCATTGCCATGGAGATGAAAAAGGAACCACTTTCATCATTTGAATATCCATTACACCCCTGTGAGACAGCGGCACAGGTGAAAATCAGTACACATTTAACGAAAACTCAGAAAGAGAGAGTGCAACAGGTTCTAGATAATCATACAGAGGTGTTAACAGACCGACCAGGGCATACAAACCTATTGGAATATGATATGAAGCTGATAGACCCCACACCTGTCTGTATAAAACCCTATTCGATTCCTTTTGCTAAGGAGAAAGCTTTGAAGGAAGAGATAGACTATTTGTTGAAGGAAGGAATTATTTCACACAGTGAATCTTCGTATAGTTCCAGTGTTGTACTCTTAAGGAAGCCCTCTGGAGAACATAGACTCTGTATAGATTACAGGAGACTGAATGCTATTACAGAAGGACAGGTGGATCCATTGCCGGATACAAATCAGTTGTTTGCCAGACTAAATAAAGCTAAATATTTCTCAAAAGTGGATCTGAGTAAAGGATACTATCAGATTCCAGTAAAGCCTGAGGTTAGACCATACCTAGCTTTTAGTACCTCAGAAGGACACTATGAGTTTAATAGATTGCCATTTGGATTGAAGAATGCACCTAGTGTCTTCTCTAGAATGATGAGAAAATTATTGGACCCTCTGAATAATCCATGTATCACAAATTTCATGGATGATATCCTTATAGCAACAGAAACATTTGAGGAACACATTGACTCTCTGAACATGCTGTTTAATCGACTTAGGGAAGCGAATTTAACAGCCCGACCAACCAAATGTTGCGTTGGATGTAAAGAATTAGAATTCTTGGGACACACAGTTTATCAGGGAAATATGACCCCTGACCCAAAGAATTTAGAGAAACTAAAGAAAGCCCCGAGACCACAAACCAAGAAAGACGTGAGATCCTTTGTCTCATTATGTGGTTTCTACCAGAAGTATATCAAAAACTTTAATTCCATATGTGCACCGTTAACTGATTTGACACGTAAGGGAAATCCAGATCGAATTACATGGACACCACAATGCGAAATGGCTTACCAGGAATTGAAGGAAAAGCTCACAAGCAAACCTATTTTGAAATTACCTGACTTAAGTCAAGAATTCATTGTAAGGACTGATGCCAGTAATATTGGGTTAGGTGCAACTCTGCTACAGAAATCAGATGCATTGGATGGGGAATTAAGCCCAGTGGCATATGCTAGCAGAAAGTTGAATAAAGCTGAAACCAATTACTCAACTAGCGAAAAAGAATGTCTTGCAGTAATATGGGCGATAAAGAAATTCAATATTTATCTGTATGGGAAGGCATTTAAGTTGCAAACGGATCACAAACCCTTGTCATTTCTAGCGCAGGCTAGACATGAAAACTCTAGATTACTCCTTTGGTCATTACTGATGCAGCCATTTGAGTTTAGCATAGAGTATATAAGTGGAAAAACAAATCTGGGAGCGGATTTTTTAAGCCGCCATCCGTGTGATGAGAATCACCCTAAACTCCAGGAAAAATAATAAATTTCTCTATGTGTATATAGAATTATAGACTGACATATAACGTCTGTTTTAAGTGGGGAGGATTTGTCGTGAGAAATTCTAATCCACATATATAAATTAAAAAGTAAATGTAAAGATTAACAAATAACTTCAATAAAAGGAAAGAAGAATGGTAAAGAACAGTGCTGTCACAATGACTGTACTCGAAATCCCCCTTGTTTTCTCCTTCGTCTGCAAATTGTAACGTTTCACGTTGATAGTAAAAGCCTACTGCTTCAATACCCGCTTTCTACGATAAAACGTGTACTGCCTTTCTAAGAAAAACCTTGAGATACGCAAGCTGACCTATATTTAATATTCCATTCATGTCATTTTATACACTAAGTTACCATAAACGAAAGACAGATGGACTAAGGATACAAAGAAATGGAGGGGCTGAAAGCCGGAACGCAGGCAATACTACCACAGTCTCGCGATACACAATTAATGCCACCCCTAACACGCGTGTAAGGCCACAAGCACTAGCTTTTTTCAAATCGACAGTGATAAAAAAACACTACCCATACGAGAGTTAGGTTTTAAAAAACTTACAAAACGCTTATTAGGAAACATGACATTCTACTGTTTTATGTCTGAAATCCTGACATTAGTATGACAGTACAGCAGACACCATAAAGTTTGGAAGTGAGGAGGTGGCAACAGCACGACTATCCTAGAAGAAAATGCATATTTTGAACGCAGCCACTTAGCTCCTTTAAATTTGTATATTTGGGTTCCTTAGGACTTGCTGACAAATAATATGTTAAGTGTTACGCAAATAGTCTAGGAATTAACAAATTATAGCCAAAAGAAATAGTGAGGGTGTCAGACAACCCCAAAATCAGAATCGCTCAGTGGCAGATTTTAAAACCACCATTGTACGGGAAATAGGTCCCCATGTTAAATCCTATTTGATTGGATAGAAGTAAATGTAAGGCTAAACACGATTAGTCGGGCTATAAATATTGATTCTTTGTTGTTAGGGGAGACGGAAGGAAGGGTACTTTTTTGAAAAGCTGTGTAAACATGGCACGATTGGTTAGACCCGCCAATATAGTCAATCAGAGGCGTCAGGTCAGAACCACATTTTCAAATAAACTTACTAAAGAACCAGTGCGTTGAGCGCCAGTGCATATTTTTCTAAATAAAAGCCTGGGACATCGGCAGATCGAAATTGTGCTATATTCATTGCCAGTCAACGTAACTGTGTATTATTCCATGAATTGTGGTAAGCTTGAAATATTTGATATCTTTTTAATGAAAATTGAATGTAAATTGATAATTTATGTCTGTATATATGTGTGGTTCAGTAGCGAACATGAGGTAAAGCCTATATAGTGCTCCAACCTGAACAGAAGGTGTCGGAGGAAAGTAAAACTACATGGAATTGCCAAACAGTACACTGACACCTATCTTATTGACTAGAAAGAAATAATGCTGGAATTGCAGAGGCGTAGTAACCATTAGGGAGGAGTATACTGGTGAAAATTGTTTCAGATGAAGATAGCAGTTGGCCTACCGCTCTGAACTCAGTGTTTGTTATGTATTGTGTTCAGTCTGGAAATTTATTATAAATTAGTTCTGAAATAGGAGGTACAACCTTCTTGTTTCAGGGACCGTGGTCCTAAAGTTATTGAGCAGCACCTGGTCTGAGCTTTGCTGAACCTAGAGGCTGACAGCATACTCCTGGGTCCAGATAGTGACCAGTGAGGTGTCTCCAGAACACAGGGAGGCTATCGAGCAGAGGAGTCTTTTCCTGCCGCCATCACGAAAGATAAGCGTCTGTGGCCAGAGGAGCTCAACATTATGCCCCCCCTCAAAATCTGACTTTATAATAAAACAGAGGGAAAATACAGTGTTTAAATTGATAGGAACTGTGAACTTTTCCCCATACTATTTCCAAGATAAACAAACACTTGAAGTCATGATGACAAATAACAACATAGCTTGAAAAAACAAAACCAGTATTACCTCATATTACTACTACACAACTGACACACATAGGATAATATTAATAAAATATGTCACTACAAGGTTCATATTGATAAATTCTGTACATATAAATTGTAATTACAATTGATTGTGATTCCTGGTTCACTTTGTAGTTGAATCAGGACATATATATTAGTGAAAGTAATTAATACATATTTATATCTGAAACTTTACCAGTGACTTATTTATGATAGTCTTATAGAGCGTTAAATGTGTGTGAGTGTCACAGTGTTGTCAAGTGTGGTGGAATAAATTAAATTGTTTATCTGTCTGTTGTTGTTGTGACTTACACTTCATCATATACATACCCTAGACATTTAACGTAGTCATCACAATATTCCAGAATAATTCTGACTGAGGTATAATGTGGTAGCAAGTAAGGTTATCTGTAAAACACTACACCTATTAGATACAGATACCTTCACAGCTGATCTCAGTCAGTACACTAAGTCCCCTATAAATATTTATAACATCCCACTTTACCACAGTTTTCTAATTTGTCTCTAGGGCAAGCGCACTTTTCTTGTTGTTTTCTAACCTATTTGTAGTTACAACAAACGCATTTTACCATTTTGCTTTCTAAGTTTCCTAATGTGTCTCTGGGAATAACAAGCGCAATGTTTAGTTTTGTTTTCTAACTTGTTTCTGGCCGCATCAAGGGCATTTTAAAGCGTTGTTAAGTTTTCTAAGGTGTCTTTGAAAATAACAAATACATTTTACCGCTTTGTTTTCTTAATTATTTAAAGTATCTCTTTTGATTCAATTTTTTTTCATTGTTGTTTTTGGTTCTCTTTATCTACTCCAGGAACCATTTTAGAATTAGACATGTTGAATTATTATAATTATTACTATTATTATTTCCAAGTCTGTAGAATAGGAGAATATCGGCTGCCACGGCAGATACTGGAGGCTAAGAGCCAGAGATTCAGACCTCCAGGACGACCCAGAGTCCGCTGGGTGGACATTAGACAATTTCTGAAGGACCGAGAACTAGAATAGGAACCAGGCCAGGAGGGACACAGCCGATAGGATAGTATGGCGCTCTCTCTTCCAAACCTCTACACTTCACGATAGAAGAGGAACGACTAAGTAGGTAAGTAAGTACTATTATTATTTATGTGCGAGGTGACAGGGAATAGAAAACGTTTCCTAGTGATTTATTTTATAGTAATCAAATAAAACATGTGATAGCATTTCCATGACAACTGTAATAAATGAAAGTAGCGTTAACGGACAATAATAATTTGTTTAAAACACGACGGGCATGATGAAATACATATTAAATAAAAACTCTGAAAGCATCAAGATACAAATTTTAAAAAAAAATGAATATGTAACATAACAATCAATAACATCTACAACATGAGATTCGCTCATACGAGGTTTATAATTCAAGGACGTGAGACATCTTGCCAGCCTCTGTGTTAACCACTTTGTCACCCATTCATTATTTGTTAGCTCCCTGAGGAGGACTGGCCTTCAACAAATTCTAGCCAAATCCTCCTGTCCTTTGCCGTTCACTTAAGATCCGATCTGTATTTTCTTTACCCCTTTCATTTCTATCTCCAGCAAATTAGGATATAATGTGTCAACAATTGTGGATAATATACTGACCCTGCTGCCACTATCATTTTAGTAAATTGTTAAATAATTAATACAGTTAATTATGTTTTTTTTTGCAGTTTGATTGTTTCCCTTGGACACAGCGAGAGTAGAAAAATTACATCCCTTGAAAAATCGTATGCACAAATTAAAATTCATGTTCAAAATTTAATAAATATTTAAAGAAACTTCTTTCAGAGTGAAAAAAAATAAAAGTTACAATCAAGATCTCCAATCTTCTAAATATAAACTTAATGCAGATGCTGAAAGGTGAAGACGCTAACTTGAATTCTGCCAACGTCATTATTTTGACGGGTGTACTTGCTAGTTCTAATTATCTGTTGTGAGCATACAACATGTGTTCCACACATAGAAGAACTGTAAAATCACTCATAAGAATCAGTACGTAAGTTTGTTTGAGGTAATCGCAGAACAAGCATCATACATGCTTTCATCAGTGAACAAACATATAACAGAAACTCAGCATAATAAACTAATCATATTGAATCAAGATGTGAGGGACCCAAAGATGTAGCAATAGAGAATGCAGTCAGCGACCCATAGCTTGACTGCTTGCATCAGGGTCAGCGAACCAGAGCTGGCCAAGACCCTTCTCCACCTCCACGTGGTGGTCCTGGAAACAGGCTGCATCACTGCAGTCTGGCTGAGAGAGTAGGGATCGCAGAAGGAAGGCAAACCCGGTCCCAAAAAATGCCGTGCAGAAGTCGGATGTGTCGACCGAAAGGTGCAGATATCACAGCTCAGGCGTAAACAGACACAACGCAACCAACGTCCTTTTCAGGAGGAACGAGGAAGAAGAAGAATCAAGATGTGCAATTTAAAAGCACGCCTATTTCCACTAGCGCAGGGTTTCTTAGCTTGTGTTTGTGCCATAGACACCTTTGATTGTCTAATCTAGAATATGCACCCCTTTGATTGTCTAATGAAGGGTATGGACGCCACTGATTGTCTAATGAAGGATATGGACCCCTTTGATTGTCTGATGAAGGATATGGACCCCTAATATTGTCTGATGAAGGGTATTGACCCCGTTGATTGTCTAATGAAAGCGTTGGACCCCTTTGATTGTCTAATGAAAGCGTTGGACCCCTTTGATTGTTTAATGAAGGCTATAGACCCCTTTGATTGTCTAATGAAGGATATGGACCCCTAATATTGTCTAATGAAGGCTATAGACCCCTTTGATTGTCCAATGAAGGCGTTGGACCCCTTTGATTGTCTAATGAAGGCTATAGACCCCTTTGATTGTCCAATGAAGGCTATGGACCCCTTTGATTGTGTAGTGAAGGCCACAGACCCCTTCTTGGAAAAAATATACGAAAAAGCATCATTAAAATCTCACATTCTAAATGTTAAGTTATATATATAAGGCTTTGGGCCCCTAATATTGTAACATTCATTCACCTTACAATGAGGGATCAGTGCACCATTTTTAGGCTCCGAATACGACATATTCCACTCAATAATCACTTGAACAGAACCAAACCACAACACACTCCATAGTGCCAGTTGTATACCTACCCCCTACGAAACTGTTGTCCCCCACCTTTTCGATGATGTTAGGAAAATTCTCCTTTCTCCAAATCCAGATATGGAACACCTTATATGAAGCTATGGAACACCTTATATGAAGCAATGGAATACCTTATATGAAGCTATGGAACACCTTATATGAAGCTAAAGAACAACTTGCGAAAACATGCAAATACCACTACATGGCGAAAGAACAAACGCCGCTGCGACAACAACAACAACAACAACTTACATGGACCACCCTAGAAGGGGCCCGAGAATCCCAGGTTAAGAACCCCTGCCCTAGAGCAAAAGGAACAACAAATATGTAAAACGCTGCACACGGTCTTGTAGACTGGTATATGTTGGAAAACAATGTCTGAAATATAAACACATGAAGTTATCTTGATTGATTACCCCTAAACGTTCAGCCAACCAACATCTTTAGTTTACAGGGCCAACTTTTAAAAAATCGATATTTGTATTATCCTTTCTTATCTCCTGATTTATTTAAGTTTTATCCGCATATGATATTGATTTTCTTCTTTGTTATATGTACAACCTCTGATGCTCCTTTCCGGCTGCTTTTTAAAGCAAAGACAAAAGTAAAAAACACACATTAAGCAAGCGTATGTACATAAACATTACTTCATACCACTGTCTCTCATATGGTTATCCGTGGGATACGCAAGTTGCTTCTAAGGCGTCCAGAGGGGATGGGGTGGGTCACCATTAATTTAGACATGATTGTTACGGTCTCCCGCTGTATCTTTTCTTGCTAGATGTTATTAAAAGATTCAGCACCGTTGGACGTGAGTTTATTGGGTTGCTTGTCAATATTTCAGATATTATAATTCATCTATTCTAATTCCAGATTTCTAGTTCGAGTGCAGTTTTTAAGCCATTGTGGTGTGATTAAATTATTATTATATTCAGTGTCGTTATCGTATATTAATTCTTCCGCAGTGTTGGTTAGATTATAGTTAGTCTTAGAAAATACCTGTGATAATCTGGACTGACCTTGCAAGGATTAATGACAGTCACAGCACAGAGTGAGAACTTGTATAATTCAGGCAACCAACAAGTTCCATGGACGACTGAACAATTTAATATATCCTTTTACACAATGGGGTGCAACATCATTTCACACATTTAAATTGGCTTCATCATAGTTCTGAGCTCTACACAATTGTTCCTCTCACAGACTTAGCTCGTCTGGGTTAACCGTTAAGTTTATAGCGTAATAGAGTGTGCAACCAACTCTTAACGAATCCGATCCTTAGAATTATTATTCCTTCACAATACTAGTGAGTACATTATCTGTAAATCTATAGATCCTGTCTATGTATCATTAATCAACATCTTTGGCTTGCATCGCCAGGCTTTAACTGCCATATATAAGTTCAAGGTGAACGTAATCTGCTTGGTTCGCGATTCTAATACGGACTCTACCTGGTCCTATAATCAACTTCGATACGGATCATTACGCTATCTTACACTTTCCAGTGGATCTACCGTTCCACATATATATATATAATCAGTGGCTGTGCCACATATTCAAACACGATCCTTAAGTGGGTTTACCACACATTCCAACACTGCCGTTAGGCTCAATGGCCACACATAGACTAGAATGTAACTAAGCTAGACGCGTCATACATTGATTTGCGCGATTTCTGGTCTTAGTTTATTTGAGGTGTCTAGTGGTGCACGCATGTGGAATGTGGCCACAATCCACATGCCTGCAAGCCGCAAGACAGTCCTCAACATCAATATTGTAGTTTAAGGTGTGACTACCTTTTGGTTTGAATCCTATATGTTTTATTTAGTTAGTTTAAGTTCCAGATGTGGCCCCATTGATTTACCGGCACTGCTGATAGGGTGTGTAGTGCCCGAACAGATGAGAAGCACTGGTTAATGTAAAAATCATAAACAAAAATAGATATTCTTTAATGTTCCTATCAGGCACGTAAGCAGTTGTACTTACTTCTGCGTACAAGATCTATCCAGGAGGTGGTCGTTGACAGCGGTTCTGTAGTTGTTGTAGTTGTAGGAATTGTCGTTGTGGTCGATGTTGTAGTGGTGGCTGTTTATGTATTTAAACAAACAAAAATTATGATTAAAATGACAATGTCATAAAAAATCCTGCACTATTTTTGGTAGTAAAATAATTTATAATCTGACTATTTACAGTAACGTTATGCGTAATTTAACCAAGTATGCCTGGAATATACATAGTGTTAAAACTGATGGCATTACAGGGAAGTCTTTGTTCTAGAATCCCTGGTGTAAGAAAAATAGAAGGAAACGAAAATGGCGAGATGGATGTTGGATACTAAAATTAGATATAGATCCCAGCAACTGAGAAGAGAGCTAGTGAACTAGTTGTAGGGATGAAACAGGAAACGTCAGGTAGTTAACTACACAGTTCTAGATGGTAGCTGTAAAAGAGAGCTGTGAAGTAAGTCACCTTCTCGCTAGACTTATCCTATGCTCCAAGGGTGTCTAAATTAATAGTGGGTGTGAAATGCAGCTCGTTAATTATCCTTACCAATTTTAATCATCAAAATACATAATTGCCGCTGTAAGTACTTGGTCGGTCGGTCGAACGGTCGGTCGGTCAGTAACATTTTTGCACACCGTCATTTGCGCACTTTTTTCTATTTTCGAGGGAGTGCATTAACTTTCAGCCACAGCTAAGGGGGTGCAACTGTGGTTGAAAGTTAGACAATAATTGTATTGTTTCCCCTTATATCTACTCTCGCGAACATAGAAAAAAAAATGCGCAAATGAAGGTGTGCATGAACAGTTTGATTATAGAAAGAAGCCAACAACACGATTGATAAACAGTACATGAACTGGAGTTTCGTCAAACTTCAAACGTTGTTCTCAAAGACGGTAAGTCGACCAGGGCAAGATTTTAAAAGATGCACGAACAATTACGAGACATGCTGTCATAAAAGAAATGTTAGTTATTTGGTCAATTTACGGTCCATTAGACCATTATCACTACTCTACATGTCATTTAGGTTGGGTTACTCATGTCTTCATATTTAATACATCTATATAATTTTCCCTACAAATATCTAAAGACGGTCGTCTGCAATGAAATGACCACAGTAGTGTCTGTAATACATGTAGCAGAAACATCACACTATAATTAACAACCTGCCAATTTTGGCGGGTTGTTGCTAGTATATAATAATTCTCTTAATTTCCACACAATAACAAAATTTCGAACAGAAACTGGTATTTTACAAAATCAGTCAACTGCGATTTATAAAATATATCTGTACAGTTATTAATTTAAAATAGAAGGTTGGTAAAGATTGCAGATATGTATTTACACAGATCACATGTTGGAAAGTTATAAGATGTTAATGTCTTTGTTCATCATTTTGGCCATAGGTGACTTATGGATTCTATTTCTTCTAGGTAACTATTACTTATCTAATTCATGTCCTTTCACTACAGACATTTCCTGTCATTAATTAGGTGCTGATTTCCAAGATACGTATTCATGGACAGGTAGCCCAATGCTACAATCCGGTGAATTACATAGGTGGTCCTTTAGTTACCCACACTCATCATTTATTACATTCAGGCAGAGGATTTTGTTGTGACTTGGATACGAAACTCTTCAGATACATTATAATGAATCTGAGCTTATCACTTGTGCAAGTCTGCTCACAAGCAGGTCAGCTAGGAATCACTGTGATGATGTCACAATGATAGAACGTTAAAATATCTCCAAAATTAACGATGAAATGTAGGGTTAAAAATAATGCGTAAGATACTAGGAGACATGTTCGCCCATGCCAGTTGTTCCCACCGCCATTTAAAACTACCGAGTTAGAAGTGCAGACGAAACGTTTACCCTTTGTAGGCGGGAGAGAACGGAGGAAACAAAAAAAGGAAAAATATGACTGAACACGTGTTTGAAGTTCGAACGGCCAAAAAGACGCAAGGGGGTGTGAAAGGAAAAAAATTCACGTCCCCTAGTTGACATAAAGTAAGGAAATGGACAAGAAATGGACATTAGCTCTGGATCGAGACAGTCATTTCTTGAGCGTTTTTCGATACTTGGTCTTTATTTGAATGCAGCGGCAAAACACAGGAGGGAAGGATCTCGAACCAATTTCAAAAAAAATTAAACTTGAGAAAAAAATACGTTTTTCTTAGTAATAGAGTTATGAAAATAAAACCTAGCTAGTTTGATAGCCCATCTTGAGCAGAGAAATAATATGCTTTCAATTATACAGACGGATAGATAATAAGGAAGATATTGACAAAAGACTGTATTGTTCATATCAGGCAAACGACTGCACTGGTAACCCATGTCACAAAATTTTCGAAAATCTTAACCTTGAACATGCAAACGTAAAAATCGAGCTGTAATTAAGAGAGGGAAGGTGGTGGAGAATTGTAGCTAAAAATAACTTAGGCAGCAGAGTCGTGTAGGAAATGCATGAAAAACCAAGTGTGTTTTTAGGAAAAAAACAAGTAGAGGCAGATGGACTAACAGACCGTAATACATACTTGACTGAGATTTGACTGAAGTGACTTTTGGTTGACGATTTGAAAATTAGGGGGGAAGTCGGCGATTGGTCAACGCATTTTATAGTAGCGTGATAGAGAGGTGAAAGTTTGCCATTTTACATAAGTCTGTTCAGAGACGCAGTTTAAATCCAGGATGGTGTAGATTCCATAGTAATATAACTATATAGCGGGACGCCATCATACAGCCAGCAGCTCAGCTGAGTTTTGCTAGCAAACTGTAACTGTGTTCTCATTTCTGAATTCTGGTAAGAACGAATAATATTTATTCTGTATATTTTAATAATTCGAGTGATTGATACTGCCATATCATAAAAATGATTACGACAAGTAAGTGTTCGCTCTAGATCCCCAGCCCTAGATCAGGGTCTAGAGACATACATACAAAGAAAATATATAGGCACGCCTAACGGAAACTGTGAGAAAAGGATCTAGTGTTGAGATCAGTGGAACATATCACCTATCTTATTTAATAGCAGGAAGCTATTGAACATATCTCAGATGTAATGTAGTCTTGGGGAACTGATACTATGTGAAACCAACTTGGTAGGATGTGCTGTGTGGTCAGAGAGATCTGACCTAGTCTATGTGGTGTTGTTGTGTGTAGTGTTGTGTACAGAAGTGGTTCAGACGATAGAGTTCTGACACATGACCAATACTTTTGTTTCAGAACTGTGAGTTTCTATTTGGCACCAAAGCGGTGTCAAATGCTGTAATAATATATACAAGTGTGGACCAGAGCAGTCTGTCATTTTGTCAGAGCAGCCGTATATTGCCCCCTGCACGGAGAGGTGGGGCCACCAGCCTTTTGTACAGGATCGACGCAGGCAGATAAGTCGAATCTGGCCTGCTGGACCTTCACCAACATTTTCACTAAACTATCCCAAATTTACCGTTTAATAAAGCCATGACAGTGGGGAAATTAAATTATATATATTTATCCCTTAAGTCAACGAACAATGTTTGGCAATCATAGACTGGGAGTGATGATACCACCCCAACAGCATATCTAGTAATAAGTTCTCCTGTGACTAGCTTAATATAATTATTATTAACCAGTCATTTGAAATGACTAAGTACACATTTTCCATTTTATTATGTCATATGATTTTGCATTCCATTTATGACTCCCTAATATTTCTTATGTTCTGACCAACTAAACATTTGGTTCAGAACAAAATAAATTTATCAAAAGATTAACTTTACAAAAAACTAAAACAGCCTGAGTTAGTTCAGTGTGTTATAAATTTCATTAATATTATTAGACTTCTTAAATATCTGTGTGTGTGTGTGTGTGTGTGTGTAATCTACCACAACACATTGCATATCAGTACCCTAGATTTTTTTAACGTAGCCACATTCATTGGTAAAAAAAGATATGTGTGAGGTCGTAAGTGGTAGCAAGAAGGGCCTTCTGTAATTCACATCTACATTTATCTCAGGAGCCTTCACAGCTGACCTCATACATCACACTAGGTAACATCAACCATACAATACCATCAAAATCCACTACAATCACACATTCTACTTGCACACGGGACCTCCTAATTTTTCGCCCTTCACCGAGAAGGCTAGACTGTCTATCTGATCTCACTACTGAGGAGACCAGGTGGGAGTATGACATCATCAGGACTACTGGTTCTGAAAAAAAAAATTTCCATAAATTATTTTCCAATAAATACGGGGTCTAGTGTCTTTGTGTAACTCTATACAGCGCCACCTTTTAATGATCTAACGGAACCTGCCAAGTGTCTACATGTAGCGCCATACTTTAAAAATCTGCATTAAGTATGCGCTAGAATACATTCATTATATCGCCTTTGTGTATGTAGTAATAAGCCAAAACCAAAATCCATTAAGTAACATCCTAATCATTAGTTCGCTGATGTTTTTTGGGGGGAAATGATAGGAGGTTTAAACACTTAGTTCGCTCTCATCGGAGATGTGCGGGCAAACAGGTAAAGAATCCCTGTATTAGGTAAACAAACATGAACATAACACATTAAAATGGGAAGATTACTAAAGAAAACATGCTGGATACGTTGTAACATACGTAGTATGTTTAGTAGTCTCAGTGAAGAAACATGGAATACGACAAAAATATCACATCTGAGGCTGTAATTCGCAGGCCCAATATGAGGTAAAACAGTGGCAACATGGTTGGGAATCGTCTTCTTCATGTGCCATGCCTCACAACTTCCTGTCTCCAGTAATATTTATCAATTCTGTTGTTGACTTTTTCGTTTTCATGATGTCGAACCGCACAGTATCTTCTTTCAGTGTCGTCTGCTATCACTTTTTCCTTCAATCTCTCCCATGGTCACGATATATTTCATCTTTCTTCTTCTCATAACATACCCAAAGAGGAAAGTGGATTGTTTCCTTTTAACCTAAGGAATAAGCTTCCTTTTAACCTAAGGAATAAGCTTCCTTTGCGCATTGGCCTCTTTCAAGACGTCCTCATTGTTTGGAAATCACCTGACGAAAATAATAAATTGGCTGTCCTGGTCTCTGAAGGCACAGAGTATATCAGACAGTAGGAAAGAAAGATACCACTCTAACTCTCACCGCCGAATCCAGTTTGTTCAAGTGACAATAGCGGCGCACCAGAAGTGAACACCCGTGCTTGTTAACTAAGTAATCCAGAGCTATAACGTTTCTTATTTTTCTATTTGTTCAGATTGCTCTGCGCTCACCGAAGTGCTGACACTTTATTTGCATTTGTGCTTGGACAAATTCTCCGACATGCGTGTGTTAAGGCAGGTGGATTATAAGCCCCGCATTGCTGTCATGGAGAAAGAAAACCGATGGCATAAAGTTTATTATTTCAGCCCTGACCCTTATGTGTAGATTGAATATGGGGCTTACAGATACTGCATAGGGTGTCGTTTAGCTGGTTTTTGCTATTCTGGTTGTCACGATAGACTTCAGCAACTCATTTAATATTGTTGCTTGCGCCAGAAATTTGTGGTATGAGCCCTAAAAAAAAGTGTTCCTATTTTTACCAGTGATTGTTTGTGTTGTTTATGATACTTCAATCACGCCGGTTATAGTATCAGGCTCAGAATTAGTGGTAATTCTGCTTAAAGATTAGGTGTGGATGAAACTGAACTTTGCAGCAGGGGTATACATTTCCAAGCCTTCATTTCTATAAAACAATACACGTTGAATGTTTGATATCAAGTTCAACACAAAAATAAGAATCTTCAACTCAAATGTCAAGTCAGTCCTATTGTATGGCTCTGAGACATGGAGAGCAACAAAAATAACAACCAAAAAGCTACAGACTTTTATAAACGGGTGCTAGCGTAGAATAGAAGGACTGAAATGGTATGACAAAGTCATAAATGTGGAATTGATGACAAGAACCAGACGGTGGAACAGGAGCTGAGAAGAAGACGCTGGCGATGGATAGGACACACATTGAGGAAACCTGTTGATAGCATTACAAGGCAGTCCTTGTTCTGGAATCTACAGGGAAAGAGAGACAGAGGTAGACCAAAAAACACATGGAGACGAGAGCTGGATACAGAGGTGAAAATGATGAGGAAAACATGGAAAGAACTTGAGCGGTTGGCTCGGGACAGGAAGACTTGGCATGTGTTTGTTGAAGGCCTATGCTCCTTGTGGAGCTAAAGGGCATTGATTGATTGATTTATTGTTGCTCTCAATCATTGTAAATGTCATAATACCATAAGGCATTTCTAATGGCAGAATCCTCATCAAATAGAGAGCCCGAGAGAGAGAGAGAGAACCAGAGAGAGAGAGAGAGAGAGAAAACGTGAAAGAGTGAGAGAGATTCCGAAGTGAGTGCTCAGAAGAATATGATAGGAATTGTTATTGTTATTATTAATATTGTTGATTAGAATCGACGTCATTGCACTCCAGGCTAACCCATAGGCTCAGTCTCTGTCAGCGAATGTCGAAGGATATGAATGTTATTTGCTGCTGTTGCGTGCGTGTTGTATACGCCGGATGCATCCTCTCCTACGTCCATCTCTGTTTGTCTTACGTTTGATGCCATATTCCAGCAGTCTTAGCCTTGATGATTCATCGATTGCAGTGTCATTCTCTAACAGACGATCATTAATTGCCCTCAGTATCTCTCCCTTATCTATATCCAATGCTCTTCTATGGGTGCTCTTGAAGGTAGTCTGTCAGCTCTTTCATTGTCGCGTACCCCTGCATGACCAGGACAGTAGATCCACACTAGTTCATGGAAGATTTGAGGCTTCTATGGAGGTTTTCCGTGCATGTCCGTCATAATATGAAAGGGATATTCCAAGGTCAAAAAAGATCTGGAAAGAACTGATGGCCCAGTCCAATAGGAGTGATGTAGTTGACGGTTTGTATTCAAGCTAGGGGACACAGAGGAAGAATCCCAAGTCTTTTGCATTCAGTGCAACATGAAGTTTAGAAGGTGCATCCACCGCTACCATCAAATATTCTTAACGCCAGCGCTGACGATTATTTCCCTTAACAAATTATCGTATCTTTGTTTCTCTACTAGTTGCATTGTTGACACTCTCTGCCCTGGCCAGGGGCACACTTGAGCATGCCAAAATATACTTCTAATTTTTCAATGAGACTTTCGGTTTACTAATTACAAATTTTCATTGAAGCTACTTTTACAGTTTTTCAACTATAAATAATAAAATAACTACAAATCCGAGTGAAATGAAGAACGCATTTAAGAAAAGAAAATATGCGAGCATGTGCACGGACAAAATTAAGAACATTGTCAAAGAAATGTAAAATATTTAGGTATCAGTATTACAAAAGATGTAGTACATACTTAATAAGACGATGATTTTCAGTGCATCGCCTCAACTAATTTCTCAAATGTCGGTACGAAAAATATTTTGCTTTAAAAAAAAAAAAAAAAAAAATCAAAACAAAAAATATTTCTTCTTTTTAATCTTGATACACTCTCAGACGTCAACTTGAACATTTTCAAAGAAAGCAATGGAGAGTTTTTCCAGGAATGGTCCTAGTAACGGCGACATGTGCTTTCTCTGTTCCTCATATGTTGGACATCTTTGAAGCAGATGTTCAGCAGTCGTTTTATCGGTACCACAGTTACACTCATCAGTTACTTAATTGACGACTCTTAAAAGACATCTACGGTAATTATAAATTAATGAAATATAAGGATTGCACTTACTTGTTTTTGATAAGGTAGTTGTTGTAGTAGTTGTAGATGGCGTAGTCGTCGCTGTGGTACTTAAAGTTAATACTGGCGTTATTGTTGATTCTGCCGTTGTTGTGGTTGGCTTCGGCGTAGTTGATGTTGTTGTTGTTGGTGTAGGCGTTGTAGGTATAGGCGTTGTAGGTGGTACTGTCACTGAAAACAGTATAAACACAAGTTAAGTTTTTACAAAACAGAATAAATACATTTATGCCATTTTCGACAAATCAGGGACCAAGAAGCGGGACCCTGGCTTTCCCTTGGAAATATCGAGACCCGCAAGAACTGCAAAACTTTCAAGAACGTGCCACAAGTATTTGGGCTCTTAATTTTTTTTTTTTCTTCCAGACCTGTTCTGAAATATTCTTTGAGGTAACACAATTTAAAAAAACTGCTTCACGTGACTTACCTGAACATGTTTGGATAGCAAGTTTTTCTTTAATGGAGTTCAGGAAGGAAAAATTGTCAACAATGAAGGAGTATTCTTTGGCAGGCCAACTGGCCATCCGCTCAAGTTCAAGGCTGTTAACTGCGTTTCCAACTCCGATGGTGAAAAGAGTGATATTTTGTCGTTTTGCTGCGAAAAAACAAATGATAAGAAAATTCAGGTTAGTTCTAAACATTCCTGTCTTAAATGTTCAAGTTCTTAAAATATGCACATTCAAAGCAATATTGTCTTTCTTTCTTTTTTTTGGTAAGTAAACATACTGGATACAACCACTATAATTTGGATATGTAGTGACGCTAATTCAAGATAATTATTTTGATTTCCGATATCTGATCTTGGTATTAATTCGCCTTTTGTATTTAGTGCAAATAGAGTAAATTAAAAGTGGTCAATTGTGTGAATGTGCAAGTGTTTTTTTTTTTCAATAAATACGGAGGTTGCTGTAAAACTGGTAAGAAAATAAAGATAAAAATTAAAAAATAAAATGGTATGGATTCAGTTAGCGTGTGTTTTTTCTTGTTAGTGTTTTTTTTTCCTCTTGCCCCTAAATGGTAATTTTTCGTACCTATCAGGTTGTTAATAAGGAGAAAGAAGGTGGGAAAGTCAGGTGTTTGGAATGACACCCAATTCACTACTCATATGTCATCATCCATATGCATTACGAGAACCTCACCAGACCCTCACTCGAACTCCACCTCCCCCACATACTCCCACTAATCCCACTACATTAATTTTTGTTCTTATTATGTACAATTTCACTATATTTTGTATTTGTCTAGGTCTACCTATTCTCAACATATGTTCTACCGTTATGGGTGAATTGTATACCTGTAAATAATTTAATAGGGGTAGTTTCTGTTGCTCATACTTCTTATATTTTGGCAGTAATTAACTATTATTTTCTTGTAGACATTCTACAGTAAGCTTCTTTTATTCTAAAATAGCCCATTCCCAGTTGTAGTCTAAATAGATTCTTATTTTGAGGACCCATTTCTAGGGTTCGATTCCCAGTGCAGGGAATATAATTCATGGATTTTTTTTTTTTTTTAGGAACCGGTGGTCCAGATGATGTCATACTCCTCCCTGGTCTCCTGGGTAGTGAGGTCGGATGTCAAGCCTTTTAAGAATAAGGGCGACACAATTGGTCCCGTGTGCAAGTTCCCATGGCAGTTGGAAATCGTAAAGAGTAGGCCATAAGGCCGCTGCCCTGGCAAAAATAAATAAAAACATTAGAAACCTACACACCACAAAAATATTTATAGAATGTGTGATTCCTATCTACACACACTGGGATTCTCACCGGTGCTACGGAGTTGGTGCAATGTGCTGAGATCCTCCATGTGTGGTCTAAGGGAGGAGATCGGTGCACTGTCGGAGTCATGAACAATTTATATGCATGTCTGCTCTTCAGACTTCCATCTGATGCTACTGTCTATTCATCAATAACTATTCTTTTAATTCAGCTTTTGATCTCTGTTGTACTCATTCCAACATTTATTTGCTTTCTGTTAGATCTACTTTTCTCGGCTTCTTTATCTGAGCCTTTATCTTGTCCTTTACATTCCCTTCTATGCCAATACGTGAAGGCATCCAACTATTAAAACGGAACATCCGTAAAAATATAGGTAAGTATTTGTCAGAAATATGTCCACTGCTAAATCTGGTCTAGTAAATAAATTAGTAAATAAGTAAATAAAGGTAATTAACAGGTACTCGTTGGACATAAAGGATGACGCTAGACAACAGAAAAGAAAATATAAGTGATAGGCTTACCGGGAATCGAACCTAGGACCGACCAAACGGTGCCATTGCCTTGCTGTGACAGTACATCATGAAAAGACGCTCAGCCAATTTTGCACCCCCAAAAAAGTGCATTATTGGCTGAGGTCATTCTCATGACACTCACACAACTATATAGGACTTGCTGATAGGAAAGTTATATTAGTGATTGCGTCTGGCAAAAATAAAAAAACTTTAGAAACCTACCCACCACAAAAATATTTATAGAATGTGTGATTTCTATATACCACACTTTTATTTTAGAACTTTTAACTGTAATCAAAATTCACTGTAACAATTTATTACATCGAATAAAAGCTCACTAAGGCATATCGGACTGACTGCTTTGCCGGTCATTGGCTAAGGACGGAAGAAGAAGAAGAAGGCATATCGGAGTCTGAGGCTCGTATGACTGTCAGTGGTGAAAGCCGAAAGGAAGCCACTGGCATGAAAACGGATGCCCCGATTGCAAAACACGAAACAAGAATTGGATTCTGGAAGTCAGAACCATGAATGAAGCAGGAAAACGGAGGCAGATCACAGTTAAGTTCTCAGAAGAGACCCCTATGCCATCACAACAGCTATGCTACGGGCCCCCAACGGAAAGCAAAAGAGAGGCCGACCAAAAACAACTTGGCGGAAAACTGTGGAGGCCAAGATGCAAAGAATGAACTAGATCTGGGGCACTGTACGACAGGATGGCCGCCGACCGAATAAAGTGGAAGCAGTTTGTTGCTGCCCTACAAGACGCCACCAGGCGTGATGACAAGTGACAGTCGGCGGCTAAGGATCAAAGAAGAAGAAGACTTCATTGTTATTTATTATATAGGCTTAACAATGGAGTATCTCGAACTCGAAGAGACAATCTTATAAAAGCATGTACCAGTGATTGCTACATTTTTGTCCTAACGTAGACAAATATAGCGTCTGAACTGTGTACATTAAAATCCCCGTTTATATGAAAAGGACTCAGTGTTCTGTGTGATCACTGGCATTAAGACAATATAGCTGGCAAGAGTTTCCTGATGAAATAATTTTTGTTTTCCAAATGTTAAGTTGAATTTGTTGTATAACTATTTGAAAACAAAGTATGTTATCAAATATATAAACAATGTTTCTTTTCTGCCGAGAAAAAACAATGTATATTTTGAATGTGCGATTAGTAATATAAAGACGTCAGCAATTAGAACTACTTTCATCAGGTTCCGTTGCGCTCCGTACCGAGCATGGCGCCAAAATTGTTGGTGATCCCCTGGCAGAAAGGCTGCACCAAGCATTCTCATGCTCCTGCAGCGGTGGATTCAGTTTTAAATGTTGACATGATCAAGTTGCCAGCACCAAGCACAACTTTATAATAGTCGCCATATACAGGGTGTCCATAAAAGAGTGTACCCTTTTCAAAAACCTTATTCTCGGCCCCATGATGTGGTACGAATATGCTTTCTATCACAAAAGTAAGCCTGTGCTACTAGCCTGAACGAGCCGTAGGCTTATTCTTTCCTTGTCTTTTCAAAGACCCCCAGGACCTACGGGGGCGGGGGTGGGGGGAAAGGTATTTTACTGATTTAAAATGTAAAAGTAATGGCAGTATCTTAAAGATGCGATGGCTTCGATATAAATACCTGATTTAAGAAACGTCTTTTTCTAAACTCATCTTAGGACGAGAGCTTATGAGAAATATCCCTTTCTGGGCCTATCTTGTGAGAGCATTTCTATTTTGTTCTAGCTCTTTTCTTCTGTGATGTGTATCAATGATTGTTCTATATGATCGCCTAGATCTTTCTTTCTGTTATGTTCATCTCACTGATTGCTTTATATGTTATTCACAATCTGCCTTCTGATGTGTCTCTCTCAGCGATTTATCTATATGCTATTCAAAAAAATTGACATCTATTATGTCACACTGGAAGCCTACACGAAACATTTACATGCTTTTACAGAGGTGGTATCTGTGGCAATTTGTTTAACATAATGGGGTTGGCAGTCCTACGCACAGCTTCATATTAGTCGCTTTGTGTGACTTATCTGAGGAGGTAGTAGTCATGTTCTTTCTTAGTCTCTTCGGAGACCCGCGGCAGCTTCATGGGGCTCCGATAACGATGATCATAGATAATTATGGATTACTGTAGATCCAATTGATTTTGCATCTTTTCTTTCACTTTTAGTAAGAACATGATCCCTAGAATACATAGGCTTGACTAAACTTTCACAATTTCGAAATGCTTTTGTAAAAAGCGATGTAATCCTAAAGGAAGTTAGTGTAGATTTTAAAAATGAAAAACATCATCAGACGACTAGAAAAGCAAGAGATTTTCTTCACAAAGGGTCATACTTTTATTGGACATTAAAATATTAGAAGACAACAGATGGCAGAGGAAAATACATTTTGGCAAGGAATTATAAAGTGGAAGCAGCATGAAATTATGTGAAAGATGACGGAAGGAGAAAATTGCGAGCAGAAGGAGAAACATATGGAGGAAAAAAGTAGAAATCATGATAAATGGACAAAGGAAAACACTAGAGGGTAAAAACATAACAGTTAACTTAACAAGTTCTTGAACAAATTCCAACCACAGCACTCTTCAGATTGCCAGCTGTGTATTCACCCCTATGCAACTGTTGACCACCACCTGTTTAAACGGCCAGCACGTTAGGAAAATGCTTCTTCCTCCAAGACCAGATAAATGGAGCACTTTATATTGAACAAAACAACAACTCGCAAACAAATGGAGATACCACTACATGGCATTGAGCCGAAGGGTAAGAGCTCAAACGCCACTGGATCTATAACAACAACAAGAACAACAGCCTACCTTTTGTAGCTTCTATCAAAGTCCGTAACAAATGGTCACTCTGGCCGTCTGTGATGATTATAGCTATATGGGGCACAGATGGTCTGGCGCCATATCTGCGATGAAAGAAGTGTGTCCTCAAGAATTTGACAGCCTGGTCCGTAGCTGTGCTAGGCCCGTATGTTTGTTGGACCTGAAATAGGAAGACAAATTTCTGACTGGCTGAAACTTTTAATTCTGTTCAAAACGTCTCTTATTAATGTTAATGTTAATGTTAATGTTAATGTTAATGTTAATCAGAATCGACGTCATTGCACTCCGGGCAAACCCATAGGTGCTCAGTCTCCATAAGCAAATGTCAAAGGGTATGAATGCTAATTGTTCATGTTGCGCGCTGGTTGTATAAACGCCGGATGGCGTCCTCTCATACGTCCATCCCTGCTGGTCTACGTTTGATGTCAAATTCCAGCCGTCTTAGCCATGATGATTCATCGATTGCAGTATCATTCTCTAATATGCGATCATGAATTGCCTTCTGTATTTCTCTCTTATCCATGTTCAATTCACATTCTATGGGTGCTCTTGAAGCGTCTGTCAGCTCTTTCATTGCCGCGTACCCCCACATGACCAGGACAGTTGATCCATATCAGTTCTTGAAGATTCGATGCTTCTATGAAGGTTTTGCATTACATGGCGGAGCCATCCATGTTGGACCTTTCGAAGCATGGATTGTGAGTCTGATACAACAACTGCCTTTGTTAATTAAGTCTCAGACAGCCATCTTAAGGCAGCAGTAACTGCCTCGACCTCCATTCTCATGCTGGAGGTTGTTATCATGTAATCCCCGCTATGTTCAGCGACGGTTCTGCTCTTTACTCTAGCAGAGAAGCCCCACCCTGATTTATTACCACGGATTACAGACCCATCAGTGTACACAATGGCATCATCATCCCCAGCATAAACATTTATAAGCTGATCAATTTCCAGCTCTGCTCTCCCATTGGCCTAAGTTCTGCACTCTCTACCAAGGCTGATGATGACCTGCTGGTAATTCATCCAGCTCTCATATTGTTCTTCTTCTTCTTCGTTCGTCCTGAAAAGGACGTTGGTTGCGTTGTGTCCGTTTACAGCGAAGCTGCGAAATTTGCGCCTTTCGGCCGACAAATCCGACTTCAGCACGGCATTTTTGGGACCGGGTTAGCCTTCCCTCTTCGATCCCTACTCACTCAGCCAGACTGCAGTGATGCAGCCTGTTTCCAGGATCAACACTTGGAGGTAGAGTAGGGTCTTGGTCAGCTCTGGTTCGCTGACCCTGACGCAAGCAGTCTAGCTATGAGTCGCTAACTGCATTCTTCACTGTTGACGCGTCTTAGGTTCCCAGCTCTCATCTGACTCACTCCACTCGTCTCCTTTGAATATATTTTCAACTGTGGTCATCTTTCTAATAGTCTCCTCTGCCTGCGCCATCCATGACATCCCCTTATTTATTCTTGCTCCTATGATGCCAGCTATGTTCCCATGCAGAGGATGCCTTTTGTCTGTGGTTACTCGCATATATGTTTTTACCTGGGCGATCGAATATCTGGATCTAATTGACAGCAATCCAAGCATGTGCCGCATCATCACAATGGGGGGGGGGGGGGGGGGGGGGGGGATATCGCGTACAGCCCAAGACTATACGCATCCCTTCGTTTTGAATGCGTTCCAGTCGTTCACATTGTGATATTGACAGCGTGAGTATTCCCAGGCCATACTCGATTACAGACAAGACCAGCTGATGATACAGGAGAGACAGTAGTCTCTGCTTCAGGTGCGCTGCAGGTATTGTTTGTAAGGCTGCCAGACCTCTCTTGCACTTCTGTATGATGTGATCAACATGGTGCTTATATGATATCCCACGATCGAATGTTACTCCAAGGTATTTCAATTCGTTCTTCCTTTCAATTTTCTGTCCACTGAGAGTAATATACGGAAGATCTGCTTTCAATATGGAGTTGATCAAGGAGCATCAAAGCACACAGACTGACTTTATAACTGGTTTCGTCGCACCATTTAGAAACTGCCTGAAGTGTCTCATGATTGCTTTTAACCATTTCATGTCTATCTGAACGAGTCCTGTAAATGAGCAAGTCATGAGCATAAGTTAATGTTCGTCCCAAACCTGTTGATTGGATTGCAGCTATTTTTGCTGTATAGATGTTAAACAGCACGGTGATAATGGAGAACCCTGGGGTAATCGCGGGCAAATGTGCATTGGTTCTGATGTCCAAGTTCCCAAGTGAAATGCAACTGCTTTCTCAGTTAAGGCCATGTGTTTACACCACATTCCATTACACAGTCCATCAAGGTTGCAAAGTCAAAAAAACAAAAAAAACCTTTCTTGACAGTATTTTACTTATTTCGTCACAGTTCTTTTTTTTTTTTTTTGTTTCAGTCGCCGTCACCATCATAATTTTGTACCGTGGCATTTAATGATTGTTGTTGTTTAACTGGGGATAATGTCAAGTTGAAGAATCCTTGGCATTATCTACACCAGTGGTTCCTAAGCTTTTGTCTCTGGGCCACACTTTCGGAATAAAAATTTGCTCGCGCCACGCCAAATGTTTAAAAAATTAATAATAAATGCTTTCAAAAACAACAAATCAACTCCTAGCAATGCGTTATTCAAAACACAGAACACAACTACTTTATAATACGATCATGAGACATCCAGAAAGTATAAAACAATACAGCTACATAAGAACATGATTCATTCACACAATATACACATTCAGTGAGAGATATGAGCTTGTATTTGTCATGTAGTCTCATTTATATTAGGTCTTATTTGAGACAAGCAAACTCTCATCTCCCCATCAACACAAAGAAGCATTTCTGTTTTCTGGTGTTTGATATTTGTCAGAGCTGAAAATCTCTATTCACAACAATATGTCATGGAGAACTGTAGAAGAATGGATAATGCTCTTGAAGAGATTCTTGGATACTGCTTTTGGTTATACATATATATGATATAAAATAAATTATATTACTGAATAAAATCTGGAACATAATACGGTTTTCTATACATATATTTCCCGTAATGAACTGATCACCCCACCTCTCGATGCTGGACCTAGTATGGTGAAGTCTCTAACACTTTAGACGACACTGAGACGACCTTTTATTTCCCATAATACATCACATGTAACAAAATAAATAAGAAAATGACCTTCATGTTTGCCATATTAATTTTTTGAAAATATCTCTAAATCCATGACTGTCTTTGAACCTTCTCGCATAAGTGACTTTTCTTTTTACGTTTTACAACCTCATTGTTAGCCTGAATCTCAGAGGGGGACAGTTTGGACAACAGTCTTAGGATTAGTGATAGTTGTTTTAGATAGCTTCAGCAGAGTCCTCAGTGACAAGTTGCAAGAGCAACAAAACAATCATAGCTCCAATAAGCTAGTTTTTTTTAAGCTTCCCAGACTGTTTTTAAGTAGTAGAATGATTTGAAACTCTGGAGAGCAGATTCTAGTATAAGTACTACCTTGTAATGTTATTTAAACATATTTCCTCAATGTGTGCCCTATCCATTGTCAGCAAATTCTTCTCGTCTGTAGGTTGACTGACTTGTCCATACTTGATGTAGTTATGTTAGTTTAACGTTCTTCTCGTCTCTAGGTTGACTGACTTGTCCATACTTGATGTAGTTATGTTGGTTTAACGTTCTTCTCGTCTCTAGGTTGACTGACTTGTCCATACTTGATGTAGTTATGTTAGTTTAACGTTCTTCTCGTCTCTAGGTTGACTGACTTGTCCATACTTGATGTAGGTATGTTAGTTTAACGTTCTTCTCGTCTCTAGGTTGACTGACTTGTCCATACTTGATGTAGTTATGTTAGTTTAACGTTCTTCTCGTCTCTAGGTAGATTGACTTGTCCATACTTGATGGTAGTTATGTTAGTTATCGTTTCTATATCAAGGTATGGTTGACGGGGATCTCTAAAGAGACGCAGAAAGAACTGAACTACTGTAGCCTCGTGCATGTCGTACAATGAGGTTGTGCATAGGACTGGCAACTTCATGATGTAACACATATTGCCACAGAAACCACAGCTGCAAGAACATGTGACTACTTGATGCAGGCTTCAAGCAGGTCCAGCCTGTGGCGTCACCTAGGGTTGGTGTCACCCAGTGCGGTAACTCATGGTGTCACACCCATAGACCTCCTCCCGTACAGAATCCTTAGTAATGTTTTTTGTATTAATGTTACTCGTAAATCGTAATTCCCGTATATCACTGAATGTAATGGCAATAGTAGTGACATAAACAAATAGCAAAATTAAAAATACACCTTTAAATTACAATATCATACGCACAGACTAAATGTATTTACATTTACATAGTTTCATTTGGTTAAAGTGAAAATTCGGTAAGAAAACAATTGAATTCAAAGTAAAAACGTAGGTACGAGGGGCTTTCAGACAGTAATGCACCACATCGTTTTTCTCAGGAGCTGTTTATTCAAAAAGAATGAAATTTATACACAATATACATGGATATGTCATGTAAACATCGGTATTATTCAACATAATCCCCATCAACTTATACGGCTTTATGCCAGCGCGAAACAAGTGCATGTATTCCTAGCCCGTACCAGATTTTGTCTTGATCCTGTAGCCATTTCTTCGCTGCATGAATCACACTTTCATCACCTTCAAACCTTGTCCCACGGAGTGCATCTTTAAGTGGACCAAATAGATGAAAATCAGAGGGTGCCAAATCGGGACTATAGGGTGGATGGGGTAGTACAGTCCAACCCAATTTGGTGATTGCTTCACGTGTTGCCAGACTTGTGTGAGGTCGCGCATTGTCGTGAAGGAGAAGCAGGTCTGCTGGATTCTTGTGCGGCCGAACTCTGCGAAAACGTTGTTTGAGTTTTTTCTATGTCTTAATGTAAGCTTGCGAATTGATTGTCTCTCCTCTTGGCATAACGTCCACAAGAATCACACCTTCAATGTCCCAAAAGACAGTGATCATGACCTTTCCAGCTGAAGGAATTGTCTTGAATTTCTTTCTTCGTGGTGATTGCGGAAGATGCCACTCCATTGTCTTTTTGTCTCAGGTTCAAAATGATAAGCCCAGGTTTCGTCACTTGTAACGATCTTAGCCAAAAAGTTCTCTCCATCAGTATTGAAACGCTCCAACAATTCAGAAGAAATTGCTTTCCTTTGCAATCGGTGGTCATTTGTGAGACCTCGAGGAACCCATCTTGCGCAAACCTTAGAAAATCCGAGAGTTTTTATAACTGCATTTGCACTACCAATGCTGACTGACAGCTGTAAGGCCAATTATTGAGTAGTGATTTGCCTATCAGTAAGAATAATGCCCTCAGCGCATTTCAACATTTCTGCGTTGGTGGCTGTGGTAGGACATTCACAGCGCGGCCGATCAAGCAGCTCCGTATCACCACTTCCTGATTCTTTGATTCTCTGAACCCAGCAACTGACTACTCCTGTCAACTGCAAAACTTCCATACACATCACATAGACGCTTGTGAATATTCACAACAGTGTCCTTCTCTGCAACGAGAAATTTTATCACAATTCGCTGCTTATAACGCAAGTTGCGAACACGCTCCATTTCAACGGTTTAGGGCAGCCGTATTATTTGGCCGGTTGCAGTGCAATTTGGTGCACACAATTGGCACATGCCATATTTGAAGTGTGCAAAATGTCATGCTTCTATCTTCATTATCAGCTGAGAAAAACGATGTGGTGCATTACTTTCTGAACGCCCCTAGTATATTGATACAGTACATGTAAGCTGGGCTTACGAAAAATGTTTTTGTGGTTATAACGAACTACCGGGATATTTTTATTAAAAATAATAAATTTCTCCTGAAACACTGCACACAAATTTTATAGACAGTCATTTTGGTGTCACCCCCTCTGATGGTGTCACCTGGTGCGGTCCGCACCCCCTAGTGACGCCACTGGGTCCAGCTGTAGTGATGGTTCCAGGCTCCTTAAGAACCGCAAAGTAAAGTGATGATGGTGAATGTGTCTACAGGGTGGGGCAATCCGCCCCATTGCCCAGTCCTCCTTAGAGGCCTATAATGCAGCACTTGGTAGGCTAGTGTTAATTTTCTTTCCTCCCCTTTCGGGGCCCGGTAACAAATGGTGATCTGATTTAACTACACAAAATACAAACTACTCACCATGCGTATAGCTCTTAATAGTTTCTCTTTATCTTTGAATTCATTCAGGTAAAACTGAAGTTGGACGTCGTTGTTAAATGTGGCCAAACCGACCTGCAGGAACACAAAACATTAGTGATGGATCAGTTAGTGATTTAGTGATTATTAAAACATAGACTTTGATTTTGATTGTAGTGTTGATAATAATGCAACTTCTAAATGTTCACTATAGTTTCTTGTTAGCTTTGATAACGATTCTGGGTGTCAGGTAATGCTGATGTGTGATTCTGATGTCAGCTCTCTAATCCATCTGTCTATGGTAGCAGTAGGCAACAGGTGATTTTGATCTACCGGTAATTCGCAATGCATCATTTGGTAGATCTCACTTAAAATCGAGGTGTTCCTAGGTTTAAAGGTACTTTTATCGCATTCCCAGTGAAAATCGGCAAGCTAGCTAACTAATGTTACATTACTCGTGAACTGTATAAGGTAGAAAGCAGTATTTAAAAAAAAAAAATTGAAGTAAACATTCCATGAAATATTCAGTTATAACTTTTCACAGCTCTGCTGATGCGATTGCAGGACATATATCGTGTGCAGAAAAAGTTATACAAGGTATATAGGCTGGAGTTATTCCAGATACTCGGAAAACTGAAAACAGACATGATTTTACCAAAGTAGATGTTTAGAGAGCTCATAGTTCCTAAAGTAGACCCCGATAGATCGTGTGATGCCTATCGCTGGTATAAGGGTTCAACCATGTTAGAAGTTTTCACAATATTCAGACTGCATAGATAAGTGAGCGAACAGGGACAGAACGTAAGCATAGATGGAACTGTTGTCTAATAGCTCTATCATGTATCGTGATATAGGTTTTGTTTCGTTGTGTTAAACCATTGCTTCTTAACCAGGGGTGTATGCACACCGATGGAAGCGAGACCTACCTTCAGAGGTTGTGAGACATGCCAGATCTTTTATAAGGGGATTCACCATTAACATTATATAATACACAGAATTGAAGTATTTGTACAAACTAGAACATTGACAATGTGAATAAAATACCGAATCTTAGTCACATTTTGTAAATACCATTTTCCCAAAACGTAATTGTATCTCATTGTCAGCATATTGTGTGAGCTAGAAGATAATGGTTTGTGATGCTTCTTTAGATACTTTAAAGGGATGCGGGTCTTCTAAAAGGTTCAGAAAAACTGTGTTAGACGTTTTACTACTTTTCGGCCTGATTGACTTAACAGCAGTGGCGTATCCTGGTAATGCGAGCTAGGCGTGCTGCTACTTAAAATGAATATGTACGCTACTATTTAACTTCTTCCCCTCTTAATTTAAAAACCAACTATATTCAATTACGCAACGATAGTTATTAGGGGTATATGTCAATTATCTCCGAAATACTAATTAACTTACAACTTGAAACTCACTGTCACTGTAATAATCTGCATTCCCGGCAACTAACAAAAATTAATCACAAAAAACACTGGACGGACACAGCCGATTTTTAGTACTCGAGAGCTGCAAGACCACCGCACGCATGTTCGTATTGTATTGACGTATCTGGCCATGACCCCGATCCACACAAACCAATGTTCAGACGTGAATCCGAAAGGTGCAGCACGCATTGTGACGGAATTACCCGAGAAGCTTCGGGCGATTGTAACCAACCAATAAAAACTGCACTGTAAAACGCGTCTGGGAAACTGAAACTAGATATACTCGTAGATTCTATGCGGGAAAATCCGTTATCCTGATGCATGCGGTCCGAAAGCAGAACTTTAGAAGAGAAATATTTTATAGAATAATCAATTAAATTTTTATTTTCCTTCGGGCATAGGTGTGCGCAGCACGCACAGCACACATAGAGAAAACGCCACTGGTTAACAGTGACGAAACATTGAAGTGCAGGAGGGATTCGTGACGTGAACAATTCTTTGAACTAACAGGAGAAGGGGCGAAGAGCGAGTCTCTGGCGCTCTAAAGCCAGAATGTTCCGGGTAGATGAAGCTTGTAAACCTTGGAAGACAGTTCATCTAGGAGAAGGAAAACTCTGATTTCAAACCGCCTGTTGCCTAAGAAAGGCGATCTGACAGAAGTACCTGTTGAAATCGGATGCACTGTGTGAAACAGTGCAAGGTTCTTTGCAAAATGATGACATGGGGGGGGGGGGGGGGGGGGGGGGGGGGGGGAACTGAACTGAAAAGTTCATTAGTCATTTTAGACTGTTATTTCTTCTTCTTCACTCCTGTCAAACTAATTTATTTGAGACAAACATCTAAATACAAACAATTAACTGCCATTTTTGTTTTACGTGTAATGCTAGGTCACATTAACATAACAAGTCAACATGAGATCCTATTGCTTCAACACACGATTTCATAAAAGGCAATACATTGTTGCTGTCTCTTGTGACGTCAGTTTATGGCCAATTTTAGAATTTATTTTCTTTTATTTTGTTTCTGGTAATAAGGTAAAAGGTAAGGGATCCCGTTACACGCCAATTGAGGCATATTGGGAATATGGTGTTAGGTCCATATTTTCTTGACCATCGGCACACTAGGGGTGATGTGGTCAGCATCTTTCTGGTAATAACAAGGATAAAAATAAAGCTTTCTTGTCAGATTATATATTGTTTATTGTTTTGACGTTTGTTTCATATATAAATATATAAGTGAGGATATACACATTTAAAAATAGAAAGTGACTTTTAAATTACTCTGCCTATTAGCAGAAGAGAAAAGTAATTATCAAATCTACGAAGGATCATACTGCAGAAAATAGTATCAAAGTGAAAACTTACACCAATTCCCCGCTTAGAGAGGTTAGTTCGTTCTTGCAAACTCGAGCGCTAATCGAATAAGCGCTAAACGAAAATTGATTGTTTATAAAACAGTGATAGAACGCAAATTAATTCGTTCCCAAGGTACAGAAAGCGCTATCAAAATTATGCAAAAAGTGATAAAAAAAAAGAAAACAATTATTACATAGCTGACATTTATTAACTACAGATAATTATTAAATATATTGAACAGAAACGAAATATTATGTATGTACTGTACTTATAAAAAAATATATAAAATATTATAAGACTTTTTTCCGCTACTTCCAACGCTTGTGGCTACAGTTGTTACGGCGGAGCTGCCTTCATCAAACCTGTAATATCAGATGCCTCTATATCATTGAAGCCTAGTTCCCTGCCTAGTTTAACAATGTTTTCTAAATGACTTCCTGTACAACACTGCCAACCTCGCAGTCATCAATTGTATTTGTTACCGAGTCTATGCACGCCCAGCCTCAGCGTGTGTTTACAATGCATCGAACACTGTGAGTCGTGGGATTGTTGTATTTCGAAACATATCGGTAACTTACAGTACTGCGTTACACCATCAGCACCACATTCAAGACTCAACTTAGAAAAGAATCTCATAGCTCCAAAAAAACGGCATATTTAAAAGGAAAAGCTCTTTATACAACAAATCTCTCAAGGAATGTGAACGAAAGTCCTTCGGTGTTATCTGAAGATAATGTTATCATACAGAATTGAATAACTGACAATCGTTCAACAATCAAATAAAATAAGTCGAGGCAACGTACTGATTTACAGAATTTTAAAATAACAGTAAGAAAAGACTGACAGGGCATCCTGAAAGAGACCAATGCAAAATGAAAGCTTGTCACACGCATTATACGGAAGGAGCCTGCTTTTCTAGGTGAGTTGTAAGGATAGCTAGAATTCATTCTGACAAAAGGTATAACTGACAGAAAAAGAGATACAGTCCAGCAAATAAAGCAGAAACTGGACCTGTTCAATGTATAGACATGGGTTATAGAAGCATTCAACATCTGACATAATTTTTGCGCTCTCTTCTCCTCTCCGGCAGCATTGAACTACATTTGTTGTGCGTACTGAATTAGGTGCATTATTCTGTTGTTAGAACCTTCGTTTTCCCTACTGTCATTGTTCGCGCTTCACGCTTCGATGCATGATAGGGCCAGACAATGATATCGCCCATCCCTGAGCGATTAATTGAGTCTCTAAAACGTGATAATACCACATTGACTAGGTAAATGCGAGCACGACATGTTTGCTAAGATTGCATAAGTACTTCAGACTCGACAGGAAAAATGTAAGAAGTTGTAACGTAAACATTATCAAGAATTGTCGGATGTAGCAACCGTATATACGGAGGATGACTGTTTGAAATGTTCAGATGCATGAGCCATACAGAATACTGCTTGAGGAAAAGTTTTCATAATATGAACTTTGAATGTATTGGCTGACATTTGAGGCGCCAATAAACAACCACGCGATTGGAAGATTTGTCAGAACGCCATGCAGGAAGCGTGGGCCGAGAGCTACGATATAACGCAGAACATCTATCATACGACACTGCATTCCAGAAATCGTCAGAAGTAGACATCTAAGACCTTGCCACAGGAAAGAATAAAGTCAGGATTCTGAATTTTTAGGAACGGAAAAAACGTATTAGAGCATCTTTTATCCACTGGAAAAGACTACTCGCTAGTATTAATACGGCACCAGACTCCTTCGTAAACCACTCACAAGTCACAGAGGAATTATAGAATAAGAAATAATATCCCAGTCGAGTGTTCGAGGCATCTGTGTAAAGTTGTCAAGACTATTTACCTGAGCAAGACGTCTAAGATTTGCCTAGTTACTAGGGTGAGTTGTACACATTTTTATACTTTGAATTTTACTGGTTTATACTAGCTAGGATTGTTAAATATTTATAGTATGTGAAAAGGATACATTTATGAACCACCACAGCAAGCGCTGGTGATTGCTTCATGCTAGTTCTCACGGAAGAGTCAAAAGCGAGGTAATCACAGACTCAAAGTGGAGAAAGGAAGTGGATGATGATGACTTCATATGTATATTATCATTTGTAATGAGTTGTATGTAGGTTTAAAGTTGTTCCTTCAGGCACAAGCCACTTGCCGCTGTCCAGTTGAAATTTTTTCATTATATCAACTAAAAGAATGGTGATTTTTCATCACATCCCCTGAGTTAGATAATATACACTCAGGGAGAGTACAAATTCTGATAAAAGAATCGGTGACGGACAGCGTGGACAGGCGCCTGATCTAAATCAGGAAAACAAATGCTTGACAGCGTAATGTGTTTTTCTTTCTTCTAATGTTAAAGTTAATCAGAATCAACATCATTGCACTCCGGGCAAACCCGTAGGTGCTCAGTCTCCCTCACCAAATGTCGAAGGGTATGAATGCTAATTGTTCCTGTTGCGCATTGGTTGTACACACGGCTGATGCGTCCTCTCACACGTCCATCCCTGCTGGTCTTACGTTTGATGCCAAATTCCAGCAGTCTTAGCCTTGATGATTCACCGATTGTAGTGTCATTGTCTAATAGACAAACATGAATTGCCCTCAATATTTCTTCATTATCCATGGCCAATGCACCTTTTATGGGTGCTCTTGAAGCTAGTCTGTCAGCTCTTTCATTGCCGCGTACCCCTGAATGACCAAAACTGTTGATCCATATCAGTTCTTGAAGATTCGAGGATTCTATGGAGGTTTTCCATTCATGTCGGAGCCATCCATGTTGGACCTTCCGAAGCAATGACTGAGAATCTGATGCAATAACTGCCCTGCATACCTGCTCAGAGTCTCTGGCGCATTCTTATTTGACTCTGGTTACCTCAGCTTTCTCCTGTGATTAGCTGATACCAGTGATTGTAATTCTCAGTTTAAATTGTGAGTTAATTGTTTAGATGTCACTATTTATCTCAGGTTGTTGAATGTAGCTTCGGCCATTCCCATCCTTTATATTATTTCTGTTTCACATCTGCCACTTTCATGTGTTGATTTGACCTAGATATGATAATCGCTTGACTTATTCCAGTATTTTCACATTTATTCTCATCTTTAACGTTACTTTATCGTTTGTTTTTCTAATTGTCAAAGTTTTCGTGTTCCCAATGTTAATGTCCAGCCCATTTTCATGACTTATGCTGTTTACTTGCTCCGCTAGTGAATCAGTCACATGTAATATAATGTATTAATCAGTTTTCCGGTCCTTTTTTTTATCGTACTTTTTATGTTTCTCTCATCTTTCGCTAGCGGCGGCGGCAATTTTGGTCTAGCCATGTGATCCTAATCAGAAGTGTTTTTTTTTTTTTTGCTTTTATTTTAATATTTTCTACTAAATTATCATTTTCTGTCCTTTCTATGTTTTTTTGGTCTGCCCGTGACGAAGGCGTTGTGGGCGGAACATGGATTTTTTCCTTGTCTTTTGTCCTAATAAGAAATACAACATTTTTTTTTTAATTAATGAAAAAAAAGTATCCCGTTCAACCTCTGATGGGTTATAATTAGGATATATATTGTTTTCAATTCCAAATAATATGAACAACTGCCGATATGAGAAAGTGGCATCACATTTGTCAAATCATTGTAAATAGGACAAATCACAGTTACCAATTATGCTTATATGTTTTAAAAAAAAAAACAAAAAACCCAAAAAATCAAGAAGAAACTCTGAACAAGAATAATATTAGTGGAGGGGTGTAAAGGCCTGGTGGTACCAGTTATATAACCGAATTTAACAGATATTTAATTGACTTTCATCTGTTAAAAGTCATATGCATTGTAAGAACAGCATCAGACCTTCACATTCCCAACCACTATATATTAACCTTTGTTCGTGTCAAATATTGTTTGACTATATAAAATTATGCAGTTCCCTAGGTCTGTCTACTCTCAACACCTCTTCTATATTTATAGGTAAGTTTGATGCCTGCAAATAATCTAATATTGGTATTCTCATTTGTTCATACCTCTTACATTTTAACAAGAAATGTTCTATATTATTGTCTTGAAGACATCCTGCACAGTAAGGTTCCTCTATTCTGAAATAGCCTTTTACCAGCTGTAGTCTGAGAAGTTTCTTATTACTGGGAATTTTCAATTACCTAGACATCTGACATTTTCTTGTTGGAGCCTTGAACAACTTATATGCATGTCTTCCTTTATGATTTTTATCCCACTCTGCTTTCCATTCATCTGTTATTAAATCTTTAATTAAGCTCTTAATCTCTGATTTACTCGTCCCCACATTTATTAGATTTTTATCAGATCTACCTTTCTTGGCTTCTTTATCTGCCTTTTCATTTCCTTCTATGCCAACATGTTAAGGTATCCAAGCAATTAAGACTGAACATCCTCTGGAATATAAGTATGTAGTAGCCAGAAATATCTCCTCTGCTATATCAGGCCTACTACATTCCCGTAAGTTTCTAAGTGCTTTAATTGTTGAAAGAGAGTCAGTTAAAACTGAATTTTTTGGGAGGGTTATTAGAGAATATTTCTAGTTCTTTTAGTATTGCCACCATCTCTGCAGTGAAAATGGATGTATTTTCCGTGATGCTATATTCTTTTGCCATTTTCCATATTGGAATATATATTCCTATCCCCAATTTGCCATCCTCTCCCTTGAACGCATCTGTGTACACAGTAATGCTGCCTTTTGATATTTGTTGTATATATTTATTAGCTGTGTTTTTAATATTTTCTATATTATTTGTTTTCTTAAGTATTTCTGCTAGGTGGCAGTCCGTGTCTGGTTTCTTGATCTTCCAGGGTGGAATCACTGGCTTGTATTCACAACTGTTATTAATTGATGTAATTAATGTTCCCAGATGGACAATTTCCTCCATACACTTCCATCCTGCAGGGTATCTAGTGGTATTCATTGGCTTGGCCTGAGTTGTTAGTTGGCATCTGGTAAAAGCTGTATGTGCTGGGTGAGACTTATCTAACATAACTCTGTTCATGTAATTTAGTCTTAACTCCTTTCTCCGTAATTCTAAGGGTATAATTCCTAAAGCCACCTCTATAGCTCCCATTGGTGTTGATCTGATTGCACCTGCTATTGTACATAAAGCCTGATGTTGAATTCTGTCTAATTTAATCTTGTTACTGTGTGCAACAGAGTCATATATTATACTTCCATAATCTATTTTTCCTCTAATAAAAGGTTTATAAAAAGTGAGCATTGTCTTAGTGCTTGCACCCCATCCATTACCTTTCAAATATCTTAATAAGTTAGTCAATCCTCTGCAAGACTTCACTAGTTTATCTATGTGTTTATTCCAGTTCAGCTGTTGGTCGAATATCATTCCTAGATATCGAGTGGTTTGCACTGTATTAATGTTTTGCCCTTGGGTATTTATGTCTATAATTTTATTTTTTACAACCCTACCTTTACTGAAGATCATTCCCAATGTTTTATTTGTATTCAGCTGAAAACCCCATTTTGTCATCCATTTACATACTTTATTTATTTGCTTCTGTAGATCCTTATATAATTTTGGCAGATGTCTCCCAGTCCTCCATATAGCAACATCATCTGTCAACTGTGACAATTTATTTGTTATATTATTAAATTCCTCACCTAAATCATTTACCATTATTGTAAAAATTGAAGGAGACATTACTGATCTTTGGGGTATTCCATTTTGTTGTTCATACAGTTCTGATCTATCATTGTTTACCTGAACAGTGAAATATCTATCTTGCAGGAAATTCTCTAAATAATTATATATTTTACCGGTTACTCCTATCTTCTTCATTTTAAAGAGAGCATCCTCTCTCCAGCATTCATCATAAGCCCTAGCTATATCTACAAATACTGCCACAGTATTTTCTTTCTTTTAAAATCCTGATTTTACTTCATGTTCCAATTTAATTATCTGATCCATAGTGCATCTGTTCTTCCTAAATCCTGACTGAGTTTGGTTATATAAATTATTCTTTTCCAAATAAAACTTTAATCTTTTATTTACTATGGTTTCTAATATTTTACATAGATGGGAAGTTAAAAAAATTGACCTGTATGAACTGGCATCATGGGCATCTTATTCTGGTTTTAGTATTGGAATAATTACTGCTGTTTTCCATGTTTTGGGAATTTTTCCTGTATTCCAAATTTTGTTAAAAAGGGATGTTATAATTTCTATGGTATTTTTTGGTATGTGTTTCAAGATTTCATAGGTCAAGATGTCATGCCCTGCTGATGTATTTGTTTTGTCCTTTATTGTACTTTCAACTTCTTCCATTGTAATATCTGCATTTAAATATTATAAATTTTCAGTATTATAAGGTACTTCTTTACTGAGTTCTTTAAGAAGTGTTGCTCTTCTGTTGACTTAGCCTGTCCTAGATTTTCCTTAGAACTAACTCTAAGGTAGTACCTGGCCAGCACCTCTGCTTTCTGCCAGTCAGTCTCTGCCCTTTCAGGTCTTTTTATATTAGGTATGTCGCATAGAGATTTATGATCAATAAATTTTCTATATTCTTTTCTTTTCTACCCGTGTCCTCTACTTTATTATCGCTCTTTTATCCTTTTCCTGTATTTTTCGCATTCGTTCGTTTGCGAAAAATATATTATTTACCAATTCTAACGTTAACCTGTTTATTTTCTCTTACTGAGAACGCATTTGATTACATCAGATGTCAGTCGCGGCAGGTAGACGGAATGTGTGATAATTCGTTTCGCCAGACATAGATGCAGACAATTGTCTACATTTTCATCTGTCACGCGAGTTTCTTCGGCTAAAGTTCCCTGCGAGGAGTGGAAACTGTCATCTGCCTCGACCAGAAATGAGACATTCGTCTAGCATTTCCATCTGACACGGCACTCTACGGCCAGTTTCTTAGACGGAGGTGTCAAAGACGCGAAGTGGCAGTTTATGGCAGACTCTTGGTTTAACGTAAGTGTTAAGAGAAGAGGGGAAAGAGGGGGGGGGGTGGGTTTCGAAATAATGTGGGACCCTTTGTCTGTTTCATATATCTTAACCGGAGTTTTAGATTTCATTCACTCAGTAACTTCGCAGTCAAGACTAGAACAACCTACGTTCGATTCCTAAGAATCTCTGTTGATAGAAGATGGCATTTAGTTGGTCGAAGTGGTTTAGTTCTTAGTAGTTCTGTGTTGAGGTAAATATATATTTGATATCTAGTATTTTGTGAGTGATTAAATGTTGATAGCCTATTTTATTTCCACTAGTTTCTTGTGTGCAGAAGAAATTAAATTGTAAGTCCGTTATATTCGCTATCTGACGTGTTACAGTGGAAAGCAGAATAAATTATAACTTCTAGCTTAAACTTATGCAGCTGTAATGAATTTAATTTAACTGCTAATAACCAGTCGAGAATATGTTAAAACTAACCTATATCAGCATCGATTCATCATTGAGTATTGACGAAATACGTATGTATTTCTAATTCATGATGACTTATTTTATGAATATAACTTATTTCACGGGAGTGTTAAATGATAAGACAAGCTCTACGCTTGCAGTTTATAATGTAAGTTATAACTTTGTACATAGTATGTATAAGTATTTTATTTTTTGTTTTCTTTATTCAGTGAAAACTGGGGTAACCCAACTTTGCCAGCGTTTGAGTGCAATTGAGAGAAGAAACATTTTACCTTTAACCACGTGGGTTTACAAGTTAACACCTGTCTGACAGTGCGTGTGTCTCCATAAATAGACAGAGTACAACTCTCACTAACGGTTTTTTTAAGGACTAAATGCTTATACTGTGCCTTTGAGCCAGATCATATTTCTTCCCAAACTCTCAAGTACATTTTCAGCCCTTGTGGCAAGTAAATATCACTATCAGTAACATTCCGACGTAGTTTTGACCAGTGGTGGTGTGACCAAATAAAGTACTATACTGAGAGAAGGCAGTTACCTGACATTCCTCATTTCTAGAAACCTAAGCTATTGACACTGTGCTCGCTGTTAACGTTCGTGCCTGGACAATTTTTAATGTGACTTAAACAGACATCCAAAATAAGAATAACCAAGAAAACGTTTCCCTGAAGCAGTGAATTCAACCCGTCTTTTTGGAACTGTGGTTCTCTTGGCCAAGACTACCGTTGGAGAGTCTGTATGTGCATGTCCTAAATATTGTGTTTCCAGAAGTTGCTACCAAAGCTGTGAGTATGAACGAAAGCACGTGATCACGGCTGACTGAATAGAGTGAATGCAGGACTGAGTGATTCCTTTATTGTTGTATTTTGGCACCCATTTTACTGTCTTAAATTTCTTTATGCAAGTTTTGTTATTTTGTTGCTAAAAAGATTTTTCCTTAGGATATATCAGAGTATCCAAGCCTGTTCCTATCTTTAAAGGGAAATCTTAGACTAAATCATATTATCCGTGACTCTTTGTGGCTATCACTTTTCTTCTAACTGTCACTTATGTTTGTGTATGTGAGGAGTATATATATTAATATATATTATGTCAGATTTGTCTGACTAATCTAACTCTGTTGTAGATGATAGGCTGACTGAGAGGAGCTTCTCGAGTGTCAGAGACAGAATCTAATATATTTCCTCCATCTCACTCGTGAAATCTATTTCTATTTTATCATCTCACTGGGATATCACTTATTTCTATATCTATTCAGAAGGGACCAAACTAAGTCTTAATCACCTATCACAAATCTACGACAAGGTATTATCATATGTTTAGTTCTGCCTTTAATGGCTTTTAACTTATTCCACACATCTGTTGTAGAGTTAGTTGTAGGGTCTAGTGTTTGGAAGAAATTTCTCCAATGATTTTCTTTTGCCTTAAGTATTATTCTGTTTGATTCATTTCTTATGTTCTTATAAATATCTAAATTATCTTTAGATCTATGCTTTCTATATTCTTGTAGAGCTTGTTTTCTTTGTTTTTGAATTTCTGTACATCTAACTGTCCACCATGGTACTGGGTTTTTGTTCCAATGTTCATTCTTTTTTGTTTCCTTAATGCGGTGTGGAATTATGTGTTCTGGCATATATGCATTTGATATATGTTTAACAGCTATTAGTAATATTTCTTTTGTGAGATTATCTGCAAATACATCTATATTTTCATTTTCTATATAATTCATTTTTATCTCTTCCATTTCTACCTGAAAAGCTACCCAATTAGCTTTATTATAGTAAAATTTCAGTTTTTCTACAGTTTGTTAGGTTTGTAATTATCTTTTAGTATTATTTCAATGGGTAAATGATCTGAATTTGTATCCCCAATAACTTCCCATTTTGCATTAGCAAGATTTGGTGTTACAATGCTTATATCAATAGCTGTGTCTTGCTGATTTGCACAAGGGTTAATTCTTGTTACTGATCCATCATTCAGTATTATTAGTTCATTGTTTTCAATGAAGTCCAACAGTAGTTTTCCTGATTTGTCTATTACATTGTCTCCCCAAGCTGTATGATGAGCATTGAAATCTTCCACTATGATAGTTCTGTTGTTTATTCTGTTATTCACGTCTGAGATATCTCTTTCGTTTATGTTTCCACTTGAACAGTAAAGGTTAACTATTTTTATTTCTTCTAACTCAGTAGACACTGTTATAGTTATTCCTTCAAAATTTTCTGTTCTAAATGATCCCCAGTCATTTATTATACATGTTTTATTAACTAGAAATGCTACATCTTCTCCTTTTTGAGTTTCTGTCGTATCATTTCGAAAGACTTTATATTCAGGGATGTTAAAACGTTGACTCGGATTAAGATTAGTCTCTTGAATGGCAAATATTACATTAGATTGTTTAAACATGCCTATTAATGCTGGTATATTTTTTTGGCACTTCTGCAATTCCACTGTATTATTCTAATGTTCTGTACGTCCATTATTTAATTGTTAAGTTTGTTATAAATAGTATTGTACTCTTTTACTCTGAGAAGTGTATAATATATTTATTTATGTGTTAACAACAAAGTCTCCTAGATTTTCGGTTTCTCTGTTAAAGTGAGTTTGTATGTAGTTCACTTTGAAGATTCAGCATAAAGGCTTTCACAATGTTTGATACAGAATGAATAAGTTTTTGACAATCTGTAATTTTTTCATTCACTATTTCTTCTAGTTGTTTTTTATCTGTTCGTTTTTGCTCACTTCTTATGAGTTGTCTTTCTGATTCAATCCTTTTCAGTAAATCTTCATTCTCTTCTTTGAGTTCTGCTAATTTAGCCACATCTTTAGTTACTTCATGCTGTATTTTTCTCATTGTTTTCAAGATTTCTTCTGCCTTTCTCACTGTATCTTCTGTTATCGATGATTTGATAATTTCACTTTCTTCTGGTAGATTGCTATCTTTTGTCAGTATTTTTTGGACTTTATTTTTCTTTTGGGTACGTTCAGCATTTCTGGTTCTGACTGTGATTTCTCTTGGTGACGGAGTTGTAGATGTAGCGACTGATAATTGATGACTACTCCCCCCTTTCCACTCTACTGGTATAATGTAGCAAAGATTGCGCACCAAACCAAGACGCCTCTACTATTGACGCACCTCCAGCATTTTCATACATTTTCACTTCCGTTCTAAACATTCCAGTTCTTCAGAATATTTCCCCTTCAAAACTGCCTGCCACTTGTATAAGGACCATGGAGCTCATATCAAATTCTATCACCACTATCGCAGAACTTAGAGAGATTCTGTCCAGCACGGACAAACTTGTGCTTGTTTATTTCTATTCCGAATGGTCTCCTTCATGTCGACGAATACGGTTCGAATTTATGCAAGCCATGGCCAGAAATTCAGAATCAGCCATGTACCTAGCTGCTGACATAGACAATTGCAAGGCTCTTGCCAGAATGCTGGATATTACTCTGGACGACATCCCGGCTCTGGTCATTTTCCACGACCGAAAATTAGTGAATACTATCAAGCGCATCAAGGCTTCAGGGTTTGACATTCTAGATTACGATGTGCCAGATCCGAAGAAGTCCAGGGAAGATGAAGATGAAGAAGATGCACAGATGTTGGCAGAAAAACGAAGCTTAGATGATGGAATCGAAGGCCACAGGAAGGCAACGAAAAGCCAGAAGAAATTCGGAATGAAAACATAACAAGCAAGAATTCTTAAGGGCATCTAACGGGAAAACATAACAAGCAAAGAATTCTTAAGGGCATCTAACGTGAAAACATAACAAGCAAAGAATTCTTAAGGGCATCTAACGTGAAAACATAACAAGCAAAGAATTCTTAAGGGCATCTAACGTGAAAACATAACAAGCAAAGAATTCTTAAGGGCATCTAACGTGAAAACATAACAAGCAAAGAATTTTTAAGGGCATCTAACGTGAAAACAAAACTTATAAAAACACATTATAACTTAATTGAGCTGCCAACGTAAATAATAACTTATCAGGCTCCTCGAATGATTTGAAATTAGTATTTGTATTTAATTAATGTGCAATTCTCATGTGCTAAACAGCGCAAAGAACAAATAAAGAAGCTCACAAAAACGTGTGTACAGGAAAGAAGAACATCTCGACAGAAGGCTTTTTTTCTAGGAAAATCTCCAAGAACTTTATATTTCAGATGTAACGCCGGATAACTCCCAAGAAAACGATGCTCTCAGAAGCAACATGGCAGTTATATAAGAATGTCTTAATTACATCTGCAACACACCGGTTCTCGAACTATAACACAAAGGTTTCAGAAATGAAATATTCTCTCGCCAATGAAAAAAATTAATACATATGTGTCCTGGACAAACTATTAGAAACAGCTAGTGCTACTGCGATTGGCATTCAGGAACTTTGCTGAGAGCCTGAAGATGTTTTAAAAAGCCTCTTGTATTTGGAAAGAAATGAAACATTACGGCTTCAGGGTTTGACATTCTAGATCACAACCTGTCAGCTCTAAGGAAGCCCAGAGAAGATGACGATGAAAATGCATCGCTGTTTAACAAGACAACGAAGCTTATAAGATCAAATTAAAGGCCACATAACGAGAAGGAAAGTTCAGAAGAAATTTGGAGTAAAAACATCGAACACGATTTTGTATAGGCATCTGACATGGCAAAGTATAAATAAATAAAAATAGGAACACGATATAACATAAAAGAATTGCCAACGAGAATAATAAATTATAAGGCTCATCTTACTTACTTAGTCGATCCCCTTCTACCGTGAGGTGTAGAGGTTTGGAAGAGACAGCGCCAGACTATCCTATCGTATTTTTGCTTATTAATGTGCACCTGTGATTTGTTAAACGACTCAAAGTGGACTATAATGGCGCACAAAATAGTGTGTAAACAAAAAAAAAAAAAAAAGAAAACTAATATCAGAACATATCGTGACAATGCCTTTTTGAAGAACAATGTCCAAGAATTTCACATTACAGAATTATCCCGGGATAATTCCCAGCAAAACGACGTTCGCAGAAGCAATATTCAGGCTCTAAAAGAGCATCTTATTTTCATAAAAACACAATGGTTCTAAAACGGTAACACAAAGGTCCCAGAACAGAAACATTCTCTCGCCAGTAAAACAAACATTCTCAAGAATACGACTAGCAAATGTGTGCTTTGCGCAAACTGTTAGGAACAGCTAAAGTTACTGATATTGACATTCAGTAAGCTAGCAGAGTACCGGATAATGTTATTATAAACACGCTTTTGTTTTTGGGGAGAAATGGCTCCGCTTCCAGTGTACTAAATTCTCTTTGAAACAGCATCATCTTTGTATTTTGTTGTTCTGATTTAAAATAGAAAAGTACGAGTGGTTTGTCGGTGATGGGTTGCTGACTGACGGAGTCTGTCTATCTGTCTGCCTGCTTGACGTTTGTCTATCTATCTATCTATCTATCTATCTATCTATCTATCTATCTATCTATCTATCTATCTATCTATCTATCTATCTATCTATCTATCTATTTACCCATTCAGCCACCCATTGTCTGTCAGTCTGCTTGTTTGTCTGTCTGTCTGTCTATTTATCTATTGCTCATTAACAAGTCCAATCATCCACTCATTCACATATACCTGAATTTTGTTAGTCTTTGTCAGTCTCGCTGTCTATTCCCTCCCCCCCTTCTTGCTGTGTGCCTATCAAGCCAATATTTGTCTCTATAACTATATGTAACTTGCTTGTTTCACCTGCCCGGTCTGCACTCTTTTTTATTTTTAAATGAGTGGCGTTTGGATGTTTAAAATCTTTGAGCCCTTGCTTCACTGGGAATTAGCATACAAAGGGAGCTGAAATTGTACACATGACCCTCTCTCGTTGTATATTTTAAACTACCAAAATTTGACTGAACCTCGAGTGATATGTTCTGCGCCCGCCTTACACAAATTAAAGCTGAAAAAGTCTTTTTAAAAACCCAAACAAACAAACAAGATTACAGATGTGAAAACATCACAGATCTTAAAGACGTTGTACACAACACTGTGAATAATGCTAACAGAACTTGGTGTCGTTGTACACAATAATTGTGAACATATTTCTAGCATTGTTGAAATTCGCAGCGTTGGGAGCAAAAATCCAATTAAAGATTTTTTTTAATGGCTGTGGTAATAGTTTAAAAAGTGTATCCCTAAAAGCCTCAACATTTCAGTGACTTGTTCACTTCCTACCTGTGTCGCATTCTCGCCAATCTGGAACATCTGAGTGACGTTGCTAACGAATTCCAGCTGCTGGAAGAAGTGAGGACCCCACATGGAATTTGAGCTGTCCAACATGAAGACGACATCTGCAGGTGTGTTTCCGCAATAACGAACTGAAAGACAAAAGAATAACCTTGAAACAGTTATATTAAAATATGGAAATTATTAACTCTTAAGGGACACAGTGTTTTTCCCATGTTTAACGCAATTTTCTGTTGTACTGAGCTTTCATTTAGTTTTCTCTTCATGTTTTTCTAAAGTATGGTAGTGTTGTTGTTGTTGTTGTTGATTGTTCTTGTCGCTCTTGTCAAAGCCAAGCTGAAGAATGTGCACGTGTTCTGTAGCTGTTGAGTGGTGCTGTATAGAGTGTTTGTGATTGTTGGGGAGCCCGGCAATAGCTTTCTTCTTTCTGTGGAGAGTCCTGGGCAAGTGAGCAGCACACGCTGAACTGTTTCATACATATGTGTACAGTTGCGGCAATTAGGCTCGTTAGTGGGGTTTAATTTGTTTAACTGCTTGTTGAGTCTGGTGTGTTCTGTTCTTAGTTGGAAGATTGTGCTCTGCACCACACGTCGTAGGTTATTAATGTTGTCATTTTTGTTGAGATGGGCCATTTCTTTATATAAGGCACGTCCAGTGGACTTTTTTGCCCATCAGTTCAGCCATTCCTCTTTGAAGTTGTTTTGGAGTATTTGTTTAGCTGTCTGCCTGTTTGCTGAAGTGTTTGTTTGAGTAATGCTTGCTCCTAGTTTTGCTAGTCTGTCTACTTGATCGTTGCCTGATATGTCTGCATGCCCTGGTATTCACTGATGTCGTATTTTGTCAGCAGGTTGTCAACTGTTTCGGTCAGCTGTATTATTTCTTTATTATCACGTTGGTGGTAGTGTTAATCACTGTTGCAAAGGAATGGAAGAACGAACGAAATCTTTATTTCATAAGGGTAAAGAAATAGATATTGCCTTTTTTTAAAAAAATTACATTTCTGTCCTGCAAGAATACACTTCTCAACGTGTTTTCAACTTTAATGAGGATTAACACAATTTAAAACTGGAACAAAACAAAAACTTAATTCAAAAGGAGCAGTAGTAACATCCCTTTCAGTCATGAATGACTATATGAACGCGCTCCCAAGACGATGTCTCTTTGGGTGCGACGTTGGGCTCTTGGGTAAAGAGGTCAAGCTATTACACATGCAGCATGCCCCATTGAAGCTGGTGAGTCCAGAGGAACTACATAGCCGGTACACTCTGGCACCAGAACACATATATATGTACCAGCCCTGAAAACAGGTCTACCGTCACAAGCGCCTGAGACGATCGGCCCTGAATGTTGGTCTCTCGTCCTTCACGAGTTGTTACCGAGGACGAAGCAGGGGACACTACTATAAGGGCTCAGTCACGAGAATCCAGTACCTGGGTCAACTATACAACACGAGGTAGCATGATTACCATATGTGGCCTCCCTGCCACTGAGTTAAAGAGACCTACAAAGACATAACAGAAATTGAGAGCTCACAATTTAACCTTATGACACAAGGGGCATTCATTCAGTTTGTAATTACCCTTAAGCACCGCATGGACCATATACCTTCAACAACTTTCATGTCAAGCTCTTCTGTCCTGTGACGTTCGCTCATAATTCTTCCATAAATAACACAGGATTAAATACGTAAGTGTATAACAGAGACAACTAAACAGACATCACATAAATGAGTGTACTAGACGGAAATAAAAGAACATAACATAAATTAGTGTACAATAGAGCGGTATAAAGAGACATCACTATAATATGTGTACACGACGTAGAGACAAATATAAAGCGACGCCAAAATAAATGAGTGTGCAACAGAGATAGAGAGATGAAAAGACTGAAATATGTACGTGTATGCAAGAGAGAAATAAAAGAGCATTACATAAATGAGTGGACATTAGAGAGATAATAGAGACATCACATAAATGAGTGTACAAGAAAGGAAGACAACATAAAGCGGTGCCACAATAAATAAGTGTGCAGCAGAGACAAGAGATAGAAAAGGACTAAATATAAAAAAAAATACCACAGCACACGGTCTTTTATATTTGGACATGCGCTATAATATCGTGTTTGAACGGGTGCCTCGCCAAAACGAGGCAACATTTTATTAAAGAAAGAAAGAAAAAGACTCAAACAGGGTTTCTCAACCGGGGTTCCGCGGACCCCTAGAGTTCCACGAGAGGTCGCTAGGGGTTCTACGAGAGGTCGCTAGGGGTTCTACGAGAGGTCGCTAGGGGTTCCACGAGAGATCATGATTGAAATAAAAAAATTGTACGGGTGTTTGTCCTCGTTTTGTATAAAACTGTGACTTAGGCTATATTTTTACTCATATTTCTTTGGTCATTCATTTTTAGTAGCTTTACTATACAACATTGTCAATAAATCGTCATGTGGTAAGTAGCATTAATTAAAATTATTATGGATTATTATATTTACAATTACTGATCACGCTAAGGTACCATGTGCTGTAGATATACTAATTTTTATACAGGGGTTCCCTGAGACCTGAAAATCATTTCAAGGGTTCCTGCTGGATAAAAAAAAAGTTGAGAATAGCTGGACTAAATATTTACGTGTGTGCAAGCGAGAAATAAAAGTGTCTCGTATAAAATGAGTTTCAAGACAGAGATGAAGAAGCGACAAATACAACGTATATCATTATTAATACGAAAACAGTAAAGACAACTGAAAGCACATAAGAAACGGCTGTTGTATGGAATTTTTATTTTTTTTCGTACGCATGCTATTACTCGAGGCGAGAATCTCCGATTAGTATGTCTAACCTGAGACTGATTTTACATGAGTATCCCTTTTCCCTGTACGTTGACAAATGCCCTATCGCCATTCAGGCAGATACTCGCCGTCTTCCGAGGTACCCATTAGAGCTGGGTCGGCTCAGGAGCCGTTCAGGTTTTTCCAGTCCGTGGTCGACGACACTTCTTCAAATGTCTTCGCCAGGGCTCGAATTATTCCAGTCCAAGTCCCGGTTGATGACACTCCTTCAAATGTACTCGCCCGGGCTTGAGCCTGGGATCTCCCGATCGCCAGCGCAGTGTGTGTATGGAATTAAGACGGCAGGTCAGATGCAACGATTAATGAGACCTGTATTTCTTTCAAAACCTCTTCAGTGACGTCAGTTCGTCTCCTTCGCCATTCGTTCTCATATACCAACGTCTGAAGGTCAAGGTAGTCACATATCAGATACTGCCGTAGGGGAGTGAAGTGTTAGAGACTTCACCATACCAGGTCCAGCATCGAGAGGTGGGGGGGGGGTTTGACCAGTTCCCTTTCTCGCTGCCTTTTACTTCACTAATTCAAAGTCAGGTACCCAATTACAGCTGAGTAGACTGGATCGTGTCGCTTCCGAGAATCGAACTCAGCACCTTTGTCGTGAGAGCACCAGCGTTCTAATAACTCTGTCAGTCGGACGCTCTATATACCAACGTTTAGTTCTGTCATAACGTTGGAGGTCTGTTTCAGGCTTCTCACATCGCCATTCAGTTTCTCCCTCAATGGATGTCCATTTGTCAATTTGACCCTGTAGTGGATCTGACATCCTTGGATGCCGTGATGTACTCTTTTATTAACATCCCTACATGGGCACATGCATGTCCGATTTGTAATGTGATGAAGAGATTGGGTTTGAGTCCGCAGTGGCCGGATTCTGAGTCTGAAAATTTACCACGTTATCTCTTCTTGACAAGGAATAGTACGCTTCTGTTTTAACTGCTTGTTTGTGCTTTCTACGCCATTTTTTAAAGGTTGTTTTTGATTATTGCTTTTATCCTTTAAAATATTGTCCTGTCTTTAGTTTGAATGTTGTTTCCATCGTCTCTGGCACGCCTACCTGCCCTATAACCTCTGTAAACTTGAAACCTGCTGGAATCCAATGTGGTTTCACTTTGTTTAATTTATAACTGGATTCAATTTGTTCTTTCCAGAAGGCTAGCTAGCTCATCGTCATATATTATTGCCAAGAACACGCCTTTACTTAGAATGCATTTGGAAATATTCACGTAATTATCCTTACAAATAAACACAATTTTCTCATGACATGTGCCATACCTGGTACCTCTTTTTTCCAGAGCTCAGAATAGTAACCAGCATTTACGAGGATTTAAAATGGGAGGGGGGAGAAGAGAAAAAACTCTGCATGTCGCACTAGGGGGCCACAGATGAACTGGTCATGAGCCAGCTACCCATAGTGCAAAAACCAAAATACTATATATCCAACATAACTTTCACACAAATTATGAACAAGTCAATCGAATCATGTAATTAAGTCATTGTTATGAAATTCTACGGTAAGGTACATATAGGGGAAATAAGTGAATACAATAAGACCAAATGCAGCCACTGATAACAAGAATTACCCAAACAAGATGAGTTAAAGTTAGTTGCTTATCCTTTACAGGACGTGGCAATCAACCCCAGCTTTTATTGGCTGTTTGTGATTTTTCTAGGCAATTTTTTCATTCAGTAGTACAAGATGAGTAATTATTCATATACCATGGCAGTTATATAGACTAAGCTAGAGTAATAGACAGTGACATCAAAATAAGAATTCATACGGCAAGATGAGTTTTAAAGGCATGTGAGATATATATGGAAATTAAAAGTAACCAAATCCAACATGATAGTTAGAATCTCCGACTAGAATAGAAGGATTGAAATGGTATGACTAGATTACTAATGATCACTAATGATAAAAAAAACCAGACAGGTAAGGTGGAATAGTAGATGATAAGAAAACCAGACAGGTAAGGTGGAACAGTAGATGATAAGAAGACGCTAGCAATGAATTGAACACACATTGAGGAAACTCGTTGATAGCATCACAAGAATCTCCTTCTGGAACCACCAGAGCAAAAGAGATCGAAAACACACGGAGAAGAAAGCTGGAGAAATAAATGAATAGAGTAAAACAGGCATGTAAAGACATTGCTCGGATGGCACAGGACAATGATTTGTCATTAATTTGTTGAAGGCCTATCAACCCTGGAGACCTCAAAGGTCATGATAATAATAATGATGATGAAATGAAACAGATGAAAGAAGAATAAAGAGGACGGGTAAAGAACTTGTACTGCAGACACAGCTCAGACGTCAACTAATTATAGGTATATGTATATGTTTGACAGGCATCCTACAGGTAAGGAGAGAGAGAGAGAGAGAGAGGGAGAGAGAGGAAGAGGAGAGATAAAAAGAGAGAGAGAGGGGAGAGAGAATGATCGAACGAATGAATGAAAGAACGAACGAACTAATGAATGAATGAACAAACGAACGAACTTTATTTTTAAAGGGTTGAGAATTGGTCACACAGGCCCGTCTAACATTATTCCCTTCCTTGTTCTCATCTTTTATACTGAATTCATTTATTCATTCATGCATTTTATATTTTAATTTCAAGAAATGCAACTTTGGGAAATTAAAATAACAACATACAGTAGTCACATTTGCACTATCTATTTGTAATCAAGAATTAAATTGTATTAATATATATATATATATATATATATATATATATATATATATATATATATATATATATATATATATATATATATATATATCTGTGGAAACATGAGAGAGAGACAGAGAGCGATAGAAGAGAGAGAGAGAGAGAGAGAGAGAGAGACACAGAGAGAGTGGACAGCTTATAATAAATTCCGCAAGAAAAAAAAACACACACACAAAGTACATCACGAATAAATGACAAAGGAGCAGCTTGATCGACAGCTGCTACAATGAACACAAGAGCTTTGGAAGTATGCTGGGTAATAAACGTACAGAATTTGGTGAGAATTCATGCACTAGCAGAGCTGGAAATCTCATCGCTTGGGAGTTTCTGCTATATAAAGCACTGTTGATTTAATGGCTGACGTCTGTCTTAAAGATAGTTTCAGCAACAACTGTATCACTCTTCACCTGCTTCACCGTCCTCACCTTTCAACTCCCAAAGGAGTATATGCCTTCAACAAACATATGCCAAGTCTTTCTGTCCCGTGCCATCAGCTCAAGACCTTTCCATGCATTCTACTATGACTGTATTCTACAAACTGGACAAAAAATAACCCCATTTTTTTTTTTAATGAAGACTTTTATCCAGGAAGCATAAGTGAGGAGAACGTGGAAAGAATTTGAGAAGATGGGACGTGACAGGAGGACGGCATGTGTTTGTTGAAGGAATATGCTCCTTGGGGAGCGGAGGGTTATGAATGAATGAATAATAGAGAGAGAGCTGTCAGAATGTTACATGCAGCGTATGCTATTACACGGAAGTGAACAGCAATGCGCAAATAATCAAGGTCCATGAAAACATCAAGACTTAGATCTTCAGAAGAACAGTTATAACCTTTTGATCTGGATTACGTCTTTAAAAGATATCATTCAACAAGCTATTTCCTTCATTCTTTAACAGTCAACTCTCTAAGGAGGGTTGGCCTTCAAGAAATTCATACCAAGACTTTGTGTGTGTGTGTGTGTGTGTGTGGGGGGATTTCTTGATATTTTAAATATTCACCTATCCAATAACGGCGAAAGAGAAGGCAGACCAAAGACAACCTGGCGGAGAACAGTGGAGGCTAAGATGCAATGCAAGAACCAGAGTTAGGGCATAGCACGAAGGATGGCCACCGACCGAGCAAAATGGGGACAGTTTGTTGCTGCCCTACAAGACACCTCTAGGCGTGATAGCCACTTACTGCTTTCTCAGTCAGGAGCTAATTATCCAAGAAGAAAACCTATGCAATGAAAGCTCTTTTTGCCTTTTGTATTATTATGTTGAAATCACTGTCTGTTTCTCCACCTTTGTCCATCATTATCATCATCATTACCCGTCCCGTTCCTTACGGAGCATGAACCTACAACTGCAGTTGGTATCCCTCTAGGAAATCAGAACCAATGTGACCGCTTGGCATACACTAGCATTTATACGATTTATAACACTAAATAGAATAAGAATAACAGACGTTAAGCAGATAAGGCGTTTTTGCACAAAACGCAGTATGATTAAAAGTTCAGTTAGCAGTCAGGGCTCTGAGAGGGTAAGACAGTGCAGTCCCAGAAAATAATATTGAATGCGTGTTTTTGAGTAGAAAATTTTGTGAAGTGAGAGTTGCTATTTTGGTTTTTTTCCATTGTTGATGGAAAAGAGAGATGTCACAAAAGTCGAAAAACAGAAAGTCGTGTGCAAATTGTCGAAAACAGAGAGACGTGTGTAGAAAATTGTAACGTGTGAAAAAGAGAATGGAGTCGTGCGAAAAAAGGCGGGAAACAGACAGGAGCTGTATAAAAAGGAGATATGCGGGCGATAGACAGGATTAGATAGATAGAAATTTTTGCTAGGCAGTTATAGTACTTAGGTGAACTTCGTCTTCGAGATTATCAAGACAAGTTTTTTTTTTTAGTAGACAAGTTTTTTTTTGAGTTGACAAGTTTTTATATTATTCTGTTGGACATATTTTCGTTGTGGATATATTTTTCCTTGTGGATATATATTTTCATTGTAAAATTTGCAGTGCTTGTCTAATGACATCAAAATAAACTCTGACTGAATTTTCTACATTGCTGTGTTTTATTTGGAACGTACAGTTGGAACATTTGAAAACCATTATACGATATTGCTTATCACTAAACCTAAAAGGGTAAGAACGAACTTGGGAAGAAAAATAAACTTCAGTCAAGAATCTCCAACTCAGGCGGAAGGCCTGTAAACACTTGAACAGAAACGTATTGAAGGATTAGCTCTTGTCAATATATTTACCTGCGCACAACACAATTGACTGGCCAACTGACCCGGTCATACACATTCTTACATTGATATTGTAACCAGCCCGGTTACACCAAGCAGTCACGTGATTTGCAGATGTGGTTATTGCGGCACTTTGTTTTACGTTGCCATCCCCATGAACAACCTCGCCTTGTACGACGTTTCTGAGAGTGCATTAGTCATATTCCGTATGTGCCTCTTCAGAGACCCCAGGTAACACACGGGACAACTATGTCTCAACTGCTGTCAAAATATATTTATGATTCCACATCTTCTAGGGATGTTTCTCCCAGTAGAACATGTTTCTCATTAGCTGCATTTATTCTCATAATCTCATCATGCACATTGCCAGCAGATAATTTTCTTTTTGTTGTACAAATACATTATTAGCGAACAAAATTGTGCATCTTTCCTTTTATTTCCTTTCTTTCTAACGCTTATCCGTCCTTTTTTTATTCTTCAATTTTGTTCATGCATATTCTTGTTTTCTTCTTCTCTATTTCTCGTACGTTTCTTTATTTGTTTTGTTGCCTTCTTTGTTTTTCGTCTTCTACCTGCAACTTCTTTGTCGTATTTGTTTCACATCTTCGTTTGTCTTTGTCTCAAATGTTGGGCTTTCTTTCAAAAATATATCTGCGCTTTCGTCTTCTAAATATGTTCTGTTCAAAGACTGTCAATCATATCTGACATAGCTCCGGACTTAACCGGCGTTTGCTGAACACTGAAGTGTACATGCAGCGTTGGTGTAGCTGGTAGTCCATTTCAGGACAACTTCTTTTCATTGCTGCTTCGTCGTGCTATCAGGTAGCTCTATCGGTCCTTTTGAACACTTAGCAGCTATCAACGCTGTATTTCAGTTATCAGAGTTCACTTATTTTCGAATGGCGAATTTCTCTTTGATATAACCAACGGACTTGGGTCTAGGTTGAGAGGAACGTACTTCGCCACATGAGGGCAAGACCCGCAAGGGAAACAAATCGCTGCGTGCGTAACCCTCAAGAAATCATCAGCCAATTCTTTGCACGCATAGTGATGTGCCAGTTGTTTAGGAATCGATCACAATTTGACGTTTTACGGCTCGACTCCATGATGAAAGCAATGCACGTAAGAACTGGAAATAAATATTAGACAAACATAAAGGTATGTTTTCAGGCACTCGTAAGAAATAAAGAAGTAGAACACTAGACAGCAGAAAAACAACAGACGTGAGTGGCTTACCCAGGACTCGAACCCGGGACCTTCCGTGCAACAACACCGCCTAGCTATGCAAGCGAATCACACTATTCTCCCTGCCATCTAGGCATCACCAAAAAATGATGCTTCCATGACGGGTCATTAGTGCGAACCGCAAGACATAACACCGGAAATTTACCATGGGCAGTCCAGCCTATTAATGACGCAATCACTTCTGTTGTTCCCTGATGCGTGATGCCATATGATGATGGATGGCATCCGCATGTCTGGTTTTGTGTAGTGTGTAGATGTGTTCAGTCAAAACAATGTTCATGCAACAATAACAGGGCAATCCACATAGGACGTCAGTAAACTCACGACGTATAAAGTCAATGAGTCTTGAAACAGCCGTTGACGTTTTTCTTCATTATTTATTGTGGACGCCACAGTGACAAAATGGTTACGCAAATGTGTAGGCACATCAAACAGTCATTATCACAGCAACATTCAATACAGCAATAAACGGTAGACAGCATTACAATGATGAGTCAGATGCATGTTATATTTCAAAGTGCTGTAAATGTAGTCAGGTGAACAACTCCATCCTTTTCTTTAACAGCCAGGAGATAACCAGATGTATGAGATCAGTTCACTCTCCTTAGTTTGACTTCAGCAAGACAGACACGTCTGCCGAAGTATAAATAATGTCCTCAAAAATATCCTCTAGATAATAAAGGTTTTCCAAACCTAGTTCATTTAACAGAGTAGCAAGTAATGGTCCTTGGTACCTGCATCAACCGATGCAGTACAATGCAGCGACATGTGAGCTGGGAAAAAACATCTCGTGACGACGACTTTCGCAGACAGGCTATGAATCGAAATCGCTCACGACCCAAAATCAATAGAGTTAATGAAAGAGTCAATTTACCTTGCTTTCATGAAATACACAGAAATATCACGCCTCCCGACATGTGGGAAACACTAGAGGTATTATCTCGAATAAACGAAATATCCATTAAGAGGACTACACATCCCTGACAGAACAAAAATAGCGGAGATCCCCTCTTCAACGAGGCATCTCTTTCGCCATTCCAAATCGCTCACTCCCACTAGTGGTGGGCGGAAACCGATCGACAAAGAAGCAAGACAAGTCATGCGCAGTCCAGCGCAAAACGACCACAGCTCAAACTTAACTGCATTCGATACCAACGCGAGAAGACAAATGCTTACCGAGAAAAGTGACTATAAATTCCAAGCAGTTGTTGCCCTTGCGTTATAAAACAGATATTGAAATAAAACGATGTTGCGTGATAAATTCTCGCAACATCGTTTTATTTCAATATCTGTTTTATAACGCAAGGGCAACAACTGCTTGAAATTTATAGTCACTTTTCTCGGTAAGCATTTGTCTTCCCGCGTTGGTATTGAATGCAGTTAAGTTTTGAGCTGTGGTCTTTTTGCGCTGGACTGCGCATGACTGGTCTTGTTTTTTGGTCGATCGGTTTCCGCCCACCACTAGTGGAGTGAGCGATTTGAATGGCGAAAGAGATGCCTCGTTGAAGAGGGGATCTCCGCTATTTTTTGTTCTGTCAGGGATGTGTAGTCCTCTTAATGGATATTTCGTTTATTCGAGATAATACCTCTAGTGTTTCCCACATGTCGGGAGGCGTGATATTTCTGTGTATTTCCTGAAAGCAAGGTAAATTGACTTTTTCATTAACTCTATCGATTTTGGGTCGTGAGCGATTTCGATTCATAGCCTGTCTTCGAAAGTCGTCGTCACGAGATGTTTTCCCAGCTCACATGTCGCTGTATTGTACTGCATCGGTTGATGCATGTCCCAAGGACCATTACTTGCTACTTTGTTAAATGAACTAGGTTTGGAAAACCTTTATTATCTAGAGGATATTTTTGAGGACATTATTTATACTTCGGCAGACGTGTCTGTCTTGCTGAAGTCAGACTAAGGAGAGTGAACTGATCTCATACATCTGGTTATCTCCTGGCTGTTATAGAAAAGGATGGAGTTTTTCACCTGACTACATTTACAGCACTATGAAATATAACATGCATCTGACTCATCATTGTAATGCTGTCTACCGTCTATTGCTGTATTGAATGTTGCTGTGATAATGACTGTTTGATGTGCCTACATATTCGCGTAACCATTTTGTCACTGTGGCGTCCACAATAAATAATGAAGAAAAACGTCAACGGCTGTTACAAGAATCATTGACTTTATACGTCGTGAGTTTACTGACGTCCTATGTGGATTGCCCTGTTATTTTTGTATGAACATTGTTTGACTGAACACATCTGCACACTACACAAAACCAGACATGCGGATACCATCCATCATCATATGGCATCACGCATCATTTGGTGGCCATAAGCTGGTTTGATTCTGGTACCAGCAAACACGGGGTCCCTTACCCACTTCATTTTCAACAAGAATTCATCAGCATCCTTCAAGAAATTAACATTCTTCAATACAGTCAACATCTTCAAAATTTTCAAAGTACTCGGCGTTGCCCGGTAAAAGTCAAAATTTCAACTTTTTGACGGAAACAAGAATTTGACAGTACCCGGCGTTGTTACATGTTGCCGGATAACTCGGACTGCTGTTATCTTTTACGCAAGTCAAGCAAGTTGCTGCTGTCAAGGTTCCAGTGCTGTCGTTTTTGTGAAGGTCAAGTGCCGGTTGAAACGGGTTGTTTTCTGAAGAAGGCCAAGTACCGATTTCCATCAACTTACTTTTGGATTAGAAGGTCAAGTGCCGAAACAACTCAACACACAGTATTTCAGAAGCTCTTGTACCATCGTGTTAGCAGTGGAAGCAGTTCAGATGTGCCATCATCGTTGGAGCTTCGCTCTTTAGGACGTTGATTGACATCCGTTTTTTCTGCTGTTCTACGATTGGAAGCCTATAAGTTAAGTGGCCTGTTTGTATGTAAACTGTGCCCTTATACTTCTGCTGAGTCTTCTGTGTATCATCTCATTCTATATGTTATATGTCTATATGTTATTTGTATATTTATATGTTTATATTTCAGCGGGTTCTCGGTTGGGTGGTGTCTCCGTTAGATTATGCCACGTCATAGAGGTCGTCTATTGTGAGCGTTTTCTGTAGGGTTTGCAAATTTCCGATACTGGAATTTGCTAAGCGACTTCTGTTGCTATTTATGTTAGCTGTGATGACATGTTTTAATATTGTTTTCGTTATTATTTCGCATTCTTTAGTTTTGTTTTGATTTGTTTGTATTTGTTAGCCTACTCTTGTCTATAATTTAGTTTCATACAACATTTTTGTTTATACACTGTGGTGTCATGTATTTTGTTTAATTATAGCGCAGATATCGTCACATTTTTTGTGATATTTCATTAATTTCTGCTTTATTTTTAGTTGATTTCTGCGAACGTTTTTGTATTGTTGCTGATCTTTGTTATTGTTTACATTGTTATTGTTTACATTGTTTGCATTGTTTACATTTTCAATGTTTACATTCTGCATGTGTTTACATAGTCATTGTTTACAGTTATAGTAATTAGTTAATGGGCTATGCTAATGCACTGTTACTACTACACTGATGATAAATGAATGATGAATAGTGTCGTGCACTATTGAATGAGAAGTGCACTTATGATCAAGAATTGAGTGCTGATATTTCATATACAAGTTCTTTGATTGGAGACTTGTTTCCCACAGAGACTGGGATAATATAATGTGATGTGAATGAAATAAATTAGTTAATTATTTCAGGTTTTGGACTCATATGTTAGACAACATGTCTACATTTGAGCACTTTATTGAGCAGGGTAAATTGCTTGGGAAGACTGGTAATAAGTTAGAAGAATTTGCAACTGCTCGATATGATAAAGCAATGGAAGCTGAACAAAAGAAACTGCAGATGCAGGTGGATGAAAAAAGATTCCAAATGGAAATGGAAAAACAAAAAAGGGAATCAGAAGCTGAGGAGAGAAAACTCCAGCTACAGCTAGAAGCTGAAAGACTTCAAAAAGAGGCTGAAAATAAAAGACTTGAAAAAGAGGCTGAAAATAAAAGACTTGAAAAAGAAGCTGAAGACTTGAAAAGAAGCTGAAAATGAAAGACTTCAAAAAGAGGCTCAGGCTGAGGAAAGAAGATTACAGAGAGAGTCTGATGAGAGGAAAGAGAAAGCAAAAATGGAACATGAAGAAAAGGTCTTAGCTTTAGAGTTGGAAAAATTGAAATTGACGAGCATGAGTAATGGTAATGATTCAAACAAGGGTTCATCTTCTGGTAAGGCTAATAATGATACTTTTAAGATTAAGTTACCAACATTTAGTCCTTCCAGTGATGACATAATGTTCTATCTGGACAGATTTGAACAAGCATGTACAGCTCATAACATAGACAAAGCAAAATATGTTTATCAGTTATCAGGGATACTGACAGGTAAAGCTCTAAGTATATTAAATATGGTGGATGAACCTGACAAGAACAATTATGAGGTTGTCAGGGCCGCTTTGTTAAAGAAATATCAGCTTAACGAAGACGGCTATCGTCTACAATTTAAAAACATGTTACCTGAAAATGGAGTTGAATTCTCCGAGTTTATTGCAAGAATACGCATTACTTTCTCACGATGGGTTGAACTATCTAAGACGGAAAAAAACTTATGAAGGACTTATGGACTTAATACTTAGAGACAAAGTCATGTCGTCTGTCAATGAGTCTTTCCTTGCTTTCCTTCATGAACGTAAACCTAAAACAATAAAAGAAATGGAAGATTTCTGTTGCCAATACGTAACTGCGCACCCACACATAACCATGGGTAACTCTAAGGTGAAAGAAGGTTTACCAGTTGCTTCGGCAGCTCCGTATGGCCAAAACTTTGCTCGTAGATTCCAACAAAATTTTGATAGAAAGAGTAGCGGTAATTTCTGTCAAAATCATGGAAATCAATTTCATGGTGATTCTTCTTCGAAGAATTGGAGACAACCTGATAGTACTCGTTACTATCACCCTAATAATTATAAGCATTTCAAAAGAGGATATGGTAATAGAGGTTATTCCTGCCGAAGACCTCAGAACCAAACAAATAGATGTTCGCATCAATGTGAACATGATAGTAATCGTGGAAACTGGAATTCGAACCAGGATAACAATTACAATAGAGACAATAATAAATGCAGAGATAATAATAACTCTGATAACTTCAGAGGTAATAATAGTCGGGGTAGATCTCAACACAAAAAAAAGAGATATCAGCAGGCTAATGCTGTACAACAGGAAACTGAGGGAGCCTGTAATCATGTTGTTGATAGTAAAAACTTTGACGCTGTCACTGGTTCTGCTTTTGACTTTGAGAGAGCAAACAAATGCCCCCAATGCAGTACTTTATTCGAACCGGGTACCATAACTACTTTGAGTTGTGGTCACCCACTTCCCGCTCTTCCTGCTGCTGTTGCGCATGACGGGAGGGGTTCTTTAATTCTACATAAGGGTCTTGTTAATGATACTCCGGTCTCACTACTTTTCGATTCCGGATGCACCACTATTGGTGTTAGACAATCGCTTGTAGATCCATCTTGTGCTACAGGAAGGGTTATTAAATGTGTCACATTTGGCGGCACTCTAGAAAAATATCCTACTGCTGTAATTCGCATTGCCACTCCTTTCTTTACTGGAGATGTGCATGCTTGTCTCTTACCTAATCCTATTGCGGACCTTATTATTGGTCGTATTCACGGAGTTAGGGAGTGTACCCCACAGCAGATTGCTGCTTGGGAAGATAATAACATGCAAGCTACAAATGCAGTAGTTACAAGAGCACAAGCTCTACAAACACCCGAAACTTCACTGAATAGTGATAATGAAGTTGATAGCCAAGATAGTCACTTAGTAATCACTCGTGACTCTTTCATAAAATTGCAAGAAGAAGATCCTTCTTTAAAAAAATTCTTCGTTCTTGCGAAGAAAGGTGATCCGAATCAGGATACAAATAGAAAATCTTGGATTGCAATGAGAAACGGCGTACTTGTACGTATGGTACAAGATTCGACTACGTCGGCACATTCGCAAATTCTTGTTCCCAAGAGCATGAGAGTGCAAATATTACAACATGCTCATGACTCGCAATGTGCTGGACATATGGGTTTTTCCCGTACGAAGTCGAGAGTCCTTGCGGCTTTCTTTTGGCCTTTTGTCAATAAGGACATTCGTATTTACTGCCGATCATGCAAGGTATGTCAGGAGGTCAAATCTAGAGGACCACGACATGCTGCGCCTATCCAGGCTGCTGACATTCCTATTCGGCCGTTTCAGAAAATGGCCATAGATATTATTGGCCCTTTTAAGGTCAAGTCGGCCAGAGGACATCAGTTTATCCTTACATGTGTCGATATGTGCACACGTTGGCCAGAGGCTATTCCTCTTAAGAGCATATCTACTACAGATATCGCAGATGCTCTTTGGTTGATATTTTCTCGCTTGGGGTTCCCCAGAGAAATATTGTCAGACCATGGCACTCAACTCATATCTGACACTATGTCACAGGTAATGTCTACCTTACATATTGAACGATCTCTCAGTAGTATCTACCATCCTATGTCTAATGGGTTAGTTGAGCGTCTGAATAGAACGCTCAAGACTTTGCTTGGTAAGATAACTGAAGATCATCCTCAAGATTGGGACAGGGTTTTACCCGCGGCTCTCTTTGCCTATAGAGAAGTCCCTAATGAACACACAGGATTTTCTCCCTTCGAACTTGTCTTTGGCGCGCGTCCACGCGGCCCTATGTCTTTATTACACGATCTCATCACTGCCGATGATATTAGCGATGAAACTCAATCCTCATATGAGTATGTCATTGCTCTTAGACAAAAGATCATTGAGGCATGTAAGCTAGCAACTGCTTCATCAGAAATTGCTAAAGAGAAGGCAAGACAGTTTGCTAACAAGAATAGATGTCTACGACAACTTTGTCCAGGTGACAAAGCATTCGTCCTACTCCCCAGTAGGGAAAATAGACTTCTTATTGCATGGAAAGGTCCGTATGCAATAGTCTCTCGGATTTCCGATGTTGACTATGTGGTCGATATTGATGGAAAGCATAAAACTTTCCACATAAACATGCTTTCGGAATTTCACGAACGTCCGGACTATTTGCTGCCTATTTTCCAGGCAACGGATGATGCTCCTGCACCTCACGGTCATTATTCATCCCTGTCTGTCATACAGGATGAGGAATCTACCTTCTCTGATGTTAATCTTCCCCTTCCAGTGGTTCCATTACATTCTACGGAATCTTGGAAAAACGTTTCTGTTTCTCCTAATCTTTCTGGTGACGAACATCGACAAGTCTCGTCGATGTTACAAACATTTCAGGATGTTCTCACAGACATTCCTGGACACACAGATGTCATAGAACATGACATAATTCTTACCGACAATAATCCAATTAGGGTTAGGCCGTATCCTATTCCTATACACTTTCAGTCGCAAGTGGAAAAGGAATTGGATGAAATGATTCAATTAAATATAATTGAACCATCGACTTCACCATATTCTTCTTCCATGGTTATTGTCCGGAAGAAGGATAAGAACATACGAATTTGTGTTGATTATCGCAAATTGAATCAGGTCACAAAGTTCGATGCTGAACCGATGCCTTTGTTAGAAGATCTACTGATTAGACTTTCTAATTCTAGATTCTTCACTAAACTTGACTTGTCTAAAGGTTATTGGCAAGTGCCTTTAGCAGAGCATGCCAAACCTCTTACTGCTTTTTCTACACCTAGGGGTCTATTTCAATGGAATGTTATGCCTTTTGGTCTCATGAACGCCCCTGCCACTTTCGTTCGCATGATGCGTCGAATTCTGTCACATCGTTCGGATGTCATCGCATACTTAGATGACATCTGTCTCTTCAGTGATACCTGGGAAGATCACTATTTAGGGTTATATGACTTACTGTCCACTCTACGTGAGAATAATTTGACAGCAAAACCTTCTAAAGCTTTTGTTGGTTTTGGTGAAATCTCTTTCCTGGGTCATCGTGTTGGTCATGGTCTCTTGAAGACAGAAGACCACAATACTTCCAAAATACTGAACATCTCTGTTCCTAAAACGAAGAAACAAGTTAGGAGTCTCTTAGGTTTAATTCAATTTTATGGGAGATTTATTCCAAATTTATCTTCGATCATGGCACCTCTCTCAACATTGTTGAAGAAAGGTTCGCCTAATCTGGTCCGTTGGTCTGAAGAATGCCAATCTTCACTAGACCAAATCAAGAATATATTTTCTTCTCCTCCCATCTTAAGATTACCTACTCTTGATAGGACTTTTGTTCTTCGGAGTGATGCTTCATCCACTGGGATTGGAGCAGCACTGATGCAAGAATATGCAAATACTCTGCATCCTGTTATGTACATTTCTAGAAAACTAAATGCGGCAGAGAGGAACTACTCGGTTTTAGACCGTGAGTTGTTAGCGATGGTTTGGTCAATTCTAAAGCTACAAAGATTCCTCCTGGGCGCACATTTCATTCTAGAGACTGATCAGAAAGCTCTTACAGCTATTCAGACTAAGAATTTGAAGAGTTCGAGATCCACTCGATATGCTATAGCTCTTCAACCTTTTCACTTCACGGTACGAGCTATCCGTGGTGCGGATAATGTGATGGCTGACATTTTGTCTAGATGCCCACATGACTCCAACTAATACTTCTGTCCTATATTTCCATATATTACAGAGTCATAACACCTATATTTCTACAATAGATTAGCACATCTGTACTTACTTTATATGTACACACTATCGTGCTTTGTTGTCATCTTCTTCTGTTCGTTTTTTAAGATGATAGAGGAGGACTGAGTAGTTAATATAAGGGCCGTTAGTTTACTAAACAGCCACAATTATTAATAATGTATTGTACCTTATGAAGCATATTAGTTATTAATTAGCATTATATTGCTTGTACTTTCTCAGAATGTCATTGTTGAGCTGAGGACTTACCTTACTAGTATCAAGCATGACGAGTTCTAGATTGTGTACTTACCCTCGGAATACCAGAGCATATGTCCTGGATCGTCATGTAGTTTAACTTTACTATGTACTTATGTCATTACATGTCAAAGAATGTACTATTTAAATTTTCCTATCAGATTTGTACATCCATTTTTAAAGACAATATTAGAGTATGCTGTTTAATGATGATTATGGTAACTTGCATACGTATATTGTGTTTACATGCTAACGTGATGTGTGTTGGTGACACCTCCCCGATGTGAATATTTTTTGAGACATATTTATTTTTCTGTTGAGGTATATCCTCACCAGACACTCTATATTTAGCCTCATGTTAGGCAATTTAATTAATTATCAGCGCATAATTCGTGCGTTTTGAGCCGCTTATCGCATGCTCTTTGATATTTAAAAAAAAAAAATATGTTCCACATTTTTTTTTTATCGGGAGGAGGTGGTGATATGTTGCGTGATAAATTCTCGCAACATCGTTTTATTACAATATCTATTTTATAACGCAAGGGCAACAACTGCTTGAAATTTATAGTCACTTTTCTCGGTAAGCATTTGTCTTCCCGCGTTGGTATTGAATGCAGTTAAGTTTTGAGCTGTGGTCTTTTTGCGCTGGACTGCGCATGACTGGTCTTGTTTTTTGGTCGATCGGTTTCCGCCCACCACTAGTGGAGTGAGCGATTTGAATGGCGAAAGAGATGCCTCGTTGAAGAGGGGATCTCCGCTATTTTTTGTTCTGTCAGGGATGTGTAGTCCTCTTAATGGATATTTCGTTTATTCGAGATAATACCTCTAGTGTTTCCCACATGTCGGGAGGCGTGATATTTCTGTGTATTTCCTGAAAGCAAGGTAAATTGACTTTTTCATTAACTCTATCGATTTTGGGTCGTGAGCGATTTCGATTCATAGCCTGTCTTCGAAAGTCGTCGTCACGAGATGTTTTCCCAGCTCACATGTCGCTGTATTGTACTGCATCGGTTGATGCATGTCCCAAGGACCATTACTTGCTACTTTGTTAAATGAACTAGGTTTGGAAAACCTTTATTATCTAGAGGATATTTTTGAGGACATTATTTATACTTCGGCAGACGTGTCTGTCTTGCTGAAGTCAGACTAAGGAGAGTGAACTGATCTCATACATCTGGTTATCTCCTGGCTGTTATAGAAAAGGATGGAGTTTTTCACCTGACTACATTTACAGCACTATGAAATATAACATGCATCTGACTCATCATTGTAATGCTGTCTACCGTCTATTGCTGTATTGAATGTTGCTGTGATAATGACTGTTTGATGTGCCTACATATTCGCGTAACCATTTTGTCACTGTGGCGTCCACAATAAATAATGAAGAAAAACGTCAACGGCTGTTACAAGAATCATTGACTTTATACGTCGTGAGTTTACTGACGTCCTATGTGGATTGCCCTGTTATTTTTGTATGAACATTGTTTGACTGAACACATCTGCACACTACACAAAACCAGACATGCGGATACCATCCATCATCATATGGCATCACGCATCAACGGTATAGGTCAGTCCACACAAGACAAAGACCTTAATACTGTGTCTAGTAAATGATAGTAGACTAAGAACAGTAAGTACAGGGGGACAAGAGGGTAGTTTTGGTTTTGTATAGAAACATTTATAACACATAAGGAAGGGAAACCCGAGGCCTGTAACAGTAAATAAATTAATATTAGACAAACATAAAGGTATGTTTTTCAGGCACATACCATCATCATATGGCATCACGCATCAACGGTATAGGTCAGTCCACACAAGACAAAGACCTTAATACTGTGTCTAGTAAATGATAGTAGACTAAGAACAGTAAGTACAGGACAGAGGGTAGGTTTTTGGTATTGTATAAACATTTATAACACATACGGAAGGGAAACCCGAGGCCTGTAAACAGTAAATAAATATTAGACAAACATAAAGGTATGTTTTCAGGCACTCGTAAGAAATAAAGAAGTAGAACACTAGACAACAGAAAAATAACAGCGTTTCTAAAAATAACATAACGGTAAAACCCCCAGGTTTGATGAGAACATGTTTTGACTGGCACTATTAAAATTATCCCTGCTATTGCCCCTGTTATTCCCGGGAAAGCGAAGAAAACAAATAAAGAGGTCCTAGAAAATCTAGAAATGAAAAAGGATTAATGAAGGAAATCAAAATTAGACAGCTAAAATATTTTGGTCATGTAAAAAGACATAACACATTACTGAAGATCACAATGGAAGGGAGAGTTGAAGGCAAACGTGCAAGAAGAAGACATCGCTATAAGAAGGAAGATAGATAGTGTCAAGAAATGTACAGGAAAGAGAATATGAGAGTGCACCATCAAGACAAGAGACAGGAAAGAGAATATCAGAGTGCACCATCAAGACAAGAGACAGGAAAGAGAATATCAGAGTGCACCATCAAGACAGGAGACAGAAGACGTTGGAGCTCCAATGCAGCCGACCTTCGATGTAAAAATGGCACCTGATGATGATGTTGTTCCTGGGAAGTCTCTGAGGTGTCAAAGAAAGAACTGGTCATCTGCTCCTTCTGGCATGTCGTATAAGGCTACAAATGTGAGACTGTGCATGATTTTCAAATCATTATGTTTATCAGTTGAAGGTCATTATTAAGACATAACCGACAGTGATGACTTGCTTTTCATTAAGTTGACCTGACCAAACAGATAAATTTTGAACATCTTTCAAACCACTTTTATTTAACATCACATGATCTTTATACAGGTTGGCATTTCAAAATTCACTTGCTCAAAAACCTGTGCTTTCCACTCATTATAAAGAGCTGAAACTTTGCATTCAACTCCCGTTTTGGAACATTTTAATGTATCAAGTTTTAAAGGCCGGCATTGACCTAGCAGATATAATACTGATTAATGATATCTGACCATATACAAGCAGTAGAGTGCATGTAAAATTTATTTTCTAATGTTTGGCCTTCAAAGCATGTATACACTGCTTAGACAGTGCAGACTACGCTGGCTTGGCCATGTTCGCCGCATAGAAGATAGTCGCATCCCGAAAGATGTCTTCTACGGAAAACTGGTAGATGGCAAAAGAACAGTTGGGCGACCGCAGCTGAGATAGATTCAAAGATGTGTGCAAGAGAGACATGAGTGCACTGGGCATAAATCCAGCAACATGGGAGGATAATGCTGCCGATCGGACCAAGTGGCGATGCTCTATCAACGGAGTCAGCTAAGATTGGGCGAAAAGAACGAACGAACGAACGAACTTTATTTTCAAAGGGTAAAGAATTGGGCGCGCAGGCCCGTCTAACATTCTGCCCTTCCATTCTCATTAATCTTGCATACTATATCCTTTCATTCCCACATGATGCTTTAAGTATTAATTTAAAGGCATAGAACATTATAAAGTTACCATAACAGCATTCATTTACAGTATGCAATCATAATAAAAAAAATTAGTATTTTTTTTTAAACAAACAAGCTAGTAATTGGGGGAAAAAAGTAATAATAAAATAAAATAAATTAAACAATAAATAAAAATAAATAAATTCTGTATACCGACACTCACTCATGCGGTCAATCCGTCTACAATTAATCTGTATTTTTGAATGTGTCATCATTCATCAATACAAAAATTACTTAAACACATTCTCGCTTATGTCCATACATTCTTGGTGGAAAATGAAATAATAATAATAACACTTTCTTATGCACTTCTGTGGCAGGAAAAGTCTTTGAGCAGTAGAAAAAAAAAAAAAAAATTCACATTTCTAAAGTACAGTGGTATGCGGGTACATTCTCACGACTCACATTTATAAAGTACAGTATTATGTGGGTACATTCTTACATACATTACATTATATAATAATATTTTAAAGTGAATATAATAATAATATTACATGGATATAAAACAAATTATTCACAAAAACGAGCGGAAGAGGAAAAGAAATGTTGACCTATGGATGAGATGTTGACAGGCAAATGCTGTTTCTATGGAGATAGATAATCAGTGTTGAGGAAGTGTTTGAAAAGTGCTTTGTTAAACGAATATTGTGTAGGTAGGCTTTTTAGGTGGTGTGGAAGGCTGTTCCATAAGTAGGCACCAGAGTAGGCTAGACTCTTTTTGAACAGGTCGATCCTAGGTTTGGGCAGACGTAACTGATGTAATTGTTGTCCCTCTCTTCTACTGGTTTGAAACAATGATCGTAGGTACGACGGGGCATTGTTAGATAGAATTGTGTGAGTCAGCTTGGCTTTGTTGTAGAGAAGACGTTTTTTTAGCGACAGTATTTTGGGTTCTTTTCCTGTCCTTGTGTGTGGTGTCGTGCGATTATCGGTGATCAGACGTACTGCTCTCTTTTGCAGGGAGTGCAGTCTCTTCGAGGTGGAAGCAGGGCAACAATCCCATAGTGTAGAGCAGTAATCTAGATGTGTCTGTATATGTGAGGTGCAGAATAATAGTCTAGTGTCTGCGTCTGAGAAGTGTTTTATTTTGGCTAGCTGGTACGTCTTTTGAGCTAAGTGTTTGGTTAAATTCCGTACATGGGAGTTCAACGTTAAGTGCTGGTCAATCGTGATCACTAGAACTTTGTGTTCTGTTACATGTTCAGTTTGTATTGATTCCGCGTGTAGCTGTAGCGATCTTTTGGTGCAGCTTAGGAGTTTCTGTCTGGTGGTAATCAACATAGATTTCGTTTTTGCTGTGTTTACTGGCATACGATTCATATTACTCCATTTTGTTAGATTGTCTATATCGCTTTGAAGAATCATTTTAAGTGCCACGCAGTCATCGTCACTAGTGTAGATAGTACAATCATCTGCAAAGAGGTCACAAGTTGAATATTTTAGATGTAGTGGCAGGTCGTTGATGAACATTGCGAAGAGTAAGGGTCCAAGAATAGAACCCTGCTATACTCCTGTATCTATCTTCGAGAAATCTGATGTCGAGTTGTTGTGAAGCACTAACTGTTGTCGATCTGCCAGGAATGATTTGATGATGTTTAGTGGATTAGGACCTATTCTGAGGGTTTCCAACTTTTGAACCAAGATAGTGTGGTCAATCATGTCAAATGCTTTTTTGAAGTCAACAAAAACAGCACCACCTAATTTTCCATCATTTACGTTCGACAGCCAGTTGTCTGCCATTTTGGTGAGAGCTGTGTGACAGGAATGTTTGGGTCTGAAACCTGACTGGCTATCAATGAGCAGTTTGTTTGTTGTTAAGTATTGAAATGTGGTGTTGTAAATGTGTTTCTCTAGTGGTTTTGAAAGAGATGATAGAAGGGATATTGGTCTGTAGCTGTTGGGATCGCTATGTGAGCCAGATTTATAGAGGGGATACACTTTGGCAGATTTAAATGCTGTGGGGAAGTAGTTGTGTGCAATACATTGGTTGTACACAAAGGTTAAAGAGTCGCAAATGATGGGCGCAGCGTAACGTAGAATCTTATTGCTGATACCATCAAGCCCTGATGAATTGTTGTTTTTTAATGCCAAGATATATTTGAAAACTTCATGTACTGTTAGAAAAGGAATATGTCTTAGATCTGTTATGGTTTGTTCAGTGTTGCAGAAGGCTGTCAATTTACTAATATCACAGTCCATTGGCTTTAGTATCGACTTGAGATGGCTAATTTCTGTTTTGAAGTGGTTGCTAAAATGAGTTGCCGTGAGGGAGCAGCTTTTTGGTAAAGAGTTTAGTGACTTTGATTTGTGTGTTAGTGTTCACATCAAGCAGAAGAGAGAAGAAAACATCAAAAAGAACACCAGGAAAATAAGCAGGTCACCTCAGGGGCGCATTTCCATAGTCAGTTATGACTGAAGGGGCAATTATTACTATTACTATAATTTTTAGCGCATTTGATAATGTTAATGATTTATTCACGGTACATTTATCTTAAGAAATTGGCTCTGTACTTTGACTTGAAACTCTTGTTCCTACTATTTATACCGCATACCGCAGTACTAAGAATTTATATAGGTTTCTCATCCAGCGCACGTTGCATGCACATGGCCTGGCGTGCTGTCATATGGTATTTCTGCAGTACATGTACCACACTCTGGATTCAACTTCTCCTGCACTGTCATTCACTTTTGGACGCTTCTATTAAGTGATTATTTATCTGTGCTGCTGCTTGTATTGGTTCTTTCTTTTAGCTTTTATTTAGTTGATCCTCATAAAGTTTTGAAACAAACACGTCCATTCTCTTAGAGTACCCTTGCCATTAAATTGAAGTGCGTGCTAGCTTTTCATCATCATCATCATTATCATCATCATCACTGACATTTCCATTTTCACTCCTTATGGAGTATTGAGCCACCACTTCAGATTGTGCTGTGGAGGAAGCCTGCACCAAATGTGCTCTTGTAGTGGTGGTTTGTGTTGCAATCTATTTTACACGATGAGACTGTTAGCGTCATGCACAATCTAAAATTATTCAATTCTTACAATATGCCAGAAAAAAAAAGGGGGGGGGGCAGTAGTCGTCTTTTTTCTTTGTCTCTTCAGAGATCCCGAGGAACTATACGGGGCATGAAAGGGTATATAGCGTACATGTTACTGCCAACGTATAGTCGTTATAAAAAATGTTACAATTTACATGGTTCCCTTGCAGTGGCGTGCACCCGCTGTTTTATCGGGGATTATCGGACCGTGCTTCGCGCCCCCGAAAGAACCCAACTACTACATATCTGGCAAGTCAACAGCATACATTTATATTGCTAACGTAAAATGAGGTATTTCTCCCCACACGTTTAACGACAAAAACATAAGAAAGAAAGATGTTATCCCACACTATGTTTTGTTTTCTTTAGTTGACTTGCCCATATTTTTTATGAAGTCTTGTGTGGGTTAAAACGGGTTTCTACAGCATTGGAATAGGTGCCGCCGTGAGCAACCCTACTTAGCCGCCTTTTACGACATGCTTGGTAGTTTACAGTAAATAAATATTAGACAAACATAAAGGTATGTTTTCAGGCACTCGTAAGAAATAAAGAAGTAGAAAACTAGACAACAGAAAAACAACAGACGTGAGTGGCTTGCTCACCTTTCAAACCCCGGTTACCCACGGGTGTGCCAGTCACATTGTGCTATCACTGGAGAGGTTGATGGTGACTTAGAAACACATGCAGAAGATAACTGGATACAACAGAAAGGGATCAGGAAGACATAGAAAGACATAGAAAAGACCGTGAGCTGATGGCATGGGAAAGGAAGAGTTGGGATGAGTCTGTTGAAAGCCTATGATCATGTTGGAGCCGAACGGTAATGACTGAATGCATGAATGAATGAATGCATGAAAATATGTAATGTTTAAATAGTATATGTGGTCAATGGAGCGTTCTTTTTTCTTTTTCTTTAAAATTAACGAAGCAATGAAACCGGATATGGTGTTGGTATGTCTGCGCATCAGTGTATGTTCGTGTGTTTGAGAATGGACAGCTACATTTCAGGGTTATCGATTCGGGTAAATCTGTCTCGAACTCGAGACGGATTTAAGTCCCCATTACGACTCGACTCGAGCTTCACTCGAGTCCCTAGTTTTACATTAACGACTCGACTTCGAACTTGCCAAATTTTAGGCGAATCAACTCCCCGTACGTATGCACGTTTCTAAAATGTACTACTGAAAAATAAACAATGCTACTGAGTAATTTTATGTAAATATGTTACACATATTCTTTTATCAAATGAAAACAGTCGGAAAATAAAATATTAAAAACAGATTATTAATTTTTATTACTATTTATAGTCATTGACTTGATTTTTCGAGTAAAAACAATTGTGGCTATAAACAGGGTTACATAAAAATGAGACTCGACTTGAAAGGTTCTGTTAGGGATCTGCCAATCGATGTGAGACTTGTACTAAGTGACTTGATGCTCGACTTGAGACTTGTTAGGTAAGACTTGAAGACAAATGTACTACACTGTATTAACTACTTCTGCTTAGGGCTGATGCGATCAGCTCGTTTGCCAGCACTGGACCATGAACACAACAATAGTAGGTGTATTACAAAGCAGTGAAAGCCTTTTTCAAAACACATACTACTGTATTTTGAGATCGGTAAAACAGAAACCTCTTATTGTTAAAGAAATGTTTCTATCTCTTTTTTTCCCATGCCAATCAGTGGTAGACAGATATTACTGGCATCCGTTCTTTTGGAAGACACCCGATCCCTCTTTTTCCAAGGTCATTCCCGCTTTGGCCTCACATTTCTGCCCTCTCCCCGCTCACATCCTCTCAGAGTTGATGAGGTAACATGGCTTGGTCTTTAGCCCTGGGAAAAAAAATAAAAAGCGCCGACGATTGCCTACGTAACACGTTTCATAACGATCTATACTTGCTGCACACAAGTGATATATGCTGGAACCTTTTTCTGCTATCGTTTAGATCACTGTAATAGTATGCATTTAATTCCGCCGGTATTTTCACACCGCTTATTTTGAAACCTGTTTTGTCGAGTTCGCCAAAAGGACAATTCTGCAATTGTCACTCTCGTTTTTCACAGTTTGAAATTGGTTGTTTAACCTTTCCAGTGATAAATGTACATTCTACCTAGTTCACTTCCGGTGTAAGTTATTTTATTTTATAGGTTTGGTCGGTTGAATTAGAAAAGCCTGGGTTGAAAAATGCGATGATGGAGTGTACACAGATATAGACTAAGTCATGTTATGGCTCAGTCAGCACCCTTTAGCTTCCTAAAGACATGCCCTTCCACAGACTCAAGCAATGTTCCCTGCTCCATGCCATCAGCTCAAAGTATTTCCTTGTCTCCCTCATTCATTTTAATTCTGTCTCCACTTCTTGTTTCCGCGTGTTTTTTTATCTCCATCTGCCTCTCTTTCCCACGAGATTCCAGAACAAGGAATAGGTTACCTCAATAGGAGTCCTAGGATGGCCACTGACCGACCAGAATGGGGACAGTTTGTTGCTGCATATCAAGACGCAACTAGGCGGGATGGCCACCGACTGCTTTGTCAGTCATCCAAGAAGAAGAAGAAATAGGTGTTCTACATGTGCTTAACTGGTTCTTGTCATCTCACGTTCTACATGTGCTTCGATGAAGGCTTCCTGTTGGGGTGGCGGGAGGGGCAGATGCAATGATGGTATGTTTCGATACAGAGAAAAGAAAATGAATGATTAATACACTGGTGATGCATTCTGACAGATTATTACCAGAATATTGCTTTATATTTTCTTCCTGAGTGTTTATTTGTTGCCTCAGCTAAGTGCAGCTTATTTCTTTTCAAATGAAATACACATGAGTATTATCACAGCAAATTGTTTTATTTGGAAAAGAATGCACTTGGGAGTAATTTTTTTTGGTTTGTTAAAGGAGCTTGGGACAGGGTTGTGTGGGGAAATTCATGATCAGGAGTTGAAAATATGAAATATATTAATAACACAGTTTTTTTTAGGATATTACTGACGATAATTTAACAACATTTAACTAGTGTAACAGAAAACTAGTGTAAAAGCCCGTCGTAAGACGGGAATTAAATTCAAAAGCAGCAATACTTAACTGCAATTTTACTTATTCAAAAGTATTTAAAACAACCACTGTGCATCACCACAGTATACGACCTACGTAGCAGCAGTGAGGATCCCAATGTGTGTATACGGGATCACACATTCTACAAATATTTTTGTGCACACCGTCATTTGCTCACTTTTCTTTGTCGAGTGTTACTATTTTCGGGAGAGTACATATAAGGGAAACAATACAATTAATGCCTCACTTTCAACCAAAGTTGCATCCCTCAGCTAATGATGATATCAGAAAATAAATCGTCAACACGAGTTTTGTCGCACAAAACATCATTAAGACCAGTTATCTTCTTCTTGTTGAGAGTAGTCTTTCTAAAAATGTCTGACAAGTTTTCCTGGCCTGTGCCGTCTGCTCAAGATCTTTCCATGTCCACTTCATCCCCTTCATGTCTGTCTCCAGTTCTCTTCTCCGTGGGTTCTTTGGTCGCTCCGTACCTCTCTTACCCTTGGGATTCCAACACACGGACTGCCGGGTAATGCTATCAACAGATTTTCTCAATGTGTGTCCTATCCATCTCCAGCGTCTTCTTCTCATTTCTTGTGACCTACCATCATCAATATATATATATAAAATCCCAGCTTTTTCTGTCAGTAACGCGAAGGGACGCAACTTTGGTTGAAAGTTAGACATTAATTGTATTGTTTCCCTTATATGTACTCTCCCAAAATTCTAACACTCGACACAGAAAAGCGCGCAAAAATATTTATAGAATGTGTGATCCCGTATACACACATTGGGATCCTCGGTGCTGCTACGTAGTTCGTGTAATGTGGTGATGCACAGTGGTTTTTTTAAATACTTTTGAATAAGTAAAATTGCCGTTAGGTATTGGTGCTTTTGAATTTAATTCCCGTCTTATGACGGGCATTTACAACTAGTGTGTGTCATAAAAAGCGACTAAGGTGGGTTCGACATGGGTCCGCTTACACCATACTGGAGAAATTAAAATCGTAAAAATTTTAAGAAGAACATCAACAACAGGTTTATCGTGAAGAAAAACAAATCATAGTAAATATGGGGGGGGAGAAGACAAAATCACTACCAGGAGTTATATCTAGGACAGATAGACTACAATATTATTTTGATATTTAGTAACTTCTTCACTACTTCAAAGAAAAACGGTAAACATTGAACAAAATACAAAACATGTTGTGCCATTTTTCACTAGTCGACAGCTAACAAAAACTTCATAAATGTGTCCATAGTAAATATTTAACAGCTCTTTCTCTAAACGAACATCAAACTCTTCTTAAATCAACAACATAATTATTCAGCTTGTTTATGTTCAAACATATACGTTCTTTAAATGTTTCGCTTAATTTACCTCTTGTTTTTTTTTAAATTGACAACAATACAGCTATTTGTTTTTTTGTAGCGGTATCTCGCATTTCACATAGCGCGCACGGGCATACATTTACAGGAATGTTTTTCGTATTCCCTCAACGCAGTCGTTAACACAATTCCATAAATTATACACTAATTAAAAGATCCTTTTTCTAGCATTGGATACAAACGGGGGAAACTAAATTGTAGATTTACAAGGCAGCCATTATTCTGGAAACCCTGTGGTAAAAGAAACAGAGGGATCAAAACACATGGAGAAGGAAATTAGCCATTGAGATGGTGGGGATAAAGATGTCATGGAAAGACCTACATGAGATGGCACAGGATAGAAAGGGTTGAAGTGTATTAGTTGAAGTCTTAGGCTTCAAAGCCAGCTGAAAGGAAACGAAAAATGTTCTTGATGAGTACATTATTTTGTATATCATTCGTTCTTTCACGACCACAGTTACACGAAGCACTTCTTCTTCTTTGATCCTTCGCCGCAGACTGTCAAAGCAGTTAGTGGCATCACCCCTGGTGGCGTCTTGTAGGGCAGCAACAAACTGCTTCCACTTTGTTCGGTTGGCGGCCATCCTTCGTGCAGTGTCCCAACTCTAGTTGATTCTTTGCATCTATGCCTCCACAGTTCTCCATCAAGGTGTTTTGGTCGGCCTCTCTTTCGCTTTCCTTTGGGGGTTCATAGCATAGCTATTCTTGTGATGGCATCACGGTCCCTTCCCAACTCCATCGTCTGCCAGCTATGATGGTGTGCATGTCCTCTTGGTTACTCCGAATAAGTAGTTCTTGGTTGCTGGTGATATTCGGCCAAAAGATTCGGTGAATTTTCCTTAGACACATTGTGAGGAAAGAGGACAGTTTCGACATTTCCTTCTCTGTTACTCTCCAGCATTCCGCACCATAAAGAAGCACAGAAAGTACAAAGTTCTCATGTAATCTTAATTTGGTGCTGTACTGGGAAGACTTCCAGATGTTGTTGAGACTAGCAAAGGCTGTTCTCGCTTTATTCATTTTGTTGCTGATGTCCTTGCTTGTTCCGCTGTCTGGCGCTACGTAGCACTTAGGACTTAAGAAAATTAATATTTCATTTTTTTTTTAAAGAAAAGAAAATAGTATGGACTCAGTTTTACAAACTGACGGTACACAAGAAACACAGGACATTTTAGGGTCGAACCTTTGTCAGCCATAGTTACAAACAGGCGACAAAGACAAGAAATATAATCAGGTTTTTAAAAAAAAGGAAAAAGAATGGACAATGCAAACAGGTAGAAAAAAATGATGAATACATCGAACAACGATATGATAAAAAAAATTAAAATAATAAAAAAAAAGAAATAATAAACAACGCAGGTAACGCTTGGAAAAAGTACAAGAAATAAACAAGTACAAATAAGGACCAAGAAAGAAAGAATATCAACTTAAATAGCTCCAAAAAAAAAAAAAAAAAAAAAAAAAAAAATCAATAAATTAATAAATACAACAAATATGAAAATGCAAAGAAGAAAATGAAATAACAGAGCAAATAAATAGTCCTAGCATGAGATATGAAGAACAACTCCGCTTTAGTCATTGGACTGCAATGCAAAGTGAAAAAAACTACTTCCCTTATTCCCTTATCAGGACTTACATAAACGCCCATGACTTCCATTTGTTCAGACTGATTTTCTTTGGTGTCAGTTCTATTTTTTGTGTCTTTTTTTTTTGGGTGGGACTTCGAGGACCTCTGTCATTGGTCCAGTCGCTCCGTGGGTGTCTCTCATTACACCTGTTTGTATTGTTACTCTTTTGTTTAATTTAATTCATTCATTGATTTCCTTTTCTCGGTCCTTGTCGCGAGCAAAGAGTCACTAATACAGCTGGCCCACTTGCAAGAAGTCTGTTTCAAAGTCTTCGTGCTGTTTCAGATGACACGGTTGCTCGCCCTATTCACAGCCTCCAATTAATTCCGTTAATAAAATATAATAATACAGCAATACCCCGATAGCGCTGTTAATTCGTTATTGAAAAATCGAACGCTAACCGAATTAGAGCTAAACGAAAATTGATTTCCTGTAAGAATAAATAGATATCAGATTACATCGGTTGGCTTTTACCTGATTTACTGCATGCGAGGGGGGAGGGAATCTTACTTTGGACCCATGATAGGCAGGAGGACATGAAAAGTGGCTCTGTTTAGGACATGACAACTCGTTGGGAGAGCCCAGAACCAGGGCTCAGCATTTTAGTTCTGTCTATTTGTAGAGCCCTCGTAGATGGTGAAGAATGCAGAGTATGCCACATGCTTCTTCCTGCTAGCTTTGGGTCAGATGTGATGATCCGTTAAACACAAGCCAAGCTGGAGAAACTGGAGCTCATGACTTCAACTCAACACATGTTCGGAATGGCAGAAAAGCCACAGGAAAAGTGAAGACCTACAGTGTAGATAATACCAAGGAGTCTTTAATTTGGTATTGGCTGCTAAAGAGCGAGAAGCTCAGCACCCCTAGTTAAACAACAACAACAACAACAACAACAACTACCTCTCTTTTACTTTACGAATTCAAGATCAATGACTGCCCTGTAATGCTCTCAAATGATTTCCTCAATGCAAATAATATACAACGCCAGCGTCGTCTTCTCAACTCTTGTTACACTGGCACCACCTGTCTCAGTTGTGTAATCAGTTCCACATTAATGACCACGTCATGCCATTTGATGTTCCTTTTCTACACAACAAGTCATTGGCGTAATAATAAATCAGCTTTTTTTATTACTGTCATTACTTACGCCGTCTTCTTTTATGTCTTCTAACGTTTGATTGAGAGCAGTTAGCGCATTCTTTGCAAGGAAAGGGGAAAAAAAAAATGAAAATCGAAAACTTGCGAGTTTTGGAAAACACGGCAAAGACGAATGGGGGCTTGTTTTTTGTTGGAGTGAAAAGACGAAGGTGAAGATAATTTTCAAAAAGTTGTGTAACAAAAAATAAAAATGCTGAATAATCCTAGAGAGAAACTCTCATAGGAAGAAAGAAGTGTTGTCGAAAAAAAAACATGAAAATGCTCCGAAATGAAGTGACCTGGATGGAACAAATCACTAGAACGTTTGAAGAAAATTTTCCTGAGCTTAATATGCTGTTTGAACAGCTGCGCAGAAAGAAGGTGCAAAATTTGACTTCAGATGAATCATCATCATCATCATTATTATCATACTTTACCTCCCGAAGGAGCTTATGCCTTCAACAAACTTCTATTAAGTCTTCTTGTCCCGTGCCATTAACGAAACGTCTTTCCATGCCCTTGTCATCCCTGTCACGCCTGTCTTCAGTTGTCATCCCTGTCACGTCTGTCTTCAGTTATCATCTGAAAGTGTTCTTTGGTCTCCCACTACATTGTCTTGCCCTGGGAAGCCAGAACTAGAACTGCCTTGTACTGCTATCAGCAGGTTTTCTCACTGTGTTTCCTACCCATCGCTATTATCTTCTTCTCATCTCTTGTTCCACTAGCACTGATCTGATTCCTGTCATTAGTTCCACATTAGTGATCTTGTCATACAGCTTCAATCCTCCTGTACTACACAAGAACCCATTTGTGAAAGTCTGAGCTGTTTGGTATTTTAGAAGAATGTACAATTGAAAACCACGAGCATTTTCATGACTGTGGCTTGGATGGAACTTTTTGTTTTTAGCTACTGGAACATTTGCAGACAATCTGTCTCGAGGATGATAGACGAGGATGAAGCGATGAAATATTTCGAACAACTGGTTTGGATACAAATCGACGAATCAGTTTCAGAAACGTTCTACGGTAGAATCTACGGTTCGACAGAGAACTAGAAAGCTCAGAAATAAAGTGGCTTGGATGAAGTAATTTAACAAAAATTACCAGAACATTTGCTGAAATCTTTTGGAGCATAATTGTTACTGTATGTGTATGGGTTGTATGGGAAGTTAGTGCTACTATCTGGCACAGCTGACAATGTTGACGTCAGCAAGGTCGGGCTTACTGTAGTGGCCGAAAGTTGTATAATATCTTTACATGCGAATGTTTTGAGTTCCTTAGGTTTGTTTACATTCTGTTATCACCCACACAACAGTAACGTTAGGTCAGTAAATCGACCAACGGGTAAGACGAATAAGGTTTTTCCAACGCATACACCGTTTATTCATCACAGCAACATTGACACCACGAACAGTACATTGTCACAAGTTATAATGGCAAAAACAAATGCCAACAATCCATAATGAATCTGATCGCATTAACATCGAATCGATGAACAGTCAATCGTTGCAAACGTTACAATGGCAAACATGTGGTAATAATCCAGAATGAATCTGATCGTATGAACAGCGAATCAATGAACAATCAATCGTTGAAAAAGTTACAATGGCAAACATGTGGTAATAATCCAGAATGAATCTGATCGCATGAACAGCGATTCATTATAAATGGTAATAGCCGGTATAATCCATGGCATTAATGATATATAGAATCTCTTCCCTTCAAAACACACTCTGGACACACTAGCGAGACTATCCCCGTCTCGAAGCTCTGCCAGATACCTAATGACCGAGATTATAGTTTCTCAATACAACTCAGTACATCTTCACTCAAGCGCGAACTAACAGCTTGAGATGTGAGCTCAGCTCACCCGTATCTCTCCCCCAACTACTCAGAACATTTGAACACTTTCTTTGTGTTTAAAAAAAACTAACACATACTCAGTTGAGCTATGTTCAAAAATATAGTGTACAAAGCACCCAAGTAAAAAATCATCTCATAACTTTAAACGTGCTTACTAGCGTGTCTATAAAAAAATCAGACCCGTACGTAAGAATCCCAAACACTTAACTCCCACTCGAAAACATGACTTAACAATAATATGTGATGATGAAGGGATGAAAGTGGCTCAAACAGTTGCTTATAATGCAAACTGACAAAGCAGTTGCAGTGTCTCACTTTTGAAGAATGTTATGCTGAAAAACACGAAACATTTCATGGTTTAAGTGGCGATGAACATGACATAACTGATGAGGTCTGATGATAGAATTACAAGATGTCCATATTCTGGAAGCCCCAGGGTAGGGGAAGCAGAGGCAGATGGAAAAACACATGAAGAAGAGAATTCAAAGAGAAAATGAAAAAAAAAAAAACCCAGAAAGGCATGGAAAACCAATGACCTGATGACCTTCTGTAAAAGGACTTGGCATGCTTTTGTTTTTGTTTTTATACTGAAGTTCGTTACTCGCCTCATGCATATTTTGTACGAATAAATAATTAATTGATTTCAGGTTCATTCACAAGAAACTTTGTGTTTTTCCTATGCAAGGAATACCCGGCGCATCCGCATGTGGGTTATACTTTTGAAACACAGTATGCTGTTCTGTATGAATAAATACACATGTTTATTTCAACGGGGCGTGCTGTCTGACGAGACATGTGGATGCATATGTTGATTTTATCATAGACTTATTACAGCTTCACTTTACGGCGACACAGTTATCACATTTTTTTACCGCCACCCTTCACTTTATCCAGCTGAAAGTGTAGCTAACTATGCTTTTTAGTTAGAGAAGGAATATTCAGCGAGGAATAGAACTGGTCACCCCTCCTCATAAAACACGATGGGCCTAGTAAGGTGATGTCTCTAAGGCTTCACTACCCCACAGCAGTTTTTTTGCTACGGGACTACCTTTATCTTGTACCATCAAGAGTCCGTATGATAATAATACAAATTTCCATATTAGTGGACGGATATATCCTCATCATCGTCATGAATAAAAGCGGCAGAAGATTTATCATAATTAGGGCTGTGGAGTCGGGAGTCGGAGTCGTGGAGTTGGTCGTTTATTTAGTGGAGTCGCAGTTAACAAGAAATGTCCGGACTTCGACTCCGAATTTGATGCCATATGACTAGTAGAAACCTGCAGTCGGAGTCAAGAGTCGGATTTCAAAAGTTTCAGAAGTCGGAAAATGTTTTTTGGCCGACTCAACAACGCTGATCACAATCATTATCATGACTGTCAAAAACATCACCATCACCTACGATACCATAAAAACTAGCATTAGGTATATCACGATTATCAAGTAGAGCTGACAAGTGCAAGCGGCGGAAAACAATTTTAGTGTTGTTGTTATTTCAGCGGCTTTACTACTTCGGTTCTGTAAAGATACCGTTTATTTTTTCATGAATGCTAGACTCACAATCAAAGGTGCAACGTGAACCGTGGATATCTCAATCATATTATCTCCTGCCATTCCATCAAGCGAGTTAAGAAATTCTTAGTGCATATTTATATACGAGTGTGTACTCCATAACGTTTATCTTTCATTCGTTCATATCAAAATGAACTCTGATGGGGATTCTGCTTCTTTACTTTACCTTAAATGTTTTCAGTTAACTCTTCTCGTGAAGCGGCATGGGGAGCTAAAGTTTTCATTCTTTAGGCAACGTTGAGTTAATGGCTGATATGAATCCGTGTTGTAGGTTATCTGAAATATTGTTTATCACTCTGCCTCTTGGTCTTTCCAGTGACCCAAACCCATATCTTCCAGTAGTATAGGCAAGTAATGGAAATCTCATTTTCAAGCTATAGTCAAACCACATTAGTATCTGTCTCTATATATGTGATGCAGGAAGTGGTTACTACGTTTTTTTTTGACGTCATAATTCTCATTCTGTCCCTAATGGTAACATTATTGGCTCTTCTTAAGCATTTTTCATTTGTGATTTACCAGCCTGTGCTCTGGTCGTTGACCATGTTTGACACGAATAGCAAAGAATTGGTTAGAATATACTATTCATTGGTTGTCACTTAGTTTCCATAGTGATATTCGGGTGTTTGTTCACTGATAACAGCTGGTACGTCACCACACCTGCTCTTTCACATATTGTTTCAATGTTTCTGTCACGTGATCCATTTTCCCGCTACAGTAACCTTTAGGGCAGACCCAGATCAACCTGCATTATTTACTGGCCACCAGGAGATTTAGCAATAACATGCCTGGCGTAGCAAGCCGATTGTGGTTTTTCTATTGCTGGAAATGCTTCATTATAGCACAAGAACTGACACCATCGGGATTAGGATGAACAAAGTTTTAAAACCTACAAAAAAGGAATTCGATTAAAACAGCTTCATTGGATATTTGTGGGCTAAGTGATGCTAAATTCCACAAATGCATTAATGAACTTCTTGACCATGTGAGACAGCGGAAACTGGAAAAATTGTTCCCTGAATTTCGGCAGCGTACTATTTTCAAACGCTATGCCTGGTGGCGAAGGTTACAATGTCTCTCTACAACTTGCTGTTGCCAGCACTGTTTATCTTATCTGTTGCTGAACATTTTTTTCCATGCCATGTGACAAGTTATGAAAAATAGAGCACCTCGACTAGTTCACTTGATTCCCACAGGCGCCCCTTATTTTTCATTCATTTTCATTCAACCGACTCGTTCACCTTGCTTTACTAATTAGCATGCACGTTGGTTGCACATAAGCCATGCCTTTCTCGGTACCTGCCTTAATCAGAGTTTAGCCACGCCTACCTGTCTTCTTTCACGCGCTATTAAAGCAGCTTTTCAGATCCTGAACTGACATTCCTTCAAAAGGGGACGGGTCAAGGGCGATAAGACGTACCTTTGATGGTTACATTTGACAGGGGGAATTAAGCGAACGCAAAAAGGGGCGATAACCACAGTTACCGACCACATCCGTTTGTTTGTGATCCCCAGGGGGACGTAATCAGCTACAGTAAGAGACGGGATCAAAAGACTTCTGCTCGCTAGCAAATGGCTATGCGGTCGGCAGAAGTGTGAAAGAAAGCTTTCATTCAGGAATCGAACCGTAGATTTTCCCAAAATACGGGCTAAGGCGTGATATCTCGCACTAGAGAACGAAAGAAGACCTATTCTATATAAATACCTCATCCTTTAAAATCAGTTATCTAGTCGTCTCAGAATTTTCGGAATATCTAGCTCGAATCCTAGAGCCATTATACAAAGTGGTTCACTTAGAATTTTGTTGTAGATAGTTTCATTTTCTGTGTTGCGGTAAATATATATTAGCATTTAAGTGAATAACGTGTTAAAGTTCGTCATTATATTTCACTAGGATTTACTGTGTTAATTGATAGCGTATTAAATACATATAGCTATTTTTATCCAGCTGTAAACGTAAAATTTAATTACTCGCTATTGCACAGTAATAGATGTTTAATTAATTAATAAGACGCTAGGTATTTGATAAATGACGAAGTATAATACATCATGCTTAATTTTATAAATGACTAGTGTTCATATCGCGCGTTAAAAGCGTTAAGATAAACTAGACTCTTGTGGGTTTTTAAAAATATAATTTAATACCGGAGTGGTTATGTGGCAGGGGTGGTTGTATCAATTCGTATGATGTGGCCGGTGGTCGTGGTGGTATCAGTGTTCTTCTGTGTGTTGCGACCTGCCTGCCTGCCTGCCCAGGTTCTTTGCCTCTTTTAGTTAGCAATGACATGCTGCATAATTATAACAGACACACACACACACACAGCGAGCGATGACATGACGCCATAGTAAATGAAGTACTGTTTATTTACACGTGGGAGGACCGTTGCTGTCTGCTTTGACCTCTACAACCATGGTCCATCATAAAATTATACAATGTGTAAGTTCTTCCTTAATATTTATTCCTTTCCTCACTCTCTCTCGTTCAGTATCAAATCTACACCTTATGACCTGTAACCATCAATGATCATTCAGGTGCTATAGTCTCTACTTCTGTTCTTTCTTCTTAACAATTTCTTAGTTTATTGTTATACACCAACTCAGTGTTTAGGTTATCTATTGGTAGACCGGACCTCTCCGGGGTTGTTCTTTTCCCTTTTATCACTGAAGAATAGGCCTACTGTCTATGTATGTATTAGATTTCACTCTTCGTACCTTTTCCCTTTTCTGAATAAAAATCTACCTCACACCGTTCCTCCTTCTAAACAAGAATTCTCTCTATTCAATATGTTGGGTTAATCATCACCCAAACTCGTAAATATTTATCACACAGTTTACTTGAGTACTGCCTTCAACATGGCTACTAGCGTATAGGTGCGACCTGCACTCTCTAACTCACGCCTCTTGACTCTGCTGAAAAGCGTGCCTCACTGGATTTTCGTTCACCTATTTTCTCATGCACATTCTTATTCGCGCATCCCCTTTTTCTACTCTATCTGAACCTTCCTATTTCTAATTCTCCTTATTCGTTCCCTTTGCCTGCCAGTCGTCCCCTTTATCTGCCACAGTTAAGAGGCCTTGCGGTAAACGTGTGTTAGGTTATAATATTTATATTACTGTTATGATATTTGTTTTTGTTTCCAACAAAATCTAGGCTGATCAACCCTGCGATCTAGCGATCTGAATAGCTCCAGAAACATTTTTAATTATTATCGGGTCTTGGATTTTGACCTGTGCGGTCCTCTTGTTTCCATCCAGAGAGAGAGTTCTAACGCAAAAACATTAATAATAAAGTATAACTGGACACGCAAATTACCCAGATTGTTTACCTACAATTATCAGCCCGTGGTGGCCAAATATCTAGATAACATTGTTCCAGAATACTGACTATCGTTGTTTTCCTTTTCTTGAGTGGATTTATCCAGAACAAAGAATACTTGGATCCAGAATCGGCACTCAAACCCCAGAGAGAGAGAGAGAGAAAAGCAGATAGGATAACTTTTCATTATCATTATTGGTTTCAAACAGTTTACCCACCAGACATTTTCCTTTAAATATCGGGACTACTGTGTATTATCCATGGTGAACATTTGATCGCGGCTTATATTTTCTACATTACCTGACGTGAACTTTCTCATATCCAATAAGCGCTATCAAAGCGGGCGTTCCCCCTTAGGACAAATTAATCATCCTTGGAGGAACTGGGGCTCACTTGGAAAAGCACCACACTGGACTATGTTAATTAGGCACTGAAGTTACGTTCAAGAATAGTAGGTAAGCGTGATTGAATGTGGCCACAGATTGACAGATTGTAAGAAAGAAGAATGAATATTTCTTATATTGTATAATCATTGTACTCACTTCTGTCTTTTCTTGTTCGCTAATACTGTTATTTCTTTTTTTGTTTTGTTTTCAGGATAGATTTACTAGAGACTTTGTTCTTTACTTTATCGTCTACTCCTATACTCTAGAGTTACTCTTTTGACCTTTTGGGGTTACAAACTTCTGTGGGAACTACCTCTGTTGGGATCTTCTTTGTTTTCCTGTACAAGAGGGGAGGGCCTATTGGGTTAATAATCTTAATTTTTTATGTAAACTTTACTTTAGTGATGTAAATGATTGATGTTGTGAATTTTTAGTGATAATAAACTTAATAAACTTTTAGTTATCGTGTTGGTCATCCCTGCCCTATATGTTATCCATAGTTTGTTTTCACGTCTGTGCGTGTTGTCACAAAATTGTGTGTACGTGAGTGTAGTGTAACTCGTGTTTTGTACCAGGAGAGATAGTGCGTCTAATTTAAATATAGTCGTAAAGATAGGCTGGATTAGAGCAATTCCTCAATCCAGAGACTGTTCTTTCTCTTACACTATCACCCCTCGTGAAAAGAAGAAAACTATTTCTTACACCTTACTCTCACATAGTTAACACTATCACCTCTGCTCGGACGGGACCATAAAAATCTCAGACCTATCCTATCAAAATTTACGACATGCCATAATGTCAAAGTGTCCAGTATTTTCTTTTTTTTTCGTGTTTTATATCTTTTTCCTTCAATCTTTCCTGTTGCCAAGGTTTTGCAGCTTCACTTTTCGCTTGAGATGCCCAAAGAAAGCAGACTGCTTCCGCCTAAAGTGAGTAATAAGCTTTCTTTGTGCGCTGGTTCCTTTCATGACATCACCATTATTCTTGTATACAGGCCCATGGTATTCTTATCACTTGTCGTGGAATATTCTAATCCACATATATAAATTATTAGGTAAATATGAAGCCTAACAAATAAAATTAATAAAGAAAAGAGCAATGGTAAAATAACAGTGCTGTCACAAAGAAGGTACTCGAAATCCCCCTTGTTTTCTGCTTCGTCTGCAAATTGTAACGCTTTCACGTTGATAGTAAAAGCCTACTATATTATTACCCGCTTTCTTCAATGAAACGTGTGCTGTATTTCTTGGAAAAACATTGAGAGGCAGACTGCGTAATGACCTAAATTAATCCTAACATTAATTATATTACGTTACCAAAACGAACGAACAGATGGACTCAAATAGAAAGAAAGAGAGAGGGGCGAATAAAATCAGGAACGCATGCAAAATTAAACACGCGTCTCGCTATTAATGCCACCCCCAACACGCGTCGCGCGATACACAATTACTACTATCACGCGTGTTAGGCTACAAGCACTAACTTTTTCGGACGGACAGTGATAAATTCACTACCCTTCCCAGAGTTAGGTTTTAAAATCACAAAAACGCTTATTAGGAAAGATAACATTATATGGGTTTACGTTTGAAAACATTACAGTACCCAGACAGCACATCTTCGAAACAGGAGGTAGAAGGAATTGCATATTTTGAACGCAGCCACGTAGCTCTTTTAAATTTGGATATTTGGGTTCCTTAGGGCTTGCTGACAAAGAATATGTAAAACGTTACGCAAATAGTCCAGGAATTAATAAATTATAACCAAAATAAAATAGTGGGGATGCCTGACAACATAAAATCATTTCTGCTCATAAAATTTTTTTATAACGTGTTTGAACAAAACCTTACGTTACAGAAATAGCCTACCATGTAAACTCCAAATTGATTGGAGCGCAACAAATGAAAGACTAACCACAATTGGTCGGGCTATAAATACTATCTTGGTTGTTAGGGAGACGTAGGAAGGTAACATTTTTTCAAACACTTGTCGAAACGTGGCTCGATTGGCCAGACTCGCTGATATAATCACTTAGGAGCGTTAGTTCGAAACCACTTGTTTAAATAAGCTTGATAAAGCAACAGTGCGTTGAAGCCAGCTCATATTTTTGCTAAATAAAAGCCTGGAACATAAGCAGATGGGAATTTGTGCCAGTAAATGTGCCAGAATTCATTGCTAATCAACGTATCTGTGTTTATTCTATGAATTGTGGTAAGCTTGAACCATTCAGTATCTTTTAATGAAAATTGAATGTGAATTGTTAATTTATGCCTGTATATATATATGTGTAGTTCAGTGGCAAACAGGAGATAAAGCCTATAATGCTCCAGCCTGAACAGAGGGTGTCGGAGGAAAGTAAAACGGCATGGAATGGCCAAATAGTACACTGACACCTGGATGATTGACTAGAAAGAAATAATGCTGGAAGTGCAGAGGCGTGGTAACCATTAAGGAGGTAAATACTGGTATAAAGTATTTCAGATGAAGCTGACAGTTGGCCTAACGCTCTGAACTCAATGTTTGTGATGTATTGTGCTCAGTGTAAAAAAGAGAGTATAAGTTAGTTATGAAGTAGAAGGTACATCCTTCTTGTTTACAGGGACCGTGGTCTTGATGGTACTGAGCAGCACCTGGTCAGAGCTTTGCTGAATCCAGAGTCGGACAGCATACTCCTTGGTCTTTTTAGCTATCAGTGAGGTGTCTCCAGAGCCCAGGGGAGAATTCGAGCAGAGGAGTCCTTTCCTGCCGCCATCACGCAAGATAAGCTGATTTGGCCAGCTGAGCTCAACATTATGTCCCCTCATCTTGAAATGACTTTGTAAAAATAACATTCAGAGGGGAATTTAATTGTCTTAATATCAGGAACTGAGAACATCTCCAATACTAGTCCCAAAAGACAAACTATTGAAGTCATGATGACAAATACCAACAGAGCTTGAACAAAACAAAACCAGTATTACCTCATATTACTACTACACAACTGACACACATAGGATATTTTTAATAACATATGTCACTACAATATTCATATTGATAAAGTCTGTACATATACTTGTAATTAAAATTGATTGTGATTGTGGTGAAGTGGGATGTTATAAATATTTATATGGGACTTAGTGTACTGACTGAGATCAGCTGTGAAGGTATCTATATCTATTAAGAGTAGTGTATTATAGATAACCTTACTTGCTACCACATATCTATATATCTCAGTCAGAATTATTCTGGAATAGTGTGATGACTACGTTATGTGTCTAGGGTATGTGTATGATGAAGTGTAAGTCACAACAACAGACAGATAAACAATTTAATTTAATCCACTACTCTTGACAACACTGTGACACTCACATACATATAACACTCTATGAGAATATCTTAAGGAGTCACTGATAACTTTTCAAATAACAATATGTATTCATTGTTATCATAAAGGTATATGTGTCCTGATTCAAATACAAAGGAACCAGGAATCACAATCAATTTTAATTACAAGTATATGTACAGACTTTATCAATATGAATATTGTAGTGACATATATTATTAAAAATATCCTATGTGTGTCAGTTGTGTAGTGGTAATATGAGGTAATACTGGTTTTGTTTTGTTCAAGCTCTGTTGGTATTTGTCATCATGACTTCAATAGTTTGTCTTTTGGGACTAGTATTGGATATGTTCTCAGTTCCTGATATTAAGACAATTAAATTCCCCTCTGAATGTTATTTTTACAAAGTCATTTCAAGATGAGGGGGCATAATGTTGAGCTCAGCTGGCCAAATCAGCTTATCTTGCGTGATGGCGGCAGGAAAGGACTCCTCTGCTCGAATTCTCCCCTGGGCTCTGGAGACACCTCACTGATAGCTAAAAAGACCAAGGAGTATGCTGTCCGACTCTGGATTCAGCAAAGCTCTGACCAGGTGCTGCTCAGTACCATCAAGACCACGGTCCCTGAAAACAAGAAGGATGTACCTTCTACTTCATAACTATTTATACTTTCTTTTTACACTGATCACAATACATCACAAACATTGAGTTCAGAGCGTTAGGCCAACTGTCAGCTTCATCTGAAATACTTTATACCAGTATTTACCTCCTTAATGGTTACCACGCCTCTGCACTTCCAGCATTATTTCTTTCTAGTCAATCATCCAGGTGTCAGTGTACTATTTGGCCATTCCATGCCGTTTTACTTCCCTCCGACACCCTCTGTTCAGGCTGGAGCATTATAGGCTTTATCTCCTGTTTGCCACTGAACTACACATATATATACAGGCATAAATTAACAATTTACATTCAATTTTCATTAAAAGATACTGAATGGTTCAAGCTTACCACAATTCATAGAATAAACACAGATACGTTGATTAGCAATGAATTCTGGCACATTTACTGGCACAAATTCCCATCTGCTTATGTTCCAGGCTTTTATTTAACACAAATATGAGCTGGCTTCAACGCACTGTTGCTTTATCAAGATTATTTGCACTAGTGGTCTCGAACTAACGCTCCTAAGTGAGTATATCAGCGAGTCTAGCCAATGAGGCCACGTTTCGACAAGTGTTTGAAAAAATGTTACCTTTCCACGTCTCCCCTAACAACGAAAGATAGTATTTATAGCCCGACCAATCGTGGTTAGTCTTTCATTTGTTGCGCTCCAATCAATTTGGAGTTTACATGGTAGGCTAATTCTGTAACGTAAGGTTTTTTTCAAACACGTTATAAAAAAATTTTATGAGCAGAAATGATTCCATGTTGTCAGGCATCCCCACTATTTTATTTTGGTTATAATTTATTAATTCCTGGACTATTTGCGTAACGTTTTACATATTCTTTGTCAGCAAGCCCTAAGGAACCCAAATATCCAAATTTAAAAGAGCTACGTGGCTGCGTTCAAAATATGCAATTCCTTCTACCTCCTGTTTCGAAGATGTGCTGTCTGGGTACTGTAATGTTTTCAAACGTAAACCCATCTATTGTTATCTTTCCTAATAAGCGTTTTTTGTGATTTTAAAACCTAACTCTGGGAAGGGTAGTGAATTTATCACTGTTCGTCTGAAAAAAAGTTAGTGCATGTAGTCTTACACGCGTGATGGCAGCATTTGTGTATCGCGCGACGCGTGTTGCATGCGTTCCTGATTTTCAGCCCTCCCTCTCTCTTTATCCTTTAGTCCATCTGTTCGTTCGTTTTGGTAACGCAGTATAATTAATGTTAGGATTAATTTAGGTCATTACGCAGTCTGCCTCTCAATGTTTTTCCAAGAAATACAGCACACGTTTCATTGAAGAAAGCGGGTATAATACAGTAAGCTTTTACTATCAACGTGAAAGCGTTACAATTTGCAGACGAAGCAGAAAACAAGGGGGATTTCGAGTACCTTCTTTGTGACAGCACTGTTATTTACCATTGCTCTTTTCTTTATTAATTTTATTTGTTAGGCTTCATATTTACCTAATAATTTATATATGTGGATTAGAATATTCCACGACACCTCCCCTCTTAAAACAGACATTATATGTCAGTCCTTTATTCTATATACACATAGAGAAATTTATTATTATTTCTGGGGTTTAAGGTGATTCTCATCGCACGGATGGCGGCTTAAAAAATCCGCTCCCAAATTGGTTTTTCCAGATATATACTCAATGCTAAAATTATATGGAGCCAAAAGTAAAGACCATCGGAGTAACCTGGAGTTCTCATGCCTAGCCTGTGCTAGAAACGATAAAGGTTTGTGGTCTGTTTGCAACTTAAATGCCTTCCCATATAGATAAATATTGAATTTCTTTATCGCCCATATTACTGCAAGACATTCTTTTTCGCTAGTTGAGTAGTTGATTTCAGCTTTATTCAACTTTCTGCTAGCATATGCCACTGGGCTTAATTCCCCATCCAATGCATCAGATCTCTGTAGTAGAGTTGCACCTAACCCAATATTACTTGCATCCGTCCTTACTATGAATTCTTGACTTAAGTCAGGTAATTTCAAAATGGGTTTACTTGTGAGCTTTTCCTTCAATTCTTGGTAAGTCATTTCACATTGTGGTGTCCATGTAATGCGATCTGGATGTCCTTTACGTGTCAATTCAGTTAACGGTGCACATATGGAATTAAAGTTTTTGATATACTTCTGGTAGAAACCACATAATGAGACAAAGGATCTCACGTCCTTCTTGGTTTGTGGTCTCGGGGCTTTCTGTAGTTTCTCTAAATTCTTTGGGTCAGGGGTCATGTTTCCCTGATAAACTGTGTGTCCCAAAAATTCCAATTCTTTACATCCAACGCAACATTTGGTTGGTCGGGCTGTTAAATTTGCCTCCCTAAGTCGATCAAACAGCATGTTCAGAGAGTCAATGTGTTCCTCAAATGTTTCTGTTGCTATAAGGATATCATCCATAAAATTTGTTATACAGGGATTATTCAGAGGATCCAATAATTTTCTCATCATTCTAGAGAAGACACTAGGCGCATTCTTCAATCCAAATGGCAATCTATTAAACTCATAGTGTCCTTCTGAGGTACTAAAAGCTAGGTATGGTCTAACCTCAGGCTTTACTGGAATCTGATAGTATCCTTTACTCAGATCCACTTTTGAGAAATATTTCGCTTTATTTAGTCTGGCAAACAGCTGATTTGTATCCGGCAATGGATCCACCTGTCCTTCTGTAATAGCATTCAGTCTCCTGTAATCTATACAGAGTCTATGTTCTCCAGAGGGCTTCCTTAAGAGTACCCACACCGGAACTATACGAAGACTCACTGTGCGAAATAATTCCTTCCTTCAATAGATAGTCTATCTCTTCCTTCAAAGCTTTCTCCTTAGCAAACGGAATCGAATATGGTTTCATACAGACAGGTGTGGAGTCTATTAGTTTCATATCATATTCCAATAGGTTTGTATGCCCTGGTCGGTCTGTTAACACCTCTGCATGATTATTTAGAACCTGTTGCACTCTCTCTTTCTGAGTTTTCGTTAAATGTGTACTGATTTTCACCTGTGCTGCTGTCTCACAGGGGTGTAATGGATATTCAAATGATGAAAGTGGTTCCTTTTTCATCTCCATGGCGATGGACAAGGTCAACAAGTGTGTCTCTTCCTGATGTTCTCTTTCCAAATATTTCTTCAGGAGATTCACATGATAGATTTTTTCTTTCCCCTTCTTATCTATCTTATAATTTGTTCTAGACACCTTCTCTAAAACTGTATATGGACCCTGCCATCCAATTTGTAACTTATTCTGACTCCCGGGCAAAAGAAGCAGTACTTTCTCTCCCACAGCCAAATTTCTGTCTTCGCCTTCCTGTTATAATAGGCAGCATGTTTCTTCCTGGCTTGTTTCAAATTTTCATTGGCAAGTTTCCAGCCAGTTTTTAAACGAGTGGTCAGCTCATTCACATATTGGTATNAAGATGTAATGTTTTCCTCTGCCTTTTCATCAGTCCACGTTCTTAACAAAGCTACATATGGACCTTTAATTGTGTGGACCTATTTGTCCATGCACCGGTATGGTCTCTTCCACTCGAAGCTTTATAGTGATGATTTTTCCTCCCAGAATTATCATTCACAAAACGACCGCTACCAATTTTTCTTTTGGGGCTTTCTCCCCACTTAAAATTCTTGATGAGAGATTTCCTCTCTACATCCTCTTCCTCCAGTTTGTTTAAGTCCGATTGAGGGATCTTCGGCTTATCCTGGGGTAAGACATCTTTTTGCACTCTCCGCATAGTGGCCATTGTAAAACAGTTAAGTGAAGCTTGTCCGTGAAAAGGGGCTTCCCATTCCATTTGGTCCACTTTATCAAATCTATATTTCTTTTTATTATCAGGCCTAATTTTGCCCCGTGGCGTGTCCAGGTCCTGATCCATGTTCCCACTTGTGGGTGTTCCCTCATGTGCTATGCTACACCTTTCTACAAAATTCTCAATGTCCCATCTTGCTTTGGGCCAATAATAATTGTGAGCCACCTTTTGAATGATGGTACCTATTTTCTCATGGTCCCCATCTGGTTTCACATGTAGGCTCCTTATTAAGTCTGCCCTATATCTTTTAGGAAGTACCAGCTGTCCGTGACCTTTGGATCTAGCTCCAGTCTTCCTATACATCAACTTGTTTTTCATGTAAAAATCTCCCTTGCCTGGAGTTGTATGACAAGTTGACAATTTTCTGAAACAAGGCTTGAGTGTTTTATCCCCAGCCTGTGCCTTCCTCATCTCTTCTGGAGTGGTATCTAACATAATATCCTCCTCCTGTCTTGAGGTCGACCTGACCTGAAGGGTTGCCATATACACAGGTTTCCTTCTGCAACGGTCAGTGTCATGATTGTCCATCTTACAATTCTTACACCACCTTTTTCCTTGGTTGAAAGATTTTCTTTCATCATATTTCCTTTCATCGAATTGTGGGAATTTATTTTTATTTTCATACCGTGGCCTATCAAATTGGTGCTTACCTTTATTTTGATCCCTAGGATCAAATTTATTAAAGTTCTGTGGTGCCCTAAAGTTATCCACTTGTTTCTTTTTATTACCTGTTACCTCTGCTTGAGCTGCTTGATACCTTTCAGCAACATTTAGCAACTCATCCAGCCTCTCTGCACCTTGTTCCATGAGAAACTTTCTCAGGTCTGGAGCCATGGACTCTCTTAATTGCTCTATAAGGACCATTTCCTTAAGATCTTGGGTTTTCCCCAGAGAAGTCCATTTCTCCAAGTATGTCTCTATTCGTGCAGAGAACTGGTGATAGGTTTCACCTGACAGTAGTTTAGCATTCCTAAATTTTTTCCTATAAAATTCTGCATTCTTTTCATACCTTAACAAAAGAGCCTGCTTTAGCATGTCATAATTTTCCTGATCACCTCTGCTCATTTTTGCAAAAACTTCATAAGCTGCCCCACGAAGTCCCTGAGATAACTTTAAGCTCCACCTTTCTCTCTCTAACCCATACGTGGTAGCTAATAGTTCATACCTATTTAGGTAGCTCTCAATATCATCGTCTTTCTCAACAAAATGATCTAAATGAAAATTCATAGCTGAGGTTGAGGCTCCTTGGCTAGCAGTGGCATCAGAGGCAAAGGGACTGGCACCATTTTCAGGAGCATGGCCTTGAAACTCAAATTCCCTGAGTCGTAACTCATGTTCCCTTTGTAATCTTTTATCTTCTGCTTCCCTTTCTGCAGCTAATTTCTTGTCTTCCCTTTCTGCAGCTAATTTCTTCTCTTCCCTTTCTGCAGCTAATTTCTTCTCTTCCCTTTCTGCAGCTAATTTCTTCTCTTCCCTTTCTGCAGCCAATCTTCTTTCTTCTGCTTCCCTTTCTGCAGCCAATCTTTTGTCTTCTCTTTCTGCCTCCAATTTCTTAGCCTCAGCCTCAATCTGCAACCCCTTAGTCTCAGCCTCAGCCTCAAATTGCAACCTCTTAGTCTCAGCCTCTAACTTTCTTTCGGCCTCTTTTTCTAATCTTCTTTCTTCGCGTTCAATAAATTTGTCACATTCCGTGGTGACATAGGCAACCATAACTTGCCCATCTAATCCTAACTCTTTTGCAGTCTGAACAGCAGCAGATCGAAACTTGGCCAGGTCCGCCATTGTCTATCAGGTAAATTTCTACAATGTCTAACCAACAATTCAAATTCTAAATATATATAATGGACAACACAGGCACCGTGAGCTCAACCTTATTTAATTCCACCCAAGGATACCTTTTAATTCTTATATTCCCTGAAGTGAATTACCCCCAATATTTTTAATAGGTAAAGATTCAAAATCCCAAGAGCGAGACCCCAATATATGTGGTGAAGTGGGATGTTATAAATATTTATATGGGACTTAGTGTACTGACTGAGATCAGCTGTGAAGGTATCTATATCTATTAAGAGTAGTGTATTATAGATAACCTTACTTGCTACCACATATCTATATATCTCAGTCAGAATTATTCTGGAATAGTGTGATGACTACGTTATGTGTCTAGGGTATGAGTATGGTGAAGTGTAAGTCACAACAACAGACAGAAACAATTTAATTTAATCCACTACTCTTGACAACACTGTGACACTCACATACATATAACACTCTATGAGAATATCTTAAGGAGTCACTGATAACTTTTCAAATAACAATATGTATTCATTGTTATCATAAAGGTATATGTGTCCTGATTCAAATACAAAGGAACCAGGAATCACAATCAATTTTAATTACAAGTATATGTACAGACTTTATCAATATGAATATTGTAGTGACATATGTTATTAAAAATATCCTATGTGTGTCAGTTGTGTAGTAGTAATATGAGGTAATACTGGTTTTGTTTTGTTCAAGCTCTGTTGGTATTTGTCATCATGACTTCAATAGTTTGTCTTTTGGGACTAGTATTGGATATGTTCTCAGTTCCTGATATTAAGACAATTAAATTCCCCTCTGAATGTTATTTTTACAAAGTCATTTCAAGATGAGGGGCATAATGTTGAGCTCAGCTGGCCAAATCAGCTTATCTTGCGTGATGGTGGCAGGAAAAGACTCTTCTGCTCGAATTCTCCCCTGGGCTCTGGAGACACCTCACTGATAGCTAAATGGACCAAGGAGTATGCTGTCCGACTCTGGATTCAGCAAAGCTCTGACCAGGTGCTGCTCAATACCATCAAGACCACGGTCCCTGAAATCAAGAAGGATGTACCTTCTACTTCATAACTAACTTATACTCTCTTTTTACACTGATCACAATACATCACAAACATTGAGTTCAGAGCGTTAGGCCAACTGTCAGCTTCATCTGAAATACTTTATACCAGTATTTACCTCCTTAATGGTTACCACGCCTCTGCACTTCCAGCATTATTTCTTTCTAGTCAATCATCCAGGTGTCAGTGTACTATTTGGCCATTCCATGCCGTTTTACTTCCCTCCGACACCCTCTGTTCAGGCTGGAGCATTATAGGCTTTATCTCCTGTTTGCCACTGAACTACACATATATATATACAGGCATAAATTAACAATTTACATTCAATTTTCATTAAAAGATACTGAATGGTTCAAGCTTACCACAATTCATAGAATAAACACAGATACGTTGATTAGCAATGAATTCTGGCACATTTACTGGCACAAATTCCCATCTGCTTATGTTCCAGGCTTTTATTTAACACAAATATGAGCTGGCTTCAACGCACTGTTGCTTTATCAAGATTATTTGCACTAGTGGTCTCGAACTAACGCTCCTAAGTGAGTATATCAGCGAGTCTAGCCAATGAGGCCACGTTTCGACAAGTGTTTGAAAAAATGTTACCTTTCCACGTCTCCCCTAACAACGAAAGATAGTATTTATAGTCCGACCAATCGTGGTTAGTCTTTCATTTGTTGCGCTCCAATCAATTTGGAGTTTACATGTTAGGCTATTTCTGTAACGTAAGGTTTTGTTCAAACACGTTATAAAAAAATTTTATGAGCAGAAATGATTTTATGTTGTCAGGCATCCCCACTATTTTATTTTGGTTATAATTTATTAATTCCTGGACTATTTGCGTAACGTTTTACATATTCTTTGTCAGCAAGCCCTAAGGAACCCAAATATCCAAATTTAAAAGAGCTACGTGGCTGCGTTCAAAATATGCAATTCCTTCTACCTCCTGTTTCGAAGATGTGCTGTCTGGGTACTGTAATGTTTTCAAACGTAAACCCATCTATTGTTATCTTTCCTAATAAGCGTTTTTTTGTGATTTTAAAACCTAACTCTGGGAAGGGTAGTGAATTTATCACTGTTCGTCTGAAAAAAAGTTAGTGCATGTAGTCTTACACGCGTGATGGCAGCATTTGTGTATCGCGCGACGCGTGTTGCATGCGTTCCTGATTTTCAGCCCTCCCTCTCTCTTTATCCTTTAGTCCATCTGTTCGTTCGTTTTGGTAACGCAGTATAATTAATGTTAGGATTAATTTAGGTCATTACGCAGTCTGCCTCTCAATGTTTTTCCAAGAAATACAGCACACGTTTCATTGAAGAAAGCGGGTATAATACAGTAAGCTTTTACTATCAACGTGAAAGCGTTACAATTTGCAGACGAAGCAGAAAACAAGGGGGATTTCGAGTACCTTCTTTGTGACAGCACTGTTATTTACCATTGCTCTTTTCTTTATTAATTTTATTTGTTAGGCTTCATATTTACCTAATAATTTATATATGTGGATTAGAATATTCCACGACAGTGATTCCTGGTTCCTTTGTATTTGAATCAGGACACATATACCTTTATGACAACAATGAATACATATTGTTATTTGAAAAGTTATCAGTGACTCCTTAAGATATTCTCATAGAGTGTTATATGTATGTGAGTGTCACAGTGTTGTCAAGAGTAGTGGATTAAATTAAATTGTTTATCTGTCTGTTGTTGTGACTTACACTTCATCATACACATACCCTAGACACATAACGTAGTCATCACACTATTCCAGAATAATTCTGACTGAGATATATAGATATGTGGTAGCAAGTAAGGTTATCTATAATACACTACTCTTAATAGATATAGATACCTTCACAGCTGATCTCAGTCAGTACACTAAGTCCCCTATAAATATTTATAACATCCCACTTCACCACATCACTCTTGTGTAAATACACATCTCTCTGGCCTCCAGTGTTTTCCCTACTTGTTTAATCATTGCCCATTACTCACTTCCTCGTGACTGGATTGGCTGTACTACACTGACGAACTATGTTTCTTAATTTCATTGATAACAAACTTGTTGCATAAAGTGCTTTTCATTTTATGGAATGCTGCTTTTGCTGGGCTATTCCCCTCTACATCTCTAAGTGGCATCTTATATCCGACTACCGACTAACTGTAAGTACCCGGCGTTGCCCGGTTTCTAGTAAATGTTTAGGAAACTTTGGAAATATAAAAATCAAACTATAATATGTTAATATTCGAGTAAAAATGAATTTTCGTTTAAATTAACGACTACTGCTTTAAGTGACTACCCTCGTGCCTTGTTTACAGTAATTGCAAATGCAAGCAGCACAAAATACTGTTAATTCTTATGGTTCCACCGGAAGAGTGATTTCACTTTGCTTTTCACTTTGCTTCCGAGTTTTACCAAAATACTCTTGTTTCTTATGATAGAATCGCAAAAGCAATTTTATGCTGTTCCCGAGTTTTAGCAAGAAGCAAATTAATAAGACACATTTTTCCCTTTCCGACCTGGCGCACCAAGAAAGAATAGTCCAACTCATCCTTTTTTAACGTTCTTACTACTGTTTTTCGTAGCACGTTCTTTTCAAACATATATACATTATTGCTAGTAAAAAAATTAAAACTTAATTATTATTTTCTGTCATACATACTTCAAATATAAAAGACACAATGATTGTACTGAGCTGTATTTTTTAAATAGACGTTTCTCATTTCAGTGAGACACGACCCATATAACCGAGACATACGGATAACGCCTCTTATATTAGGACACATGTCTAAATAAAGAAGATCTTTCATTTTGGTGTATTGTTTAGCTCTGAGCTAGTTTTTTTTATTTTTATTTTTATTTTTTAAAGGACCCAAAATAAAATGAAACTTACATATTGCCTTATTTTGGCGAGAATCACCCCGTTTGAGATTGGTACATGTACAATTATAGAAGTCCCTTCGGTCCAGCAATATGATAAAGACGCTTTCCTTGTACAAAAGATATTGCAGTCTGTTTCAGTTATCAATTGTTGTTGTTGTTGTATTGAAGCGGTGATGGGTGGAGAGCGGGCACTTAACAGCTGCCCGTTATTGCCTATTTTCCTTCCATCTTGGTCTACCCTGTTCAACCTGAAAATTGGTTATAATTGGGGCATTTAGTGTCATTTATTACTAATTTTGTATTAAATTTAAATGACTATTGTCTTTTGCAGGTGCTAGTTTTAATTTACATTAGTATTTGTCATTTTATTTTCTCTTTTGTATTGTTTATAGATAAACTATTGTTCTTTACACTTGGTTTTAATTTGCATTAGTATTTGCTCTTTTTGAGTTTTTTTTTGTTTTTGTTTTAAACCTCGTTGTTTTCTTTGTCCTATGAGTAGTTAGTAAGTTTGCTAATTTTTCTGTTGTTGTTTTTTTTTAAATGATTTAGTTATGGATATCTTCTGAATATCTTCAGATTTAGTTGTGAAGTGCCCAGTCTTCGAAAAACTGTAATATTTGGTAAATAAACAGAAACTGCTTGGTAAAATGTAATTAAATGTGATATAAACAGTAATAACAACTTAAATACTATATCAAAGTATTTTTTTTTAATTTTCGCATAAAGCATTAGTGTCTGTTTAAATAATTTAAATTGCTATGTAAAATAAAGAAATGTAGAGTTGTAAGTTACGACCTTTTAATAATAATTTTATCATTTTGATTGTTTCACTTGATTCATAATTTTACCATTTGGATTGCTTCCCGTGATTCAGATAGACACTCTTTACGACCTGTTTTACGCTTAAAAAAATATCAGTAGAAACCAAATTATGTTACCTGGCAACATGTGACAAAATTACTTCCTTTTTAAACTGTCCTTCAACGATCATAACTATTTAATAATTTTGTTTTCTGCAACAACTAAAGTTGTTACTACAAAATAACTTAAAAATAATTGCAACGGGAAAAGCGACTATCGAGTGAGTTGATACAGTTGTTTTACAATTTAAATTTGTTTGACCTTGCATTTTTAAAATGCTTTTAAAGAATGCTTTAAACCATATTAGATTTTCATTCAGATTAAACACGCACAGTGGACAATTTAAATTCGTTTGACCACGCATTTTAAAAATACGGTATCATTAAGATTTGTTTTAAAAATGCCCCTTCTGGGGTTCAAAGTGAGGTCTAATGACTGTGTTAATTGTGTGACAGTGGATGCTGATCGTCACAGAACATCCGCTGTTGTTGTTGTTGTTGTTTTGATGAGTTGATGGGTGGAGATCGGGCACTGAACATCTGATCATTGTTGCCTTTTCTCGTTCCATCTTGGTCTACCCTGTTCAACCTGAAAGTTGGTTATAATTGGGGTATTTAGTGTCATTTAATTTACTAATTTTGTTTTCAATTTAAATAACTGTTGTCTTTTGCAGTTGCTGATTTTTATTTATATTAGTATTTGTCAATTTTATTTTCTCTTTTGTATTGTTTCTAGATAACTATTGTCCTTTACACTTGGTTTTAATTTGTATTAGTATTTGTTCCTTTTGAGTTGTTGTCCCTTTTCTTTTAATACCTTGTCTTTCCTTGTCCTATGAGTAGTTATTTTTTGTTAATGCTTTGTTAGTTCTTGCTGCTTAATTTCTATTTAGTTGGATGATTTTCCTGAAGTTCTAACCTTATATTTTTTCCTTTGTTTTATGTATATATCTTTTAAGTATTGATTGGGCATCTCTTGGGGCATCTATACTTAAAACCTTATCACCTGTTAAGTCTATATTGTGATTTCTGTAGTAAGTTTTTAATTCAAGCCTTTGTTGTTCATACTTTTTACAGTGGATCAGGTAGTGGTCTATGTCATTCTCTTCCTGACATTCTTGGCAGTGTGGTTCTTCTACCATGAAGTATGCTGCACCGAGTCGGAGACGCCACAGTTTTTTGTTCGATGGTATCTTTAATTCTTCTCTGACCTGGCATGTCCTCGTTGGTTCTTTCAGCAGTTTGAACGCGTGTCTGCCTTTTCTACTTTCCTTCCATGTTGTCTTCCATTCCTCGTTTATAGTTTCCTTCACTTGGCTCTTGATCTCTGACCTCCCCAGTCCTGCTTTTATATTGTTTTTACTTGTTCTTCCCTTCTTGGCGTTCTGGTCTGCCAACTCGTTGCCAGCTATACCTATGTGTGCTGGAACCCACACTAGCCTCACACTACATCCTCTGTTCTCTAGTGATGTATTAATTGCTAGAATTTCTTCCTTTATGTCTGGCCGGCTACATTTACCTGGGTGTTCTAGTGCTTGTAGTGATGATAGTGAGTCTGTAAATATCGTAACAGCTTCTGGTGGGTTATCTTCGATTATTTCTAGACTTTTAAGAATTGCTACCATCTCTGCAGTAAAAATCAATGCCCCTTCCGTTACACTGTAGCTCTTTTTTATTCCCCATTGTGGTATTACAACTCCGGCACCTAGTTGCCCATTATCACCCTTGGATCCATCAGTGTAGACGGCCAGACTTTGTTTAGTTAGTTGCTCTATGAACTTTCTACTTATCATTTTGGCTTCCTTATCTTCTATGTTTTGTTTGATCTTTTCAGTAAGTGAGTAGTCTATGATTGGTGTTTTTAGTTCCCATGGTGGTATTTTGCTTCTGTATTTATTACTATTTTCAATTGTGTTTGATAGTTCTTTGAAATGCATTAGGTCTTCTATAGTTCTCCACCCTGTTGGATATCTATCTTTATTTAAGGGGACGTCCCATACACTTGGTTGGTTTTTGACAAATGCTTTATGTGCTGGGTGGGTCACTTCTTGTGCTACTTTACTCCAATAATTTAATCTCAGTTCTTTCCGTCTTAGACCAAGGGGAGGTATGCCGAGAGCTACTTCTAGAGCTTCTACTGGTGTCGATATAAATGCACCTGTAATGGTTCTCATGGCTGCATTTTGAATCCTGTCCAGTTTTGCTTTGTTAGAAGCTGCAGCTGAGTCATAGACTATGCTGGCATAATCCAGTTTCCCCCTGATGAAGGATTTGTAGAACATAAGCATTATTTTATTGCTGGCCCCCCATCCATTACCTTTTACAATCCTTAGTATATTTAGGGGTCCCCTACAGCTTTCTACCAAATTGTCTATATGTTTATTATAATTTAGTTGTTTATCTAAAGTTATGCCCAGAAATCTTGTTGTTGAGGAGGTACATATTTTCTGTCCTTTAATGGTTATATTGATTTTTGTTATTTTTTTTTAAATTTCCTTTGCTGAAAATCATACCTACTGTTTTGTTTACATTAATTTGGAAGCCCCAACTTTTCATCCACTCTGAAACTTTGTCTATTTGATTTTGAAGTTTTTTGTAAACATGGTCCAAGTTTTTTCCAGATCGCCAAATGGCACAGTCATCTGCAAATTGTGATACTACATTCTTTATGTCATTAAATTCATCTGCTAAATCATTTACAGCTATAGTGAAAATTGAAGGAGAAATCACTGATCCTTGAGGAATCCCATTCTGTTGTTCATATATTTCTGACCTATCATTATTCATCTGTACAGCAAAGTACCTGTCCTGTAAAAAGTTTTCTAGATACCTATAGGTTTTACCAGTAATGCCAATCTTTTTCATTTTGTAAAGAGCTCCATCTCGCCAGCATTCATCATATGCCCTGGCTACATCTAGAAAGACTGCCACTGTTTTCTCTTTCCTCTTGAACCCTAGCTTTACATCATGTTCTAATCTTACAAGCTGGTCTACTGTACTTCTGTCTGCTCTAAACCCTGACTGGTTTGGGCTATATAACTGGTTTTTTTTCTAGGTAGAATTTAACTCTTTTATTCACAACAGTTTCCAGTATTTTACCTAGTTGTGATGTTAAGGAGATAGGCCTATATGAACTTACATCATGGGCTTCCTTATTGGGTTTTAGAATGGGTACTATCATAGCTACTTTCCATGCTTTTGGTTTCTTTCCTAAGTTCCAGATTTTGTTATAAAGTGAAGTTATTATGTTTATAGTTCTTTTGGGTACTTTCTTAAGGATTTAATAACTAAGTATATCTTGCCCTGAGGCAGTATTAGATTTATCTTTTATTGCATTAGTTACTTCTTCCTCTGTTATATCAGCATCTAAATAGTTTGTTTCATCTATCTGGTCTGGTAGTTCTTTTAAAAAACTGTATCCTAAGTCTTTCTCTTCTCTCATTTTCTTCCTGTCCAAGGCTACTTTTTGCACTGACTTTATAGAAATACTCGGCAAGGGCATTAGCTTTTTCTTTATCTGTTTCTGCTCTCTTTGGTAGTTTGATTGTTGGCATTATTGTTTTCTTATTGTTCCCTTTGATTGCCTTAAGCTTTTTCCATACTTCTCTAATTTGAGTGCTAGGTTTAAGTGACTGACAAAACTCCTTCCAGTTAGTTTCTTTGGCTTTGAATATTATTCTGTTAGATTCATTCCTAATAAGTTTATACTTATCATAGTTTTCTTCTGTTCTGTTATTTCTATATTTTTGTAAGGCCCTTTTTCTTCTCTCATGAATTTCTGCACAGCTTTTATTCCACCAGGCAACTGGTTCTTTATTCCATTGAGTTTCTCTTTTCTTATTAATGTTATTTATTGATTTAAGGTGTTGTGGCATATTTTTATTTGGTATATACTTTATTGCTATTTTCAGAATTTCATTGGTCAGTGTTTCTGCCCACAAGTCAGTATCATCTGATTCCATGTCTTTATATTCCATCCCCTCCAGCTCTGATTGGAAAGCTTCCCAGTTTGCTTTTTTATAGTTGAAGGTAGGTTTCTCTGGTTCTGGGTTTGGAATGACATTTTCATGCATGGTTATTACAATGGGCAGATGATCTGAGTTTGTGTCTTGTAACACTTCCCAATTTACATTCGCTAGGTTGTTAGTTGCTATACTTATGTCTATTGCTGAGTCTGCCCTATTAGCTTGTGGATTAATTCTTGTTGCAGATCCATCATTTAGTATTAGTAGTTCATTGTTTTCTATGAAGTCAAGTAGGCATTTTCCTGCATTATCTGCATGTTGTCCACCCCAAGCACAATGATGGGAATTAAAATCGCCTACTATGATTGTTTTGGGGCCTAGTCTGGTACTTATGGCTAGTATTTCTTCATCTTTAATTGTGCCATCTTTAGCATATACATTTAGAATTGTTAGATTGTTTGGTTCAGCTGCTATAGTAGCCTGGATACCTTCTATATTGGTTGTATTAAATACTTCCCAGTCTATGATTTTAAATTTTTCGCTAACTAAGACTGCGACACCTCCTCCTCTACCTTCTTTCCTATCGTGTCTAAGTATCTTAAAGCCCTTACAACTATATCTATTATTTGGGTTTAAATGGGTCTCTTGAAGAGCATATATATCAGTAGTTAATCCAGTCTCTGATAGTAGGGGTGCAAAATTTTTTTTAATACCCCTACAATTCCACTGGATAATTCTAAATCTTTCTAAATTGAATTTTAACATCATCTAGTTTACCTTTTATTTTGGTTAGCTATCAAATTTGCTCTTATTCTGCATTTCCTGTACTTGTGGACCCACTATCCATCAAGTTCTCAAGAAAATCCTTATTTAAACTTGTCATTATTTCCCTAACTTCTTCCGCTAAGTGTGGTAAAAGTCCCTCAAATCGTTTTTTGATAGTTTCTATGATAGTTTCTTCTAGGTTGCTTTTGTTCTTTTTGACCACTTTCCTATTTTCATCCAATGCTACATTCCCTTCTCTTCCTATGTTAATCTCCTGTTTTTCACTTTCCATTCTTTTTAGTATTATTTCACTTTCTTCTTTTTGTTCAGACAGTTTGACTAGTATCATTTCATTTTCTTCTTTTAGTACAGTCAGTTTAGCTACATCCTGGGAAATTTGGTGCTGTATGGCTTTCACTTCTTGAAGCACTGCCTCTGCACTTTTCTTTTTTTTTTTTTTTTAAGTTTATTTGTTCGTATTCATGTTACATTTATAGAGAGTACATTTTGAAATTTCATATAGAAAAAGTGAATCAAACAGAAACTTTCGTGCACTCTCAAACTTTCATTTACACCCTTTAGAAGATACATATCTCAAGAAGTGGGAGAGTAACTTATAACATAGTTAGAATTTCCAATCATTTTGCACACAATTGTTCACAATTACAGATAGCATGACATAATAGAGAAATGAAAACCCTATAACATTTTTCTTCAAAATAATGAGTAGCAAAGAGAAAAATGGAAGCCTGTTAGCAAATATCCACGGCAACAAATGATACATTTTCAATGTGGAATATAACATGTTAAAAATACCCGTTGCTGATAGTGCACTCTCCAAATGTCGGGTCTTTCCAAGTGTATGTCAGTTCTCGTTTCTGTTCTGTTTCTGTGTCAACTGTGTCATCTGTGTCGGAGCTGTCTGGTGCCGGGTGTATCCTTTGTCTTTTTTTGTCCCGTTTGTTGTTTCTGTCAAGCTCAAAGTCCGCCGGTGGTGGGTCTTTTGCCTGCAACTCTTGTTGGCACCTTGCCGCTTGAGCATTCTTGCTTTGCTCCGGCACTGCTGCAGCCTTTTGTGGTGGTTGTGGCCACGGTGTGGTTTTTACTGCTGCCTCTTTACTGCTTTCCTTGTCTTTGCCTACGAGCTGGGAGTCTTCATGTGCCGGTGGTGGGTCTCTTTTCTGTGACAGTTGTGGTTCATCGCGTTCTGGCGCCACTGTTTCCTTCTGTGGTAGCTGTGGCCACGAAGTGTTTTTTGCTGCCGTCTGCCTAACAGACGTTGGTTTCATCGGGCACTTATTTGCCCAGTGGGTATCTTGCCCGCAGTGTGGGCACGCCGTCCTCCGTCCTGGCATGGTGACGAGGACCTTGTGTTTTTGTTCTGCGATCTGTAGGTTGATGTAGTGTGGAACTGGCGCTTCTTGGCAGAAGAGGACTCCCCACTTGTCGGGAGCGTTCCGGATTTGGTAGACCTCTGCTTCGGGGTCGCCGGTCACTTTCCTTGCAATGGTCTCCACAGCATGTTGTTTAATGGTTGGAGGGAGCCAGTTCAGGGTCGCTTTTGTCCGTTCTTTCTCTAGGTGTTCGATCATGATGGTAAGTTCCGTTAACACGATCTTTTTGCCATGCATTCGGGAATACAGTTTGGAGTGCGCATCTGCCGTCAAGTTTGCGTACCATCTCACAGGGTTTTGGAACCGGTACAGCGCTGCAATGCCCTCCATAGGCACTCCCCCTGGGCCCATCAAGACACTGGTGAGGAAGGACGGGGACGCCTTCGCTGCTAATGGCGGTCCGTAGATGGACAGAACTAAGGTTCCTGGCCGGTGGAGGTTCCCCCCTTCGAGGGCATCCGTGGTGAGGCTGACGTCTGCAGTGCACTTGTGTCGTTCGAGGATGTAGTTGAATCATCTGAACATCCGCTGGTTTTAATATATGTATCTATACAGCTATGAACCAATTTGAAACCGCTTGGCCAAATGAGTGCCATTAAAATTACATAGTGTAAAAAAATAACGTGCCACTAAAAAAACTGTTTTTTTTTCTTTTTTTCTATTAAAGTAAAATGTTTAGTTAAACATTTTTAATTACCTTGTAAAATATGCAAACATATTGTCATTAATAACAAACATAAAATAAAAGTTTTAACATTTGTTTTACGTCCCTTGATATTTATTGGATAAGAATTTAATTGATTATAGCCCCTGAAAAATAAATGGCTTCTTTACTTTTCTTATGAAGAAATGTAATTACTCATAATGTCATAATTACAATATTAACTTAAAAAATAACTGCATGGCGTTAACTGGCGGTAACTAAAGAGACTCTCTGCCAAAATTCATCAAGAAATAATAAGGCATGCGGATTTGTATTAAGAACATAGAAACACACTTTGCCTTTTATTTATATAGATGACATAAACGTGCTAAGATATTTGCATCTATTGGCAGTATTTAAATACTGCTCATGGGAGCCGCGCTAGCGTAGTGGTTACAACACCGCTCTGGCGACCGGGTGATACAGGATCAAACCCGGGCGACGGCATTTGAGGATTTTTCGTCGACCGGGATTTGGACTGGATTAACTCGAGACCTGGCGAGTACATTTGAAGGAGTGTCGTCGACCAGGGACTGGCGGCTCCTGAGCCGACCCAGCTGCAATGGGTACCTCCAAAATCGGCGAGTATTTGCCTGAATGGCGAGGGACACCTGTCTCTGTACAAGAAATAAAGGGATACTCACGTAAAATCAATGTCAGGTTAGACATAAATAATAACCTGAGATTTCGCCTCGAGTATTAGCGGGCGTACGAAAAAAAAAATACTGCTCCATGTACTTTGATAGTGCATTCTGGGGAAGTCATTTTCTTCCAGATGACTAGTACTTGTTCTTAACCAGCGGCACTTGAGCTTTCAGCCCTTTGGCCCAATGACATGTCATTGCGAGGCTGGGGAACCTGTGGACTTTCCTTCCAACCCGGTCAGGAGCTTCGATCCTTCCCATCCACAGAGGGTTTATCTCAGGAGCCGTTCAGGCTATTCAGTCAAAATCCCGGTCGATGACAACTCTTCAAATGCCCACGCCCGGGCTTGAACCTTCAACACCTGATCGCCAGCGCAACATGGTAACCATTACACCAGCGCGGCTCCCATGATGACTACTTCTTCTGTCCTCTTTACTAATTAGCGTAAGGCCTTAATTTTCATTGTCTGTCACTATTGTATGATATTTTCCCCCCTGCAATTTTTATTTTGATATTAAGACTTTAGCATCAACGTGTTCTATTTTATGGTTCTGCAACATAGAGAAAAAAAAACAACAACAACAACCAAAAGCTACAGACTTTCATAAATAGGTGATTGCGAAGAATAGAAGGATTGAAGTGGTATGACAAGATCAACATTGTTTGACTGATGACAAGATCAACATTGTTTGACTGATGACAAGATCAACATTGTTTGACTGATGACAAGATCAACATTGTTTGACTGATGACAAGATCAACATTGTTTGACTGATGACAAGATCAACATTGTTTGACTGATGACAAGATCCGATAAGTGCTAGTGCTAGTGCAACAAGAGATACCAAGAAGGCACTAGAGATCGGTGCACACTGAGGACATTGTTGATAGTATAGCAAGGCAGTCTCTGTTGTGGAATCCCCAGAGTAAGAGAGATAGAGCGGAACCAAAGAACGCAAGGAGAAAAGAACTAGAGACAGATGTGAAGAAAACATGAAAAGGCTGCGCAGATAGAATGATTTGCATACGTTTGGGAAGGCTTATGCTTCATGGGGTACTGAGGGGTGATAGTGATGCTGCTCAGAGCATCTCAAGTTTGTTTAAATTAATGTCCCCCAACTGATATTCCTGGTAATATCTGCACAATACCTGTCGTGTAACGACTTCTCACCGACTTTTCTTCTGTCCATTATTTTATTCCTCTACAAAAAATCTCTCGCTAGATTGTAACAAATTCCCTTCACATATCTTTTTCATTCTTATAATGAAAAAGTCTCTCTCTCTCTCTCTCTTTCACAGTCTTCGCTAGCTGATTCTCACGGCAAATGGTAATAAATTATTCCCTTGGCCAGCCTAAGTATTTCCACTTGAAAAGGTGAAAATCAGTCCTACGACTAGTCCGAAGTCACGAACTGGATGTAAATCAAGAAAGGGGCAGAAACTCTGCCTTTGCACTGCAAACACGTACAGAGTGGATACTAGGGCGAGTTTAATGAAGTTAACTTGATATCCCTGCGACCAAAATAGAATTTGCAACAATGCCACCCAAGAGGTCGACCAAGCATCCTGGAATATTGGAGGGCATTTTAAGTCATTCCACTTGTAACCATCGCTCGAAGTAGAAGCGTATATGGACCCCAAAGTGGGCATGTCTTGTTGCAAATATCCGTAGTGAATTCAGTTGAGCGAAGTAAGAAGATCTAACTAATACTGCTGATTTTATAACATGAATAATCATATGTTTATTAACAGCTTGCTATTGCAGTAACTTTTTGTTAAAGTTTAAATGCATTTCCATTTTCAGTGACAATAACTGTTATTTGCATATTTACAGATCACTCAAACTAATGTATGAGTTTGCTGAGGTCATAGACCTAATTAACCACTGATCTTTATTATAATTGATGTTTATTGTTGTTGTTACTTTGAGATATGCATATTGATCCAAGCAAAACAGAAGTGTATTAGTTGTCCTTCTATTTTCTATTCTTATAAGTCTTCAATGTTCTCTGTCAATACTACAAACTTGATACAAGTGTTCTCAATCACTTCTTCTCCCTTTGTGAAATATGGGACATTAATTTTTGCATCCTGGAATGTTCTTTATATGTATTTAATGCAATCTTATGCACATACCATGTTTGATGATTGAAGAACTATGCTGTTATCAGTTATATGAATGTTATTTTCCACAGGAACCAGGACTTTAAGAATGTTTACAAGTATTTAACTATTTAATGAATTTAACACTTGACTGACAAAATGCAAGTCAGCAGTTCTCAAGCCTTGAGACCATGACTATCTCCAAATGATTTACTGCTCGAGTAAGCAAGAATGTAAATCATTGGTTCTCAGACCTTGGCAGCAATTACACCCCACCATGTTAAAGCAGCATATTAAACTATTACCCGGTGGTTCTCAAACCATTGTTGACAGTGACCCCAGAATTAAAATACTGCTCTATGGGCACTAGGTGAACCAGTGGTTCTCAACCATTTGATGACCCCAGCCCATGCCTCACAGTTTGTGAAACTTATTGCCTACATGGGGAAAACCATTGCTGTAATTAAGCAGACAGCCAGATAGAGACTGAGAACTCAAGATACGCTATAATGTCAGTTAAGAAGGAGTAGTTCATAGATAATAGATCACACATTGTTACTTAATGATAGTTAGCATTGTGTTAAATGTAATTTCTGATGGACGCTTACCGGCCATCAGACTTACGAGATGACTGCTCTTGAAACCACTTACGGTACTCAATTGTTTCCAGTCCACCCAGGTTGCGGTTACAAAGTAAAAACCAAGATTGCGGTTTCAAGGTACTAGCCCAGGTTGTGGTTACACAGTACTAAACCAGGTTGCGGTTACCAGATACCTAAACCAGGTCCAGGGTACGAGTCCATGGTACCAAAGATTACCCTTACCCACCATACCCTATCAAATAGGTTATCATACCCAACCATATCCTATTACCCAGTAACCATACCACACATCCCATAAGCAGAAGAGGTATTCAGCAGAGGTGACTTACCCCATTCTTATCTGTGATGTGCACCGAGTCCAGGGAAGCAAACTCTGACACCCTCTGAACCCATAGAACTGTTTATGAGACCACAGTGCTGGAGCATACAAAACCAAGAAAGTCCGAACACAAATCATCTCCGCAGCTACTACAGTCCTTGAGGAGATGAGTATTAACACCTACCAGCAACACTACCATAGAAAAGATCTCTGGTCCATATGATGACACACTAGTTGTTTTTTTTTATAAACAGTAGAGCTAAATTTGTTTTCATATATATATATATATATATATATATATATATATATATATATCTATATATATATATATGTATATATATATATATATATATATATATATATATATATATATATATATAAAGAAATGTAAGATTCCATACCCTTTTATCCAACTTTACATAACAGCGTCTGTTGTTATTTTTCTTGTTAACTTTATTTGGGTTGTATTTTGTTTTAAATATGAATCTACACCCTGGGGGCTCAGCCATAATTCAATTAACTTCTATTGGGTCGGGATATTTTAATTGTGGCTGGACACCAAATCTCTTTCTCCACCTTATGTGCTTTACACAGTCCTTTTGTAGGATTCATGAGGAAGAATTTATCGTCCAGAAAATATCCTGTTTAGTTACCAGAACTCTCTTTGTATTAAGGATTTCTAGTACACTATTTCCCGAGGAGAGGCAGTTTCTTCAAACTCGGAAGCTATCAGTAAGACATTATTATCTTTATTCTTCCATTCCATCCAAGCTGTCCTATCTCCTCAAAACACCTCGCGACAATACCCAACACTAAAACTGAATGTAGGTTTGCCACTGCTGACACTGAAAGTCACTTTCTGGTTAAGGCAGGTGTGAAACCTACTTTCGAAGCTACTTAACCGAATTTCTGCACTTCCAGTCTTAAGAGACGTCACGCTACGCTACTGCACACTGACTGATTTGACAAACATGTAATTAACATTCATGTTGAGAAGGATGGAAGATGGCAAAAGGGGTATGCGTTTATAATTAACTCTGTACAGCTTCAGAGATAGGAAATGATGAAGTTCTTCAAGCCGGCAATACGATCTTTGTGGTCTGGCACTAGGATGTATTGTTTTCGAGACATGTGTGACACTGCTAGACTTTCTGATCTTGTGAAGCGAGATACCGTAAAATATGTGTCATCTTTCAACTGCACGCTTTTCCTTTTGGTAATATATTTGTATAATATCATCATCATTATCACCCTTTAGCTCCCCGAGGAGCATAGGCCTTCAACAAACTCATGCCAAGTCTTCCTGTCCCGTGCCATCAGCTCATTGTTTTTCTATATCTTCTTCGCGCCCTTCCAGTTTAATCTCCAGTCCTCTTCTCCGTGTGTTCTTTGTTCTCCCTCAACCGTTCTTACCCTGGGAATTCCAAATGGTCTAATATGCCGCATAACAATTAATAAGCCTATTGCTGCTTCAGGCATTTTGTGTAAGGCGACGAATACGCGGTTTTTCCCGGAGTTGGCAACCTCCTCATGTAAAACAAGATGCAACAAAAATCCCAACTACAATAACACATGAATACATTGGGGCCAAGCATCCTGAGAGTGTGGGGGGGTGGGGGGGAGGGGCAAGTGGGGGGGGGGGGGAAGCAGCAATGGTTGTTTCATGCTCTATAAGGAGCAAAACGAACAATGATGGTGAATGGTGATGAAGATGATTAGAATGGTATCAACTGGTGAAGCGTTACAGCCCGACGTCTGTGTGCAGTGCTGAGGTGAGCTAAGTGCGAGATTACCAAAGTGCACCACGTAACACTATCTCATGCACACAAAGAAATGTAGATGCCAAAAACTGAATACATAAATACAGTTATACACAGACATAATTTCAGACGAATTGATTGATAGGCATTCATAAACAGATCAACATCTGACGGGATGTATGCTAGAAGATGTCACGGAATTGCCTCCCTTGCTTTGCAGTAGTGGTCCAACAGTGGCCAAAACTCAAGAGTATCTAATTTGGGTCTTCAAAGGTGTCTACCTTCGCACAAGATTACTCTTGGCAGAGTTGTAGATAGAAGGATAATGATGCTTCTATCTCAAGGCAGTTACCCACAAGGTATTTTCAGAAGTCAAGAACAATGCTGCTTAAGGCTGAGCACTATTAACTTATATCTGATCCGTCGCCTTTTGTGAATAAAGGGTTATGCAACGATTTATTTCAGCTCGGTCAAGCCCCCACCCTGATTTACTCAGTGGAATTCTTACTATTATGGTATAGCTCTGTTTAGAGTGTATTTAGCAAATTGACTGAGACACACATGCCGTACATTCAAAATGATGAAATCGACGTTAAATTTGTATACTTACAAATAAAAAATGTAATAATCACATCGGTTATAACAAGGTTTTAAAAATGAATAATGATTTTTCAGAAAATAATCATCACTGTGTGATGTACTGGTAGTTTGGAAAGGAGGGCAGCTTTTATGTGTTAGCTGTCAGTGACTGTACTGCTCCTTCTGATGTTTTGGTTCTTGGTAGACTGGATCGCTGATCCCGCTCGTCACTGGTCAAGGTTGTAGTGCGCAACACGTTCCCAGAAGTGTCAGGGAGTGTCTACGAAATTGGTCTCTCGTCTTTAAGCCCCGTCTGATGATGGTGTATAGCTTCGACTTCAGGCCACTTGTACCCTTCTTGTTCCAGAGATAGAACCATCCACTGGTACCACCAACTAGAATGGTAAAAGAAGAGAAACGAATACCCTATGAGTATTGAGTTTCCCGACACATACTTATGTGTTCATCTTCCTAATCCACCATCCCATCTACCTCAGACTTTACCCTCGATGATAATTAAGCTTAATCCCTCGAGAGAAAACTTTCTTTACATTTAAATTGAATAGCTTTATATTTACTCTACATTCAAATGAAAAGATTAATAGTATAGATATAATTTGTTTACATTTACATCTACAGTGATTGAAAAATGTTCACAATATAGATTAAATATGTTTTCAGTTACATCTACACTGGTTGAAAAATGTTCACAATATAGATTGAATCTGTTTTCATTTACATCTACTCCGGTTGAAAAGCTTGAAAACTTTAATTATTTTTAAGTTGAATATGTTTACATAGACATTTACACTGGTTTGTAATTATAATTAGAGTTTAATGGATGGGTGTGAAAAAAAATCTAAAAAGGTAATTCGTCTTACGAGGACAAAAGACAAAGAAAATAGCCAACGTTACGACCACAAGGCCTTCGTCAGGGAAAGGAAAGAAAGTGAAGGCTAGATAATTAGAGTGTATATCATTTCTTTCATCTTTCCCTCCCTGGAACTTGGGATTATCTATGTTTTTTAGTTCTCTTTAAGAAACTAGCAATAAAGCAGTCACCAGCCCTTGCAGTGGTGGTTCATGAAATCATCATTCTATACGCTGAGGTTGCCAGCCTCAAATGACTTGGATATCCACTAGCAATTTTCACATATTACATATTCACATGGCAATATATACATCTTAGTTCACATGTTAGTAATGAAAAATATAGAATGTAAAATGTACAACTTACGTCAATCTTGGCTCACAGACTGTTAGCTCAGAGAAGTAGGTTAAGGCACTAACAGATGCCTTTTACACGTGTTCTTGGGGGTCGTTACTTTAACAATAAGTTCCCACTTTGACTCCGTGATCCAGATTCTTCAGATACCGGCTTTCCTTGTTAAAATTCTGGAGTTTTTTTTTTTCCTGGGTTCTTGACCTAAAAAATTTCACAAACAATGGTCCGGTCCGATTTATGAATCTTGTTTCGAGTCTTACTCTGGCAGTCTAGTTGTCGTCTTGGCAAGCGATTCTCACAGTGTTCTAATCTGGCTAAAGTGTCAGATTATATGGCCTTTTGCCTCCCCCGCAGTTGTTTGTTACGATTTAGGCAGGGTCCAATCAGGAATTTGGTGGTTCCTCTATTTCGAACCCCAGCCAATTGTTTCAAAACTGCATATTTAGGTAGGGTAATTCAAAATTACTCCGACATGGAAAATTCTGTGCATGATGCACAAGGTCACGTCTCCCATATATGGAAGTGACAAGTCCGTACACTCTTTCGACAATATGTTTCAGATGTAACATCATACTTTCCTTTAAAGCAATGTCTCTGAAACAGGTGGACAGGAAATGATGATGTCATTTATGTCTATCCAAAATGTGTTACACAGACAAACAATCTCTCTACCCGTCGCTTGCGCAAACAAAATTCGTCTCTTTACCATCTTGGCAAGTGCGACACGTTTGCCTTATCAATGCTTAACCAAAGTCGCTGTGGCGATTTTAGTGTTAATATGTAGTCTGATGTCGGCCGCACCCGAGATTAACCAACATGATTGTCAGTTAATATTATCTCATCCGTTGCTTCCCCAGCAGGGAGGAACGGGTAACCAAACAGACATGACGACATATCACTGAGAGGAGTGTAAGAATGTTTGAAAATACAAAATATTTGCTGCATAGCAGAGAGAGAAAAAGGTGCCGACCCCTGAAAAGCACGTAATTAGTCAGTACAACAACTGTCACAGAATGCGGCCGTAGTGGACAAGAGAGCGAGTCAAATTTATGTGACAGAAGAGATGGAGCGCGAAAAAAAGAAATATGTAACACAAGAGAGAGAGAGAGAGAGAGAGAGAGAGAGAGAGAGAGAGAGAGAGAGAGAGAGAGAGAGAGAGACAACCAACAAAAGAACGAACTTTACTTTCAAAGAGTTAAGAATTCGGCTCGTAGGCTCGTCTAAGATTTTGTCCGTCCTTTCTCTATCGTTAATACTGCAACCATTCATTCTAACATGTACTCTGAAGAATTAATTTAAAAGAATACAACATCATAAAGGTAATATAACAGTATTCTCACATTTACAGTATCCAAAGTAATGTAACAACATACTCACACTTACAGTATCCAAAGTAATGTATCAACATACTCACACTTACAGCATCCAAAGTAATGTAACAACATACTCACACTTACAGTATCCAAAGTAATGTAACAACATACTCTCATTTACAGTATCTAAAGTAATGTAACAATATACTCATATTTACAGTATCAATCATCATTAAGAAATATTGTATATTGAAAAAAATCATCAAACCCTACATACAGAAAGAGTTTTATCAGAGGCAGATAAAGGAACAAGCAGGAAGCCATTATAAAAATAATGCATATTCTAATTCAGCTGAAGTGAACAAGAGGTATCTTCAGACTCTGCACAGGTCACAACAGACAGTGATACCATCAATTCAATAAGCAACAGATAAGAACTACTGTGCCACTGGATAAAATTGTACTGAATATCTGCTGCATAATGCCCAACATATGGAGAACAGAGAAAGCACACATGGACGTCACCAGTAGCATTCCTTGAAAAACTATGGAGAAATCAACAGCCTCAGGCTAACCATTGCTATCTTTACACAGATTCAAGTTGATGTCTGAAAGTTTACGAAGAAGAAGAAGATAATAAGAGAGAGAACGAACGAACGAACGAACTTTATTTTCAAAGGGTAGAGAATTGGGCACACAGGCCCGTCTGACATTCTGCCCTTCCATTCTCTCACCTTTTATACTGAATTCATTTATTCCCATATGCATTTTACATATCAATGTCAAGGAATTCAACGTTGTAAAGTAAAATAAAATAGCACACTCATATTAACATTAACTACTTATAAACATGACATAAAATATGTTGAAAAGTACAAACATGGTCATTAGAACCTACAGTTGATATTATGAGAAAAGATAATCTGATTAAGGGGGCATGTAATCAGAACTAATAAAGTATTCGAAAAGTCTACGATTGTATGAATAGGGACTGAGGTTATTTCTTAGGTTACGTGGAAGACAACTCCAAAGATAAGCAGCAGAGTACGCTAAGCTTTTCTTGAATAAGTCAAGCCTAAGCTTGCGCACTTGCAATTTGTTAAAGCGTTGACCGCGTCTTACGTTTTATTTAAACATTGGCCACAGATATGCTGGAGCATTACGTGACAGGATTTTGTGAACAAATTTAGCTTTGTTAAACAGAAGGCGCTTTCTTAAGGGCAGTATTTGAGGATTTTTAGATAGATCTACACACTGATTTAGGCAGTAGTCAGAGACTAGGCGCAATGCACGCTTTTGAAGTGAACGGAGTCTCTTTGTGTTGGACACTGAGCAACCATCCCAGATTGTGGAGCAATAGTCAAGGTTTGCTTGTATGTGAGATATATAGAACAATGTTCGTGCTTCTTCATCTAGGAAATGTTTGATTTTAGCTAATTGGTAAACTTTCTGTGCCGTTTGCTTGGTCAGTGCATGTACATGTGAGTTCCAATTTAGATGCTTGTCGACGATTATACCTAGAGTTTTATGTGCATTAACGTTTTCAATTAGTGAGGTACGGTACCAATGTAGATCTGAAGTGTTGTTTTCTCTGAATTTTGTAATTTATGTCTAGTGATATTAACATGCATTTTGTTTTAATGATATTTATTAACATGCGATTTCCGTTGCTCCACTTAATCAGATTATCTGCATCTTTTAGTAACAATAGTTCGAGTGTGTTGCAACTTTTATCACTCGTGTAAACAGTACAGTTGCCTGCAAACAGGTCACATGATGAGTGCTTAATGTGAAGTGGAAGGTCATTAATGTATATGGCAAAAAGTAGAGGACCAAGTATAGAACCCCGAGAAACGCCTGTATTTATCACTGCTTCGTTTGAATAGGAGTTATTGTAAGAAACTGCATGTTTTCTGTCTGACAGGAATGATTTAATTATTGTCACTATTGAAGATTTACTTTTGATGTTTCTAGTTTTCTAATTAAAATATTGTGATATATCATATCAAATGCCTTTTTAAAGTCTACAACGACTGCCTCACACATGTTGTCGTTGTTAATATTTAGGTGCCAGTTGTCTATCAACTTTGTTACAGCAGTGTGACAGGAATGTTTAGGTCTAAGCCCCGACTCACTATGAATTAGCAAGTCGTTGTTAACTAGGTGTTGTAGTGTTATTTTATGTATATGTTTTTCCAGTGGTTTGGATAGCGATGATATTAGAGAGATTGGCCTATAGTTACCAAAGTTACAATTATCGGAGGAACCAGGTTTGAAAAGAGGATATACCTTAGCGACTTTAAAGTGCGACGGAAAATAACTCGTTGCGATACATAGATTGTATATGTATGTTAGTGAATCGCTAATAACTGGCGCAGCATAGCGCAGTATTCGATTTCTGATTCCGTCAAGTCCTGATGAGTTATTTTAAGACCTAGAAGATAGTTTTACACTTTATTAACTGTCATAAACGGAATGTCGGATAGGATTGTGTTGGTGCATTTGTTCTCACAGAATGCTGACAGTTGGCCTAGGTCACAAGGGAAATCTGGTATCGTAGATTTAAGACTGGTTATTTCTGCCTGAAAGTAATTGCTTAAGTCTGTACAAGTAAATGAGGTATTGGGAGTTAACGAGTCTGGCGAATTTCGTTTGTTTACTAAAGTGTTGATTGCTTTCCACATATCTTTACTGTTTGTTCTGTTCTGAACTAAGTTTTTAAAGTATGTTTTCTTTTCTCTACGTATTAAATATTATACCTTGTTTCTTTGTGCTCTGTATATGTTGAAGTCTTTCTTTTTGTGAGCTCGATCTCGTTGCCACATGGCTTCTAGTGCTGCTGGTGTGATCCAAGGAGATTTTATCTGTCGTTTCACACGAACTTCTTTAGCTGATGCGTGGTTATCAAACACACAATGAAAGATACGTGTCCAACGAGCAATGACGTCATCGGGATCAGAAAGCTGGTAAACACTGGCTAGAGGTAGGGAGCCGCGCTAGCGTAGTGGTTACCACACTGCGCTGGCGACCGGGTGACCCAGGATCAAAACCTAGCTAGGACATTTGAAGATTTTTCGTCGACCGGGATTTGGACTGGATTAACTCGAGCCCTGGCCAGTACATTTGAAGGAGTGTCGTCGACCAGGAACTGGTGGCTCCTGAACCGACCCAGCTCTAATGGTTACCTCCGAAATCGGCGAGTACGAGGGACACCTGTCTCTGTGCAAGAAAAACGGGATACTCACGTAAAATCAGTCTCAGGTTAAACATACTAACCTGAGATTTCGTCTCGAGTAATAGCGGGCGTATGGGGGAAAAAAATAGCTAGAGGTGCAGCTCGCAAATCATGTTAAAAATAGTTCATGGTTGACATTTTTGAAACTTCTAAATTTAATGCTTATATGTTTATTTCTGGCAACTTTATATTTATTCTTTGACCACGTGCAACATATTGGATAGTGGTCACTCATTGCGACATGAGAGAGAGAGAAAGAGTGAGAGAGAAACAGTACAGTTGTTTGGTTTGGTTTCAAGGACCATCTTCATTGCACACGGACTCCTTAAGTGTTTTTATCTCCTCCTTTAGATCACACAAGGCGGATCTCAGCACAGTGCACGGACTCCGAAGCACCAGCAATGATCCCAATGTGCACATACAGGAATTACACATTCTATAAATATTTGTGTAGTTTAATTTAAAAATGAGTCAAGTTGTAATTATGTTGATTGTGTGAAATGTTGATGTGAAATGTTTGATGTGAAATGTTTGATGTGAAATGTTTGATGTGAAATGTTTGATGTGAAAAGGTTTACTGGCATCACGCTAGCCACTCATCATCATCATCATTTTGCTGTGTGCTCCCTATGAAACATAAAGATGATTACTGGAGCTGGTCCTCGTGCAGAACGTTTGCACCAAGGCAGTCACGTGGTACTGAAGCTGTGGTTTCTGCAGCAATTTGTTTTCAATGATGAGGCCGCTCAGTCGCGTACTAAGGAGGGTGCGAGGGGGGTGGTCCGCCCCGGGTGACAGCCTGGAAGGGGGGTGTCATCGGACACTATTATGATAGTACGTACTGTTAAAAATATACGCGCAGGTGTCGTTTCTTATGGGGAAGGGTGCCAAAGGTAGGATCCGCCCCGGGTGCCAAATACTTTAGGGCCGCCTCTGAGACCGCTAGACTCAAAATACACCCTCACTATAGTCGCCTCATGAAACATGCCTGAGAGAGCAGTAGTGTTATTTCTTTCTTTGTTTCCCTGGAAACTATATGACGCAAGCCGGCACATAAGCAACCATAAAGATACGCGAGCTCTCAGTCAAGGTCACCAGACACCCAGACACAGAAAACATGGTAACACACACAGTTAACTTAACATTCTTACCCGTAGTCTGACTTTTTACCTGTGGAGCATAAATAGAAAGATAGATTTAGTGCTTGTTTCGTTCTTTTGTTGTTAATAGTTCATGTTAAAATTGTTATTGTTACTGATGTTTTTTACTGAAGATGATACATGTAACAAAATCAAATGGCGTTACTGCGTTGGTTAACGTGGCAGTGGAAAAAAAAAACATTGAACTCTGCTTAAAACAGGAACTCTGCTTAACATATCGCAAACATAAGGCACGAACAAGCACGGGCTATCTAGGCACCAGTGGACGCTACAGTAAATGTCTTAATTCGACCATAGTTACTGATTGAAAAAAAACACACACAAAAAAAAAAAGGCTACAGATATTTTGAAAACATCAGATGCTACATACTTACACTATTTACAATATGTGAGGGACATATTATAACAAAATATGATTGAAATATGATCTATGTATTTCTTCTAAAATTGCAAGTGAAGATAAAAACATCAGTTTCACACCTAAAAAAATATATGTGCATATAAGTATGTGTGTGTGTATATATAAATATATAAAAATATAAAAATATATAAAAATATAAATATAAATATAAATATATAAATATAAATATATATATATATATATATATATATATATATATATATATATATATATATAATATATATATATATATATATATATATATATATATATATATGTGTGTGTGTGTGTGTGTGTGTGTGTGTGTGTGTGTGTGTGACGTGGACTGGAAAAGAGCCTACAGTAATCTGACAGCTTATTGTAACCTTCTAGCTGCTCTCTGATTTGCTAGCTAAACATGCATTATACCAACTGTCTATTTTTGCAGTGTACCATTTTGTCCCCGCCCTCTTTTCTTTAAACACTAAAAAGAGAGACCAGACGGTAATTTGTGTTTACAGCGTAGACGACTAACCAGACCGAACTTAGAGGTGTTAGAACAACTAATAGTGGGAAGGAAATAAATACTGTTAATATTTCATTTTATAATTAATTCTATTATAGCGTCTATTATTTTTTTTAAATGCCATACGACAAATTAACAGATACTGACAATTTACTAGCTACTAAATGATAAGTGATAATTTGTATGTGGCGCATTGTGAGTAATAAATAACACACTGTGATAGACTAGCTATCCGCGAGAAGGGGCGGAAGAGTCTTCATCGGCTCAGTCCGACCCACCTCCGCGGCCAGCGATGTCTGTTTGTGTAGGCGTAGAAAAACTGTGTATCTTTTAAATTCGTCAGGAACGAACGAACGAACGAACTTTATTTTCAAAGGGTTAAGAATTGGGCACGCAGGCCCGTCTGACATTCTGCCCTTCCTCTCTCTCTCATCATATATACTATATCCTTTCATCCTCACATTTACTATAAGCATAATTAAGGCATTTATCATTATAAAAGTAATATTACATTTGCAATAATCATCATAATTAAAGTACGTTTTTAACATTAAAAAGAATAATAATAATAATAATGAATGTAAAAATAAAATAAATAAAAATAAAAATAAACATTAATACATAGATAGATAGATAGATAGATAGATAGATAGATAGATAGATAGATAGATAGATAGATAGATAGATAGATAGATAGATAGATAGATAGATAGATAGATAGATAGATAGATAGATAGATAGATAGATAGAACGAACGAACGAACGAACGAACGAACTTTATTTTCGAAGGGTAAAGAATTGGGCGCGCAGGCCCGTCTAACATTCTGCCCTTCCACTCTCATTAATCTTGCATACTATATCCTTTCATTCCCACATGATGCTTTTGATAGATAGATAGATAGATAGATAGATAGATAGATAGATAGATAGATAGATAGATAGATAGATAGATAGATAGATAGATAGATAGATAGATAGATAGTGTCATGGAATATTCTAATCCACATATATAAATTATCAATTAAATATAAAGCCTAATAAATACATATAATAAAGAAAAGAGCAATGGTAAAATGACAGTGCTGTCACAAAGAATGTACTCGAAATCCCCCTTGTTTTCTGCTTCGTCTGCAAATTGTAACGCTTTCACGTTGATAGTAAAAGCTTACTGTATTATACCCGCTTTCTTCAATGAAACGTGTGCTGTATTTCTTGGAAAAACATTAAGAGGCAGACTGCGTAATGACCTAAATTTTAAATTCCATTCATGTCTTTTTCTACATTACGTTACCAAAACGAACGAACAGATGGACAAAAGGATAGCGAGAAGGGAGAGGCAGAAAGCCGAACATTAAACACGCGTCGCGCGATACACAATTACTACTATCACGCGTGTTAGGCTACAAGCACTAACTTTTTTTTTTTTCAGACGGACAGTGATAAAATACACTACCCTTCCCCAGAGTTAGGTTTTAAAATCATAAAAAACGCTTATTAGGAAAGATAACAATAGATGGGTTTACGGTGAAAACATAACAGTACCCAGACAGCATATCTTCGAAACAGGAGGTAGAAAATACATATTTTGAACGCAGCCACGTAGCTCTTTTAAAGTGGGAAAATTGGGTTCCTTAGGGCTTGCTGACAAATAATATGTAAAACGTTACGCCAATAGTCCAGGAATTAATAAATTATACCCAAAATAAAATAGTGAGGCTGCCTGACAGCATGAAATCATTTCTGCTCATAAAATTTTTTTATAACGTGTTTGAAAAAAACCTTACGTTACATAAATAGCCTACCATGTAAACTCCAAATTGATTGGAGCGCAACAAATGAAAGCCTAACCACGATTGGTCGAACTATAAATACTATCTTTCGTTGTTAGGGGAAACGGGAAAAGGTAACATTTTTTCAAACACTTGTCGAAACGTGGCTCATTGGCCAGTCTCGCTGATATACACACTTGGGAGCGTTAGTTCGAGACCACTTGTTTAAATGATCTTGATAAAGCAACAGTGCGTTGAAGCCAGCTCATAATTGTGTTAAATAAAAGCCTGGAACATAGGCAGATGGAAATTTGTGCCAGTTTGTGCCAGAATTCATTGCTAATCAACGTATCTGTGTTTATTCGTATGAATTGTGGTAAGCTTGAACCATTCAATATCTTTTAATGAAAATTGAATGTGAATTGTTGATTTATGCCTGTATATATATGTGTAGTTCAGTGGCAAATGTGAGGTAAAGCCTGTAATGCTCCAGCCTGAACAGAGGGTGTCGGAGGGTAGTAAAACGGCATGGAATGGCCAAATAGTACACTGACACCTGGATGATTGACTAGAAAGAAATAATGCTGGAATTGCAGAGGCGTAGTAACCATTAAGAAGGGTAATACTGGAATAAAGTATTTCAAATGAAGCTGACAGTTGGCCTAACGCTCTGAACGCAATGTTTGTGATGTATTGTGATCAGTGTAAAAAGAAAATATAAATTAGTTATGAAGTAGAAGGTACATCCTTCTTGATTTCAGGGACAGTGGTCTTGATGGTACTGAGCAGCACCTAGTCAGAGCTTTGCTGAATCCAGTGTCGGACAGCATACTCCTTGGTCCTTTTAGCTATCAGTGAGGTGTCTCCAGAGCCCAGAGGAGAATTCGAGCAGAGGAGTCCTTTCCTGCCGCCATCACGCCAGATAAGCTAACTTGGCCAGCTGAGCTCAACATTATGTCCCCTCATCTTGAACTGACTTTAAAAAATTAACATTAAGAGGGGAATTTACTTGTCTTAAAATCAGGAACTGTGAACATCTCCAAGACTAGTCCCTAAAGACAAACTATTGAAGTCATGATGACAAATACCAACAGAGCTTGAACAAAACAAAACCAGTATTACCTCATTTTACTACTACACAACTGACACACATAGAACATTTGTAATAATATATGTCACTACAATATTCATATTAAATACATTCTGTACATAACTTGTAATTTAAATTGATTGTGATTCCTGATTCCCTTGTAGTTGAATCAGGACACATATTCATTCATGCCAGTAATGAATACATATTGTTATTTGAAAGTTATCAGTGCCTCCTTTAAGATATTCTCATAGAGTGTTATATGTATGTGAGTGTCACAGTGTTGTCAAGAGTAGTGGATTACATTAAATTGTTTATCTGTCTGTTGTTGTGACTTACACTTCATCATACACATACCCTAGACACATAACGTAGCATCACACTATTCCAGAATAATTCTGACTGAGATATAGAGATATGTGGTAGCAAGTAAGGTTATCTATAATACACTACTCTTAATAGATATAGATACCTTCACAGCTGATCTCAGTCAGTACACTAAGTCCCCTATAAATATTTATAACATCCCACTTCACCACATATATTGGGGTCTCGCTCCCGGGATTTTGAATCTTTCCCTATTAAAAATATTGGGGGTAATTCACTTCAGGGAATATAAGAATTAAAAGGTATCCTTGGGTGGAATTAAATAAGGTTGAGCTCACGGTGCCTGTGTTGTCCATTAGAGATTGAATTGTTGGTTAGACATTGTATAAATTTACATAATAGACAATGGCGGACCTGGCCAAATTTCGATCTGCTGCGGTTCAGACTGCAAAAGAGTTAGGATTAGATGGGCAAGCTATGGTTGCCTATGTCACGACGGAATGTGACAAATTTATTGAACGTGAAGAAAGAAGGTTTGAAGCCGAAAGAAAGTTAGAGGCTGACAAGGAAATTAAGAAGTTACAGTTTGAGGCTGAGGCTGAGACTAAGAGGTTGCAAGCTGAGGCTGAGACTAAGAGGTTGCAGATTGAGGCTGACAAAGAGGCAAAAGCATTGGAAGCCGAGGAAAGAAGACAGGCTGCAGAAAGGGAAGAGAAGAGATTAGCTGCAGAAAGGGAAGCAGAAAAGGAGGAGAAGAGATTACAAAGGGAACATGAGTTACGACTAAGGGAGTTTGAGTTTCAAGGCCATGCTCCTGAAAATGGTGCCAGTCCCTTTGCCTCTGATGCTACGGTTACTCAAGGAGCCTCAACCTCAGCTATGAATTTTCATTTAGATCATTTTGTTGAGAAAGACGATGATATTGAGAGCTACCTAAATAGGTATGAGCTATTAGCTACCACGTATGGGTTAGAGAGAGAAAGGTGGAGCTTAAAGTTATCTCAGGGACTTCGTGGGGCAGCTTATGAAGTTTTTGCAAAAATGAGCAGAGGTGATCAGGAAAATTATGACATGCTAAAGCAGGCTCTTTTGTTAAGGTATGAAAAGAATGCAGAATTCTATAGAAAAAAAATTTAGGAATGCTAAACTACTGTCAGGTGAAACCTATCACCAGTTCTCTGCACGAATAGAGACATACTTGGAGAAATGGACTTCTCTGGGGAAAACCCAAGATCTTAAGGAAATGGTCCTTATAGAGCAATTAAGAGAGTCCATGGCTCCAGACCTGAGAAAGTTTCTCATGGAACAAGGTGCAGAGAGGCTGGGTGAGTTGCTAAATGTTGCTGAAAGGTATCAAGCAGCTCAAGCAGAGGTAACAGGTAATAAAAAGAAACAGGTGGACAACTTTAGGGCACCACAGAACTTTAATAAATTTGATCCTAGGGATCAAAATAAAGGTAAGCACCAATTTGATAGGCCACGGTATGAAAATAAAAATAAATTCCCACAATTCGATGAAAGGAAATATGATGAAAGAAAATCTTTCAACCAAGGAAAAAGGTGGTGTAAGAATTGTCAGATGGACAATCATGACACTGACCGTTGCAGAAGGAAACCTGTGTATATGGCAACCCTTCAGGTCAGGTCGACCTCAAGACAGGAGGAGGATATTATGTTAGATACCACTCCAGAAGAGATGAGGAAGGCACAGGCTGGGGATAAAACACTCAAGCATTGTTTCAGAAAATTGTCAACTTGTCATACAACTCCAGGCAAGGGAGATTTTTACATGAAAAACAAGTTGATGTATAGGAAGGCCGGAACTAGATCCCATGGTCACGGACAGCTGGTTCTTCCAAAAAGATACAGGACAGAATTAATAAGGAGCCTACATGTGAAACCAGATGGGGACCATGAGAAGATAGGTACCATCATTCAAAAGGTGGCTCACAATTATTATTGGCCCAAAGCAAAATGGGACATTGAAAATTTTGTAGAAAGGTGTAGCATAGCACATGAGGGAACACCCACAAGTGGGAACATGGATCAGGACCTGGACACGCCATGGGGCAAAATCAGGCCTAACAATAAAAGGAAAAATAAATTTGATAAAGTGGACCAAATGGAATGGGAAGCCCCTTTTCACGGACAAGCTTCACTTAACTGTTTTACAATGGCCACTATGCGGAGAGTGCAAAAAGATGTCTTACCCCAGGATAAGCCGACAATCCCTCAATCGGACTTAAACAAACTGGAGGAAGAGGATGTAGAGAGGAAATCTCTCATCAAGAATTTTAAGAGGGGAGAAAGCCCCAAAAGAAAAATTGGTAGCGGTCGTTTTGTGAATGATAATTCTGGGAAGAAAAATCATCACTATAAAGCTTCGAGTGGAAGAGACCATACCGGTGCATGGACAAATAGGTCCACACAATTAAAGGTCCATATGTAGCTTTGTTAAGAACGTGGACTGATGAAAAGGCAGAGGAAAACATTACATCTTCATACCAGTATGTGAATGAGCTGACCACTCGGTTAAAAACTGGCTGGAAACTTGCCAATGAAAATTTGAAACAAGCCAGGAAGAAACATGCTGCCTATTATAACAGGAAGGCGAAAGACAGAAATTTGGCTGTGGGAGAGAAAGTACTGCTTCTTTTGCCCGGGAGTCAGAATAAGTTACAAATTGGATGGCAGGGTCCATATACAGTTCTAGAGAAGGTGTCTAGAACAAATTATAAGATAGATAAGAAGGGGAAAGAAAAAATCTATCATGTGAATCTCCTGAAGAAATATTTGGAAAGAGAACATCAGGAAGAGACACACTTGTTGACCTTGTCCATCGCCATGGAGATGAAAAAGGAACCACTTTCATCATTTGAATATCCATTACACCCCTGTGAGACAGCAGCACAGGTGAAAATCAGTACACATTTAACGAAAACTCAGAAAGAGAGAGTGCAACAGGTTCTAAATAATCATGCAGAGGTGTTAACAGACCGACCAGGGCATACAAACCTATTGGAATATGATATGAAACGGATAGACCCCACACCTGTCTGTATGAAACCATATTCGATTCCGTTTGCTAAGGAAAAAGCTTTGAAGGAAGAGATAGACTATCTGTTGAAGGAAGGAATTATTTCGCACAGTGAGTCTTCGTATAGTTCCGGGGTGGTACTCTTAAGGAAGCCCTCTGGAGAACATAGACTCTGTATAGATTACAGGAGACTGAATGCTATTACAGAAGGACAGGTGGATCCATTGCCGGATACAAATCAGCTGTTTGCCAGACTAAATAAAGCTAAATATTTCTCAAAAGTGGATCTGAGTAAAGGATACTATCAGATTCCAGTAAAGCCTGAGGTTAGACCATACCTAGCTTTTAGTACCTCAGAAGGACACTATGAGTTTAATATATTGCCATTTGGATTGAAGAATGCGCCTAGTGTCTTCTCTAGAATGATGAGAAAATTATTGGATCCTCTGAATAATCCCTGTATAACAAATTTTATGGATGATATCCTTATAGCAACAGAAACATTTGAGGAACACATTGACTCTCTGAACATGCTGTTTGATCGACTTAGGGAGGCAAATTTAACAGCCCGACCAACCAAATGTTGCGTTGGATGTAAAGAATTGGAATTTTTGGGACACACAGTTTATCAGGGAAACATGACCCCTGACCCAAAGAATTTAGAGAAACTACAGAAAGCCCCGAGACCACAAACCAAGAAGGACGTGAGATCCTTTGTCTCATTATGTGGTTTCTACCAGAAGTATATCAAGAACTTTAATTCCATATGTGCACCGTTAACTGAATTGACACGTAAAGGACTTCCAGATCGCATTACATGGACACCACAATGTGAAATGACTTACCAAGAGTTGAAGGAAAAGCTCACAAGTAAACCCATTTTGAAATTACCTGACTTAAGTCAAGAATTCATAGTAAGGACGGATGCAAGTAATATTGGGTTAGGTGCAACTCTACTACAGAAATCAGATGCATTGGATGGGGAATTAAGCCCAGTGGCATATGCTAGCAGAAAGTTGAATAAAGCTGAAATCAACTACTCAACTAGCGAAAAAGAATGTCTTGCAGTAATATGGGCAATAAAGAAATTCAATATTTATCTATATGGGAAGGCATTTAAGTTGCAAACAGATCACAAACCTTTATCGTTTCTAGCACAGGCTAAGCATGAGAACTCCAGGTTACTCCGATGGTCTTTACTTTTGGCTCCATATAATTTTAGCATCGAGTATATATCTGGAAAAACCAATTTGGGAGCGGATTTTTTAAGCCGCCATCCGTGTGATGAGAATCACCGTAAACCCCAGAAATAATAATAAATTTCTCTATGTGTATATAGAATAAAGGACTGACATATAATGTCTGTTTTAAGAGGGGAGGTGTCATGGAATATTCTAATCCACATATATAAATTATCAGGTAAATATAAAGCCTAATAAATACATATAATAAAGAAAAGAGCAATGGTAAAATGACAGTGCTGTCACAAAGAATGTACTCGAAATCCCCCTTGTTTTCTGCTTCGTCTGCAAATTGTAACGCTTTCACGTTGATAGTAAAAGCTTACTGTATTATACCCGCTTTCTTCAATGAAACGTGTGCTGTATTTCTTGGAAAAACATTAAGAGGCAGACTGCGTAATGACCTAAATTTTAAATTCCATTCATGTCTTTTTCTACATTACGTTACCAAAACGAACGAACAGATGGACAAAAGGATAGCGAGAAGGGAGAGGCAGAAAGCCGAACATTAAACACGCGTCGCGCGATACACAATTACTACTATCACGCGTGTTAGGCTACAAGCACTAACTTTTTTTTTTCAGACGGACAGTGATAAAATACACTACCCTTCCCCAGAGTTAGGTTTTAAAATCATAAAAAACGCTTATTAGGAAAGATAACAATAGATGGGTTTACGGTTGAAAACATAACAGTACCCAGACAGCATATCTTCGAAACAGGAGGTAGAAAATACATATTTTGAACGCAGCCACGTAGCTCTTTTAAAGTGGGAAAATTGGGTTCCTTAGGGCTTGCTGACAAATAATATGTAAAACGTTACGCCAATAGTCCAGGAATTAATAAATTATACCCAAAATAAAATAGTGAGGCTGCCTGACAGCATGAAATCATTTCTGCTCATAAAATTTTTTATAACGTGTTTGAAAAAAACCTTACGTTACATAAATAGCCTACCATGTAAACTCCAAATTGATTGGAGCGCAACAAATGAAAGCCTAACCACGATTGGTCGAACTATAAATACTATCTTTCGTTGTTAGGGGAAACGGGAAAAGGTAACATTTTTTCAAACACTTGTCGAAACGTGGCTCATTGGCCAGTCTCGCTGATATACACACTTGGGAGCGTTAGTTCGAGACCACTTGTTTAAATGATCTTGATAAAGCAACAGTGCGTTGAAGCCAGCTCATAATTGTGTTAAATAAAAGCCTGGAACATAGGCAGATGGAAATTTGTGCCAGTTTGTGCCAGAATTCATTGCTAATCAACGTATCTGTGTTTATTCGTATGAATTGTGGTAAGCTTGAACCATTCAATATCTTTTAATGAAAATTGAATGTGAATTGTTGATTTATGCCTGTATATATATGTGTAGTTCAGTGGCAAATGTGAGGTAAAGCCTGTAATGCTCCAGCCTGAACAGAGGGTGTCGGAGGGTAGTAAAACGGCATGGAATGGCCAAATAGTACACTGACACCTGGATGATTGACTAGAAAGAAATAATGCTGGAAGTGCAGAGGCGTAGTAACCATTAAGAAGGGTAATACTGGAATAAAGTATTTCAAATGAAGCTGACAGTTGGCCTAACGCTCTGAACGCAATGTTTGTGATGTATTGTGATCAGTGTAAAAAGAAAATATAAATTAGTTATGAAGTAGAAGGTACATCCTTCTTGATTTCAGGGACAGTGGTCTTGATGGTACTGAGCAGCACCTAGTCAGAGCTTTGCTGAATCCAGTGTCGGACAGCATACTCCTTGGTCCTTTTAGCTATCAGTGAGGTGTCTCCAGAGCCCAGAGGAGAATTCGAGCAGAGGAGTCCTTTCCTGCCGCCATCACGCCAGATAAGCTAACTTGGCCAGCTGAGCTCAACATTATGTCCCCTCATCTTGAACTGACTTTAAAAAATTAACATTAAGAGGGGAATTTACTTGTCTTAAAATCAGGAACTGTGAACATCTCCAAGACTAGTCCCTAAAGACAAACTATTGAAGTCATGATGACAAATACCAACAGAGCTTGAACAAAACAAAACCAGTATTACCTCATTTTACTACTACACAACTGACACACATAGAACATTTGTAATAATATATGTCACTACAATATTCATATTAAATACATTCTGTACATAACTTGTAATTTAAATTGATTGTGATTCCTGATTCCCTTGTAGTTGAATCAGGACACATATTCATTCATGCCAGTAATGAATACATATTGTTATTTGAAAGTTATCAGTGCCTCCTTTAAGATATTCTCATAGAGTGTTATATGTATGTGAGTGTCACAGTGTTGTCAAGAGTAGTGGATTACATTAAATTGTTTATCTGTCTGTTGTTGTGACTTACACTTCATCATACACATACCCTAGACACATAACGTAGCATCACACTATTCCAGAATAATTCTGACTGAGATATAGAGATATGTGGTAGCAAGTAAGGTTATCTATAATACACTACTCTTAATAGATATAGATACCTTCACAGCTGATCTCAGTCAGTACACTAAGTCCCCTATAAATATTTATAACATCCCACTTCACCACAGATAGATAGATAGATAGATAGATAGATAGATAGATAGATAGATAGATAGATAGATAGATAGATAGATAGATAGATAGATAGATAGATAGATAGATAGATAGATAGATAGATAGATAGATAGATAGATAGATAGATAGATAGATAGATAGATAGATAGATAGAACGAACGAACTTTATTTTCAAAGGGTTTAGAATAGGGCACGCAGGCCCGTCTAACATTCTGCCCTTCCTTTCTCTCTTCTTCCATAGTTAATCCATTTATTCTCACACGTATCCTAAATGTTACTTAAATAATAAAATAACAAAAAAGTACAATAAAATAAAATCCCAACATTGTAACAGTACAGTAACAGTTACACAGATTTACAGATGCGTATCATAATTTATACTAAACAGGACAAAATTAACTTTAAAACCTACATATGATGTTATGTAATTATTTAAGAACATAACGAAATTAGGGTGCCATATAATCTGCACTCATGATGTATTTGAAAAGTCTGTGATTGAATGAATATGGACTAAGAGTATTTTTTAAGTCGTGTGGAAGAGTATTCCACAGATGAGCAGCAGAAAAAGCTAAACTTTTCTTGAATAAGTCGAGCCTAGGCTTGGGCATGTGTAATTTATTTAAGCGTTGACTGCGTCTTCCGCTGTATTTGAAAATAGGCCACAGATACGTTGGAGCATTCTGTGACAAGATTTTGTGAATAAATTTGGCTTTGTTGAAGAGAAGGCGCTTTCTTAGTGGTAATATGTTAAGATATGTATATGCGTCTACACACTGTGTGAGGTTTTTGTCTGAAATTAGGCGCACTGCACGTTTTTGTAATGAATAGAGTCTTTTAGTGTTGGACATGGTGCAGCCATCCCAAATTGTGGAACAATAGTCTAGATGTGTTTGTATCTGGGATGTATAGAACATTTTTCGTGTCTCCTCATCTAGGAAATGTTTGATTTTAGCTAACTGGTAAACTTTTTGTGCCGTTTGTTTGGTCAGTGCTTGTACATGCGAATTCCAACTTAAATGTTGGTCAATTATGAGTCCTAGTGTTTTATATTCATTTACATTTTCAATTAAAGAGGTTCCAATGTAGAGCTGAAGTGTTGTTTTCGGCGAGTTTTGTAATTTTTGTCTAGACCTAGTTGATATTATCATACATTTTGTTTTAGTGATATTTATTTGCATGCAGTTTTCATTGCTCCACTTAATAAGATTGTCTGTGTCGCTTTGTAATAATATTTCTAGCGTGTTGCAACTTTTATCACTAGTATAAATGGTACAGTCATCGGCAAATAGGTCGCAGGATGAGTGCTCGATGTGTAGTGGAAGGTCATTTATGTAAATGGAAAAAGGTAGGGGGCCGAGAATAGAACCCTGAGGAACACCAGTGTCAATAATAGTTGGGCTTGACAAGGAGTTATTGTACCACACTACTTGCTGTCTGTCGGACAGGAATGATTTAAGTAATGTCACTAGTTTAAAGTTAACTTTCATTGTTTCTAATTTTCTTATTAAAACAGCGTGATCTAACATATCAAATGCTTTCCTAAAGTCTACAAAGATTGCTCCACATATGTTATCGTTATTTATGTTTAGGTGCAAGTTGTCTATCATCTTAGTTAGAGCTGTGTGGCATGAATGCTTTTGTCGAAACCCTGACTGACTGTCAATTAGCAAGTCATTGCTAACTAGGTAATGTAGAGTTGCTTTATGTATGTGTTTTTCTAGTGGTTTAGAAAGCGATGATAAAAGAGAAATTGGTCTATAGTTACCAAGATTACTGTTATCTGACGAGCCAGGTTTGAAGAGAGGATATACTTTGGCAATCTTAAAGGCCGAAGGAAAATAACTTTTAGCAAAAGTTAGTGAATCACTAATAGCTGGTGCGGCGTAACGCAGTATTCGATTACTAATTCCGTCAAGCCCTGATGAGCTATTATCCTTAAGGCCAATAAGATAGTTATACACTTCATTAACTGTCATAAAAGGAATGTCGGGTGGAACTGAGTTTGTACATTTGTTCTTACAGAATGGTGAAAGTTTGTCTAAGTCACTAGAGGAAGGTGGTATTGTGGATTTCAGACTGTTTATTTCTGCTTGAAAGTGATTGCTGAAGTCGGTGCAAGTAAATGAAGTGTTGGAAGAGAATGAGTCTGGTGCATTACGTTTTTTCGCTAAGGTGTTAATTGCCTTCCATATTTCCTTACTATTTGATTTGTTCTGAACCATATTTCTAAAATGATTTTTCTTTTCTTTCCGAATTAAATATTGAACTTTGTTCCTGTATATCCTGTATGTGTTGAGGTCCTTATTTTTGTGCGCTTGATCTCTCTGCCTCATAGCCTCCAACACTTCCTGCGTGATCCACGGAGATTTTAATTGTCGTTTGACGCGAATTTCCTTTGCTGGTACGTGCGTGTCAAAAACATTATAAAAATTTTTTGTCCAGTATTCAATAGCGTCATCCGGATCAGGAAGTTGGTAAACACGGGCGAGAGGTGCAGTTAGCAAGTCATTTAAAAATAATTCCTTACTGAAATGTTTGAAACTTCTAAATTTGATACTTACATGTTTATTTTTTGGAACTTTACATTTATTCTTTGACCATGTACAGCATACTGGATAGTGGTCACTCATTGCAATATTAGGGACAGAGCATTCTATGATGTTTTCTGGGCAAGTTACGTAGATGTGGTCGATTAGTGTGGTTGATGCTTGTGTTACTCTTGTAGGCTGGTTAACTATTTGTTTTAAGTTGTACGATAATATTATATTTTTCCATGTTAGATTTGAATTGTGTATATCGATGTTGAAATCACCAAGAAGAACAACCTCCTTGACTGTGGCAAATACATTGTCCATCATTATGGTGAAATCTTCGTACCATACAGGTCCTGCACTAGGATTTCGATAAAGATATCCCACCAGAAATGGGCCCTGATTCGGTAGCTTTATTTCCAACCATGCACATTCTATCTCTGCTGTCTCTAAGTCGTTTCTGCGGCGAAAATTAAGGGAAGTGGAAATATAAACTGTTATACCTGTCTCTTGTTTTTTGCTTGCGTCTCGCCGAATAGTTTTAAACCCATTTAACGCAATGTCATCGTCTGTTATTTTGTCATTTAGGCGACTTTCTGAAAGTCCAAAAATGTGAAAATTATTACTTAGAATGTATGTAAGTTCGGGGAGTTTACCTAGAAGATGGTAAATATTCAGATGACCAAGTCGTAGACCATCCTTGTGAAGCCACGGTACATAATTACCAGCCATGTTTGTACAGTAAAAAGAAATACATATATTTTTTTTAAATAAAAATAAAAAATTACAAGTTAAAAAACAGTTATGCACACAAAAAAGCGCAAAATATTTTTACGAATTAATACTTCACCAAGGAAGTGGCATTCAAGGAATGAGAAATTGCAGAAAATATACAACTAATAAAAAACAATTTCAACTGAGTATAAGAAAATTGTCACAAAACAATCAGGCATACAACATTTGTCCCCGTCTATACATATTTATATTTACATAGAGTGGTAGCATTTTCCCATAATAATGCTTCTTGTATTTTTAGCAGACCTGATCCCAAGTGGCGTCCAGAGGTCTTTTCTGTTCTTTCGTTTCCTTTTCCATTTCCATGGTTAAGAGTGTACAAGCAGAGATACTGTATGACTGTAAATTAAAATACTGGACTTACCAAATCCAGAATACTATTTTATCAGCCAACAGTGGCGTATACCTGAAACATTATTATTATTTTTCCCAACACCTGACAGTGTAATCCAAGTGGAGTACTAAAATATACGCTGTGCAGGGACTGGCACTCTGACAAAGAGTTGGCCGAAAGAAAATCCATCATCATCATTTTCCAGATTTTCTAGAAGTCTTCCCCTCCTTTAAAACGGTAAACACCAAGGACCCTCACATATTCAATATTTGTAGTAAACCATATATATATATATATATATATATATATATATATATATATATATATGTATATATATATATATATATATATATATATATATATATATATATATATATATATATATATATATATATCCAAATAGACGTTCCAGCCGAGCGGGAAACAGGACTGTTTTCCCCGCCGGCCCTCAACACTGCAAGAGTTGTCGCAACGAAATTATTCAGTTGTAGTTCCTGTATCTAGAATTACATTCCCCTGTGCACCCATCGGAGGAACAGTGCTAGTTTTTTTGAACAGTGAAGACACCCCTTTATGACTCATATCGTCACCAGGATTTATCGTGGAAGTAAACTTATTCGGCGTTCACCTCATTAGTTTTTGTGTGGGATGAACTGGGGCCAAGTTGTATCCTCGACAACTGGGATGATACATTAGTCAACAGAACCAGTAGGGATTATGTTCATGGAATAAATGTACCAAGGAATAACACAGACCAAAGGGAAGAAATACAAATTAGGTAAGAGTGTGAGAGGTGGCCACATGAATGAGAGAGTGCGTGCTAACTTTATTGTTGCTGGAAGATATCTACTAATTTTGTTGTTTGATTTGATTCTGTTTACTTTACTTGGTCTGTTAGTGTACCGCGGTAGCATAGTGGTTAGTGTACAGGCTTCCTAGCTCAGTTGTCTATGGTTCGATACCCAGATGAGGTGGGATTTCTTTTAGGCCTCAAACGGCTCCTGGGTCCACCCAGCCCCAATTTAGTACCAGAGCAACTATGGGAAGGTTAAGGCGGCCGGCGTGATGCTGACCACATCACCCCTAGTGTGCCGATGGTCAATAAAATATGGGCCTAACACCATATTCCCAATATGCCTCAATGGGCGTGTAACGCGATCCTTACGTGGTCTTTTATTGCACCAATATTGTTATTCTGTAAACCTAGTGCAAAAATTATCTTTCTACCACATATGAATTGTTATATGATGTCTCATTCATTGATTATCCTTCCGCTCCACAAGAAGCATAAACCTTTAACATATTCAAGACAAGATCTCTTGTCCTGTGTCATCAGCTCAAGACATTTCCATGCCTTCTTTACCCTTTCATTTGTGTGTCCATGTTTTTTTTTTCTTTTCTTTCATCCTCTACCTTTCTTACCATCCAGACTCCACAAAAAAGTACTACTTTCTAATATAATAAAAGGGTTTCCACAGTGTTTGCCCAATGCATCAACCGCGGCTTCTTCTCTTCACTTGTTCCACATTTATCTGGTTCTTGTCATCAGTTCCACCGCAGCGATCTTGTCAGACCATTTTTTAGACCTTCTATTCCACGCAAACACCAGTTTGGTGTCCCAGTTTTCACAATAGTGTTATAATGTCTCAAATGTGTGAATTAGAGTAATTTATACACTATCTATGGATAGCTAAACATGCTAGAGAGGTATGAATATTTATTTGTGAGGGAGGCACATAGAGTTACGAACAGGGCCGGCGTTAGGGCAGAGCGACCGGGGCGACAGCCCCGTGCGCTAAAAAGGGGAGGGGAGAAGGTGGAGCAGATGAACAGGAACAGGAAACGAGCTCTCTGACAGGGAAGCCAAGCGGGGAAGAAATAGCAATAAAAAGATTGAAACAGGGCTAGGGAGATTGCAAATAAATCGTTTAATAGCAAGGGCAATAACCAAAGAATGAAGAAAAGCATGGGACTAGGGCACTAAAAGATGGCATTCATACCAGCTTTGAAAAAAAAAATGTCTAATACAAGACGAACTAAAAATACCAGTAAATAAAAAACTACTTCGGTTCAGATTAGGAACTGGCTACTTTAGAAACGAGGAACCCATCTGTGAAGAATGTTATGAAACTAATACCAATAAAAAAATTCTTGCTGGAATGCGAGAAATACGTCCAACACAGACAAAATATAAAAGATTACTGTACAAACTCCAAAATAGAACTAAATGTGCAAAATTTAATGGGCACAAAGTCCCCACAAGCACTTAAAAAATTAGTAAAACAAATTTATTACAAAAACAAAAGCAACAATCTAAAAGAGGACAGGAGGGATGACAAAAAATATATATATGCTCTGAAAGTAAACTCATAATTATATTCCAACGCTAGCAGTAGCAACAAAGCTATGTCATCAGACAGGAATAACATAACCCAGTAGAAAAAGTGCATAAATAAACCCCAAACCAATATTAAATTCATGCCAGTATTGATACAAGTATGCTTCTGAACAACACAACAAACTGAACTATTAAGGATCCCGTTACACGCCCATTGAGGCACATTGGGAGTAAGGTGTTAGGCCCATATTTTTTTGACCATCGGCACACTAGGGGAGATGTGGGCAGCATCACGCCGGCCGCCTTAACCTAGCCAGTGTTGTTCTGGTACCCAATTCATGAGGCTGGGTGGACCCAGGAGCCGTTTGCGGTCTAAAAAAATCACACCTCATCTGGGGATCGAACCATGGACCACTGAGCTAGGAAGCGAGTGCACTAATCACTGCACTACCGCGGCTCCTACTATTAACCAAAAATTAAAAACCTCATCGTGAGGAATAATACAGTACATAACCTATAATAAACGCAATCAAGAAAATAGCACACTAAATGAAAATAAAGTCCTGATATAACCATCAGCTCTATGTATATGGTAAATGGTTGAAAGCGGCGTGCTACACAAAGTAGCAAACATCTTAAGTTAAAAAAAATGGAGTGGAAAGTATCCCCCTTTACTCGTCCTCTCAAATCTATTAAATTAAACCATCTCAATAGTTCCAGTTGTAAATGTAATGATATATCTGCTATATTATTTCCAAAAAAGATAATAGAGGCTGAAGTGCTTTAATTGACTTTTAAAGTCGCGAAGGAATTTATAATTAATAAATTTAGTTAAGTCCTATATTTATAGATGTGTGTTTTAACCATTATAACTCGCGCAGTGTTTATTAAATACATAAATAAATACGAGAATATATATATATATATATATATATATATATATATATATATATATATATATATATATATATATATATATATATATATATATATATATATATATATATATATATAGTCTTAACGGGAAATTCATCGCGCTTTAGAATGTTATTTGATTTTTCGGTATATTACATGTCTTTTTTCTTTCATACAGAGTGATCGTAACCTTGCGATCCCAGCAATAAAGAAATCATCTTAAAAACTTCCAGACATATTGATGAAACATTTTTAAATTTAATCTTGTGGCGGTTCGATGCGACCTAGCTATCATAATTACATGAAAGAAAGCCTACCCAAGACTATTTAGAGAACAATCATCATATTATAATTACAAATCTGTAAGATAAACTGGAAGTTGAACCGTGCCAGTAACGATACTTGATTTACTGCCCTACTGTGAGAGAGTACATATTTTCCTGAACTGTGACGGCTTAGGTTTTTCCTCAGTGGATTAATAAACTTACCGGTCAGTTACTACCATCACGCATTGAAGGAATTTTACCACTAGCGGAAGATTAAAGAGACCACTTCATTTTCACCCTTGTGTCGAACTGTGTCAGTGCCATCCCATAGACTCCTTTTATATAATAAAACACAATAACTCTTAGGCTTCAAGTCCGGCGATAAGTGAGAATAGTTGCTATCAGCAAACCTGGCAACATCTGGGGTGGGACACGGAAGTACCAGACCTTTTCATGTGTCAAGAGTGTAATTGCTGTTTATATAATTCTATTGGAGTGTCTGATGCTGTAATCGGTAAGTGTGTGAATATATGAGTGTGGATCCTCACGCGCGTGTATGAATGACAGGAAATTTAATCTTTTTTTGTAACCATTTTGTTAACTTGCTTACCTGGTAATATAATTTTCTGTATAACCCGCATTGTTCCTTTAAGTGGGATAGTTGATAATTTGTTAACTCTGTTAAAAAACCCCTCCTTTTCATTTGCTTAGTAAAGGGAAGAACAATTGGGAAGAACAGGATTCTTTCTACCACCCATACCTAATTTTGAAACACCTCTTTCAGAGTAATTAACTTCACGATTAGGTTAACGTACCTATGTTCCTGATAACTATCTATCTTTGGACTGGGTTTATCTTTGTCTAATAAGCGGGACGGGCTTAGTCGATACCAATCTTCTTCCCCCCCTCCCTACCTTGTTATTTGCATTTTTCTGTACTTATGATAATTTTTGCTGTAAACACATGATTATTGTAGTGATTGGTATTTTTAACTTTAATAAACAACATAAACTTAACTGTTACTGTGTTGGAATACCCAAAGCCCAAAATTTCCCCTATTTGTTTAAGATAGTTGTATCCACGTCGTCTGTGTGATTGAAGCACCAAATCGGTGTGAGCGCAGATGTGTGTCTGGAAACTGGCAAATAATTGTTTGAGTACGTGAGCCTGAAGAGTAGATTGAGAGAAACGATTTGTCGTAAATAAGTCTGTCTTTACTCTCCTCCAGCACTCTGTGAAGCAACTATTTACTCTCTACATTTCTATCACTGAGCTTTTTCACCATCATTCTACACTCTAAACCGGACTACTATTTCTAAAACCTTTTCTTTCAAAATAAATTTACGACAATATTTGTGGGCTGGTCCTGGGATCTTGAGCTACATTTGAGGCAATCGCATAGCCGGGATAAAGATATTTTGAGTCTGATCTAAGTCTGGGTCTAACTAGATAGAGTGTGAGTGATCTGTCTTTGTGATTTAGGGAAATAAATAATAATTAATTACACCCCTAGACAACGCCTTTTAGTATTTGGGTCGTCCACACAGCATATTTAAAGGTTGTTTTCTTTCAACAGCAGGAGAAAGTACTGATAAACAAAAATATTTGTTATTTAAATTATTCTCTGGCAGAGAAACACATCATTTTCTTTATAAGATTTGCTGGGATTGCGTGATTGGTTTTACAGTCACTAAAGGTTTTTTTGAAGTTAAAAAGAGTTGAGCTTAGCTAAAGACGCCTTGTTCTGACTTTTTAAGTCTAGTTAACATCGTCTCTTCTCATAAATTGACTTCAGGGGCGAGTTTTGTGACGGAGAATTAATCATTTTAGGGGAAAAAAAATTTTCTTTCTCCTTTTAAATTGTTTCAATATAAATTTTTCTCTACTATTAGTAAAAGTAGATTCTTTTCTAGTGTAACTTACCATTTTAGTGGCATTAGTCGCTTGCGTTTAGAGCCTTAATTGCCAGATAATAGCAGCGATAAGTTTGCACATTTCAAATAGGAGGTAACACAAGTAAATTTATACATTGTGTCCTTTTTTCTCGTAGCGGCTTTGAGTTTTTTTTCCCTTCTTGTTCTTTCGTACTATTCTCTAGTTATACTACATCTTATTCTTTGACAATGGCAGAGAGGATAAAGATGAGATCCATCCTGAGGCTGGAAGCGAAAGAGGCAGGACTAGACGCAGAAGCTGCGAACCGGTTTGTCAACCGGAACTGGAAATATATGACGCGGAGCAACAAAGAGCAGAAGCAGAAAGGAAGGAAGAGAAAGAGAGAGCAGAGAGGAGAGAAGCACAGGAGAGGGCAGATAGGAAAGAAGCGGAAGATCGTCTATTGGAGCACAAGAAAATTGAGGCAGAGTTGGAAGCCCGCAGGGAAAGAGAGAAGGAGAGACAACGTGAGGAGAGAGACAAGGAAAGACAGCACGAACTGGCGCTTAAGGCTCTAGAGAGTCGAGGCGCCTCTACTTCGAATAACGGAGAGCCGTCTTCGCCCCTGTCTCAGTCAATGGACCTCTCCAGCACTCAATCTGCCAAATTAACTGTGATGTCTTTTGCTTTAAAGTCTTTTCCTAGTCCCAATGAGAAAATTGACAGCTATCTAGAAAAATTCGAGAGGCTCGCAAATCTGTATGGGTTAGAGAGTTACCGCTGGGCACTTAAACTCTCAACGTCATTAAAAAGTACTGCTTATGACGTATATACAAAGCTGGGAACCAACCAACATGATTACGACATGCTGAAAAAGGCCTTGCTAGAGCGGTTTGAAATGACCGCCCGAAAATTTCTGCAAATGTTCAGAAACAGCCGGAAAGAGAGCACGGAAACTTTTCCGCAGTTCTCTTCACGTCTCACGAGCTATTTGACAAAGTGCATTGAATTATCTGACCTACCTCTTACATATGAGGGACTTCTTGAACTTGTTCTGGTGGAACAGATAAAGTCAACTTTGTCAAACGAAACCCGTAGATTTTTGGCTGAACAGGGCGCAGTCAGGCTTGAGGGCATACTCAATAAGGCAGAACGCTATACCAATGCAATGGCCGAACTTCCCAGCACTAAACGTAAACCCAGAGATGAGCCATCTCGTAAACAAAATCTAGAGCAGTCATCCTATTCCTCTAATTCCTCTCAGAATTATAACCAACGAGAAAATAATACCCAGAGACCTCCCCGGGAAAGATCGAAATTCTACAAAACCCGATACCCCCCCTAACAACAATTCTGATCAACCCACCAAACCCTACGTGGCAGCGCGGCCACCAAGGTCAAGGAAAAGGGAAGACCCCTACACCAGGAACGTCTTATCATGGCAAACAAACCGGTCCAAACCGCATCGGATGTTTGCATACAGCCTCGAAAGGTAGAGTCAATGTCAGTGATTCTCAACCTGAGGGGAACCGACCCTCAACTCGAGGAACTGTAATTTTGAATGGTACCTCAACTACTTGTCTCTTTGACACTGGACTAAGCTTTAGTTGTATTGTCGCTAGGCAGCTAGTCAAACCCGGTCAGGAGACAGAGGAAACCGTCAAATTTAGTGGAGTTTTCAGGAGTGATGCACCCAGGACGCTTCCTATCGCACTGGTAGAAATACACTCTGACTTTGTCAGAGGAGTTATTAAAGCGGCCATTATGGATGATCCTATCTACCCAGTTATCCTGGGATGTAGATATGTGTTTATTGGGAGACCAAAGGAGCCGATTGTGGCAGCGGTAACCACAAGAGGGCAAGCCAAGAAGGAGAGGGAGCCTGCGCCAAATTTGTTGCCGAATGAACTTAAGGAGGCGCAACAAAAGGACCCTACTCTGGAGCCCTGCTTTAGAAAACTGCCCATGGCTAAGGACCCCAGACACAACGGAGACATCTTTTCTAAGGACGGCGTATTGTATCGTAGAACGGGCAACCCGGACACGGGGAATAACCAGCTCCTAGTACCGACGCAGTACAGAAGCCAGATCTTAGAAATGGGGCACTCTCTTCCCTTTAGCGGACATATGGGACAAAACGCCACTATTCAGCGAACAAAAAACCACTATTGGTGGCCAGGAATGAACTCTGACATTATCAGGTATGTGAAATCCTGCGCCCAGTGCCAACGGGTAGCACCAAAGCACTTGACACCCCCAGTACCTATGGGGCAAATACCAATAGCGGGTACTCCATTTGAACGGGTTGCTGTCGACATCATTGGACCCCTGGAAAGGACAAAAAGAAAGAGCAGGTTCATCCTGACTTTAGTGGACACTTGCACAATGTGGGCCGAAGCTATACCGCTAACATGCACAGATTTCAAGAATGTCGCAGAAGCCCTCGTGCAAATTTTTACACGGTTGCGATTCCCTCAACAAGTTTTGACGGACAATGGATCCCAATTCCGTAGCCTGTTAATGGAAGAGATCTTTAAGATCTTGAGGGCCAAACATATCCACACATGTCCCTACCATCCGGCCGGAAATGGGCTCGTGGAACGTTTTAACGGCACCCTCACCACCATGTTACGTAAGCTGGGTCAGGAGAAACCGGAAGACTGGGACCTATATATATCGGCTGCCTTATTCGCCTACCGAGAGGTACCCAAAGCGTCTACGGGATTCGCGCCAGCTACACTTTTATTTGGCAGACCTTTAAAGGGGCCACTAGAAGCCTTACTTCGGTACCTGACAGACCAAAAGGCTGACGAGACAGTCGTCTCTGCAAGCAAGTATGTATCTGAGCTCAAGGAAAGGCTAAAGCTAGGATGAGATCTAGCTACTACCAACCTTAAGAAAAGCTAAACATGCTAAAAGATACAACAAAGCTGCAAAAGAGAGAGAACTACAACCAGGGGAGAAAGTCTTGTTGCTACTTCCAACCGGAAGCAATAAACTTAGCATCGGATGGCAAGGACCCTTTACCGTCCTTAAAAAGATCTCACGTACTAATTACAAGATCTCGATAAAAGGAAAGGAGAAGGTCTTCCACGTAAATCTCCTTAAGAAATATTTGGAGAGACCAGTGCCATGCTCCGAGCATCTCCTGGCTTTCGCCAAAGCAACGGAAGACGAGGAAGATGATGATGGTTGCATGGAGTATCCATTGCAACCCACAGAATCCTTTAAAGATGTCAAGTTCGGCGACAATCTCTCACCAGAACAACAAACAGAAACCAGGGCTCTAGTTCCAGTGTAGTGCTGTTGCAGAAGCCCAATAACGAAGTTCGGCTGTGTATAGATTACCGGCTGCTAAACGCTGTAACGGAATTCCAGCCCGAACCTCTCCAAACTGTTTCTGAGTTGTTCACCAAGCTCAGCAGAGCAAAGATTTTCTCCAAGATTGACCTCAGTAAAGGTTATTATCAAATACCAGTCAAGGAGGAAATTAAACCTTTGTTAGCTTTCAGCACTAGTGAAGGACATTACACATTTAGTGTGATTCCATTCGGTTTGCATAACGCACCAGGAGTGTTCACCAGGATGATGAGGAAGCTTCTAGAACCTTTGCAAAGTCCCCATATCCATAATTTTATGGATGACATATTAATTGCATCGGAAACCTACGAAGAACATATTGCTACGGTTGCTATGCTCCTCAGGAGACTACAGGAAACTGGTCTCACAGCCAGACCTAGCAAATGTCTCATCGGGTTTGAACAGTTAAACTTCCTGGGGCATACTATTTCTCACGGATGCAGTTGGCCTATTAAGAAGAACGTGGAGAAAATAGTGGCAGCAAAAAGACCCCGAACGAAGAAAGACGTACGTTCCTTCATATCGCTATGTGCATACTATCGGAAGTACATCCAGAACTTCAACGGACTGACAGCACCTCTGACTGACCTCACTAAGAAAGGACGTCCGGGTAAGGTCATGTGGGATCAAAAGTGCGAACACGCATACAGCACTTTGAAAGGACAGTTGTCTGCATACCCCATTTTGAGGTTGCCTGATCTCAAGAAACCTGTTGTATTACGGGTCGACGCGTCAGGTCAGGGCATCGGGTCAACACTGCTTCAAGCCGAGGACAGTGACCTGAACATGCTATTTCCAGTTGCCTATGGCAGTCGGAAATTAAATAAAGCTGAATGGAACTACAGCGTAGTCGAAAGAGAATGCCTCGCTCTGATTGACGGTATCTGACGCCATCATGAGTTTCTCTATGGTACATCTTTCACAGTGCAAACAGACCACGCTCCGTTAGCATTTCTTGGTGCCAATAAAGAATTTAATGCAAGGGTCATGCGTTGGGCCCTTCTTTTAAGCGTTTATTCTTTCAAAGTGGAATACATTCCGGGAAGACAGAATGTCAGGGCTGATTTCCTGAGTAGAAACTGGACTACGGAGGAAGAACAGGAAGATGAAGATACCAATCATCCTAAAGCTACCGATCAGGGCAGCTTCATTGTCATAAATCAAACATGAAAACAGGTTTTCATGTCTCAAAAGAGGGGACGATTGTGACAGACAACTCATCCGTCCCTGAATTTGTTAGATGATGGTAGAACCCTCTCATAACATCGGTACCCCTGAAGCGTTGGATGATATAGTACGACCCTTTGTAACGACCACTTCGTATAGCATCAGTGCCCCCAAATATATTGTAACTTTTCGTCAAACGGGATTTTTCTTTTCACCTGGACTCATTAGCTATGCAACCGTTCCACACGTTTGCTGAAGGTGTCAATTTTCTCATGTCCCACTCATCTTACAATTAAGTTAGATATATACAGACCACGTAGAAATACACTTTATCACTCGTTGGCCAGACCTTTACAGAAGCACTAGCTATATTTGAAATCCTGCTAGATTATCCCCTGGATTTTTATATATATTAGCAGTGAATTCTATTTCTGTGCAAAACGGTAATATATATTGTGTAAAGTGATCAGTGGTCTAGTTCATTCATTCTATTTCACTGGATTTCCGGTTAATTCAAATCTATTAAATTAAACCATCTCAATAGTTCCAGTTGTAAATGTAATGATATATCTGCTATATTATTTCCAAAAAAGATAATAGAGGCTGAAGTGCTTTAATTGACTTTTAAAGTCGCGAAGGAATTTATAATTAATAAATTTAGTTAAGTCCTATATTTATAGATGTGTGTTTTAACCATTAGAACTCGCGTAGTGTTTATTAAATACATAATTAAATACGCGAGAATATATATATATATATATATATATATATATATATATATATATATATATATATATATATATGTGTGTGTGTGTATGTATCTATATATATATATATATATATATATATATATATATATATATATATATATATATATATATATTCTTAACGGGAAATTCATCGCGCTATAGAATGTTATTTGTTTTTTCGGTATATTACATGTCTTTTTTCTTTCATACAGAGTGATCGTAACCTTGCGATCCCAGCAATAAAGAAATCATCTTAAAAACTTCCAGACATATTGATGAAACATTTTAAAATTTAATCTTGTGGCGGTTCGATGCGTCCCAGCTATCATAATTACATGAAAGAAAGCCTACCCAAGACTATTTAGAAAACAATCATCATATTATAATTACAAATCTGTAAGATAAACTGGAAGTTGAACCGTGCCAGTAGCGATACTTGATTTACTGCACTACTGTGAGAGAGTACATATTTTCCTGAACTGTGACGGCTTAAGTTTTTCCTCACTGGATTAATAAACTTACAGGTCAGTTACTACCATCACGCATTGAAGGAATTTTACCACTAGCGGAAGATTAAAGAGACCACTTCATTTTCACCCTTGTGTCGAACTGTGTCAGTGCCATCCCATAGACTCCTTTTATATAATAAAACACAATAACTCTTAGGCTTCAAGTCCGGCGATAAGTGAGAATAGTTGCTATCAGCAAACCTGGCAACATCTGGGGCGGGACACGGAAGTACCAGACCTTTTCATGTGTCAAGAGTGTAATTGCTGTTTATATAATTCTATTGGAGTGTCTGATGCTGTAATCGGTAAGTGTGTGAATATATGAGTGTGGATCCTCACGCGCGTGTATGAACGACAGGAAATTTAATCTTTTTTTGTAACCATTTTGTTAACTTGCTTACCTGGTAATATAATTTTCTGTATACCCCGCATTGTTCCTTTAAGTGGGATAGTTGATAATTTGTTAACTCTGTTAAAAAAAAACCTCCTTTTCATTTGCTTAGTAAAGGGAAGAACAATTGGGAAGAACAGGATTTTTTCTACCACCCATACCTAATTTTGAAACACCTCTTTCAGAGTAATTAACTTCACGGTTAGGTTAACGTACCTATGTTCCTGATAACTATCTATCTTTGGACTGGGTTTATCTTTGTCTAATAAGCGGGACGGGCTTAGTCAATACCAATCTTCTTCACCCCCTCCCTACCTTGTTATTTGCATTTTTCTGTACTTATGATATATTTTGTTGTAAACACATGATTATTGTAGTGATTGGTTTTTTTAACTTTAATAAACAACATAAACTTAACTGTTACTGTGTTGGAATACCCAAAGCCCAAAATTTCCCCTAGTTGTATCCACGTCGTCTGTGTGATTGAAGCACCAAATCGGTGTGAGCGCAGATGTGTGTCTGGAAACTGGCAAATAATTGTTTGACCACGTGAGCCTGAAGAGTAGATTGAGAGAAACGATTTGTCGTAAATAAGTCTGTCTTTACTCTCCTCCAGCACTCTGTGAAGCAACTATTTACTCTCTACATTTCTATCACTGAGCTTTTTCACCATCATTCTACACTCTAAACGGGACTACTATCCAATTTACGACAGTTATTAGAAACGAAGAAAAACTAACATGGAAACCGTGATTTAAAAGGCTAAAATAACCCCGATACTCGCATAAAATTGTGTATAGAACTAAGAGTTGGATCCAGGACAAATGAACTTAACCCTGATGTGACCTCTATCCGGCAGCACCCGAACCAGAGTCCTTGAATACTATGTCCTATCAAAATTTAAAATATAGTTTATAGAGACACTTGCCCAAGGCAAGATCACCCGCAGAGTTAGAGCCGAGTCTGGCACTTCACTGCGGCCATCAATGGAAGTAATCGTTCCAGTTTTTAACTTTCGTAACGCGGAGTCTTATCTAAAATATGCGTTACCATATTTTAACGAGCACTTAACCTACTTTCGATACAGGTAGGTTTATGTATCAACTTTTCTTAAATCCAGTCAAATCATGAATCCAAAAGAAATTGGTAATGATTGTAAGTGTATGAGCTGTCTGTTTTCGTTAAGTCTCCATCTTCTGCGTTCTGGGCATTCTTCATTAACCTTAAGTTCCACAATTAGATTAGGCCTTCAACAAGCACACGGAAAGTCCTCCTGTCGCATGCCGCTGCTGACAAGCGCTGCCAGGAAGGGAACTGGTCAGCTCATCTTGTATAGTCAAGGTCTTTTCCTGTCTTCCTCATCATTTTCAAGATTTTTCAGGTCATTAGTCATTTTTAATGTGCACGCCTGCAGCCGGGACAAAGTCCATAGTTTTCTGCAAGTCCAGAAGGCACCCCCAAGACAATCTTGTAAATACCTTCCACAGGTATTGAAACACCTTTGGATTTTTCATTCGTTCGTTTGCGTCAATTATATTGTTGTAATACCCTGTTCAACCAGTCGGTTATATCTGGGGTATATTTGGTGTTAAATTCTCCTTGGGTGCTAGCTCGTTCCTAGTTCTGACAAGGACCGTTAGCTGACTGTCTGGTTTCCTCTCGTTGTTTGTCTGTTCCTAAATATGATGGCATGTTCAATACTGTCTTTCCGTGTCCCATCCTGCATTGCTAGTTTGCCTGCAGGCCTGAGAAGGGCTAGATCTAAATAGGACAACTAGCTGCACTGAGGATTTCTCTTTGTTTTTGACCGCTTTGTTTCTGTTGAGTGTGATGTCTTTTTCGGTTGTAACTGTTTTATCATTAAGATCAATGATACCACCTTTGGACAATCTTTTGCTAGATTTTATAGTCAGTAGCACTTTGTGAATTTGATAAACATACAGCACATAAACTGACAATCATGATCATTACTTTTTTGCGCGTTATATAACATGAAGACTCGCGCCTGTTGCTAGTCCTCTTGAAAGAAACCTAGATTAAAGCATTCATTAGCTATTACAGTAGTGGCGTCTGTAGCATTTTGTTTTACGCGATGAGTTCGCCAGTCTCAAGCACAACAGCCTATTAGTCGCCTCTTACGATATGAATAGGGAATCAGTTGTCCTTTCTTTGTTTTAGCCCCAGGTGTAATCGTAGGTTGCGACAAATATGAGGTTGTGCATGAAGCTAGAAACTTCATCAAGTAACAAAACGCTAAAGAAAAAAAAACATCGATGCAAAAGCAGTTGACCGTTTTGCGGCAGGTTTCCTGCAAAGGGGACCTGCTGTAGCAGTGGTCTCATTGCTGGGTAAGGAACGAATAAGAAAATGATGATAATGACCTATTGTGCCTTGGTCTCTTGAATAAAAGAATTCTTGTTTAAAGTTTGACAAATAAGGCTTGAGCGTGAAGGTTTTCATTCTCCACTCACAACTTCAAAGAAGAGTTGGCTATTACTGTCGCGAGTATGGAAATAGAGGATGTCTGAGTTTAGACAGAATATGAATGAGTAATGTGAAAAATAAAAAAAAGTAAAGTTACTAATGAAAATATGGAGAAAGATATGACTTCTGGGGAGAAGAGAGATATGATCAAATATCTAAGGTCGACTTCCCAGCCACACTCAAGACCATGTTTTTTTAAAAAATGACATACCCTCATCCGTCCTCTCTTGCTAAATAGAATAATCTATTGCAGTAAGAACTACAACAGCAAACATCACGTGACGGTCAGAATATAATGAATTCTGACCTCTTAGAACATATAAATATATTTATTAAAGAAACTACGATAACAACAAAAATAATAACTCCACTTGCTCCGATGGGCTAGTGATTATATGTCACAAATCACAGAAAAATACTTTGCTCAATAACCCAGACCAAACGTCTCACTCCAAACTACCAACACCCGTACACTTTCTCACCACCAAGATAATCTAACTAAAGGGGTAGGCCCCAGCTTTCGTGAAAAAAACGGCCTCCTGTAAAGTTAACAAATCCTGGTAGGTAAATTTACTTCTCAGCTAGGAAAAATAACACTGCATTGTTCCATCTAATTTGGTATTCTAAGGCTCTTTCTGTAACTGCTTTGTATCAATCCTAAGCGTCCACAATTTCTTGTGGCTGGCGGCCACACTAGCCTGTGAATGAGATTACCACCAATGCTGAACCACTTGCGCCCACTGATATATCCAAACAAGAACAACTACTGCTGGCAAACGAATATCCAGGAGGGACCAGCAGGTGCGCCTCTTATGCTGGAGTGAAGACTTGATCTCTTAGACAGGGGACGAATACTAGCAATAGGCGAATCCTCTCTGGTGTTACGTCAGTATACTCCGAGAATAAATATGGGTAAATAGGTCTGACGAAAGTGCTAAAATGATTGGATGGCAAAGGAGGCAGACCGCATGTGCTGGAATGACAGGTAATTTGGAACAATAGGCTAAGTATGATAAGTTACAGTTTCTCCCCCGAGTCCACGAGTTCTCTGCAAATCAAAGAAATTGGGAACTTAGCCGCCATCTATTAGAATGACAGAATAAAAAGACCTTAGCTAGATGCCGACGTCCACGTGTAAAGGGGTGGACATTTAGCCTGTCCATCGTGAGATTGACATGACTAACGCCAGAAATAGCCCTATCAGGAGCTATAAAACATAAAAGTGGGCGTAGACAAAAATAGAGAATAAGACATGGCAGACCACTCGGCTAAAAGTGACTGAAATTTCATTCAAATCACGACAATTACCATCCTAGATTTGTTAATGTAGCAAAGATTTAAGAGATGCGCATTCTTTTAGAGCAGGGGTTCTCAACATTTTCTTAGCTCATGTCCCCCTTTTGAGCCTCATTTACCTCTGTGGTCCCCCTCATAGTCGCTGTTAGCTGGAAAAAGGTACTTTACCATATTACTGTGGCCCCCTAGGAATATGGTATGGCCCCTAGCAATATGACATGGCCCCCGTTGAGAACCACTGTTTTAGAGCGTCCGATTGACAGAGTGGTTAGAGTGCTGGTCTCTAGCGACAAAGGTACTGGGTTCGAATCACGATATCGAAACGCTTCAGTCTACCCAGCTGTTAAAGGGTTCCTGACTATGATCTTGACTTAGGAAAGAAAGATTCAGCGATGAAGGGAACTGGTCACCCATCCACCCCACCCCACCTCTCGATGCTGATGACCCTAGTACAGCGTAGTCTCTAACTCTTCCCTCCGCTGCGGCAGTTTCTGCTATACTTTTAGTTTTTACACTCTTTTAATACGTATTTTAAAATGTATTTAGGAATGTTCAGAATATATTACTGCAAACAATATAACATACTGTTATTAACCATAGTTTATAAGGATTTGTTTCGAGCTCGGTAGCAAGTCAGACCACCTGTGCGGAACTCACGTGAAAAACGAGACAAATCCAAATTAAACCAGACGTAAGAAAAACATGCTGGCCTAGGATAGGACATGTGTTGAGGAAACTCACTGGTAACATTACAAGTCAGTGCTTGTTCTGGATTCTCCAGGGCAAGGGAAATATGGGGAATTACAAGGAATAGGGATTGGAGAAAGATATCAGCATCATCATTTCCCCTTTTCCGTTCTGATGCAGCATGAAATCATAATTGCAGCTGACTCCCTTGCAGGAAACTTCCACCAAAACATACGCGAGCTCCATCATTAGTAGCTCGAGACAGATATGAAAGGTGTGTTGAAAAAACGAAAAGAAAAGGCCTTGAACGGATGCACTGGCTTGAATTAGTAGAAGGTGAATGCTCCTTAGAGGGATGAAGGTTACTGACATGATTGTTGGTGTCAAATGAACATATATTTTTGTAATAGAAGCAAGCCATTTTTAATGCAGACACAACGTGTACGTGTCATTCTGTGTGTGTTTTTCTTTGTTTGCTTGCAAGCCGGCGATAATGTGTTAGTGTAACTGTTACATAAGTGTTAGACGCTGGGTAGACAACGCTAATTAATAGAGACAGAGAGAGTTGAAATAGCGTAGATGCTGAAGAGACACTCTCCTTTAATTAACCTCATTGTCCTGGAAAGAAAAGAGGGAGAATGGAATGGAAGAAATGGAACTTTATAGATACCGTGACACTGACAAATCCTAAAGAGGGATGGAGTACCCGCCCAGCCTAAATTATTACCCAGTATCCTGAATATAAATTCGCTGATATGTAAGTAGTGACGAATATAGACTTAAGAAAAGCGCGCGCACGCACACAGAATCAGAGTAAAAAAAAAAAAAAGCACAAAATAGAAACAAAGAGACTCTCTATTTAGAGAAAGAAACTGGAAGTAAGGTTGTGGTTATAGCTTAGGTATGATGCTTTTTACAACGGATCATGTTTATATTTTAAGAATTCAATGGCTGACACGTAGACTTAAAAAAAAAAATTATACAGAGGTGCTGACAGGCAATTGTATAAACTCAAAGACAGACATGCAGACATACAGACTGACTACCTGACATATAGGTGATGGGACAAACGGAGGAAGGACAAACGGACGAAGAGATAGATAGATAGATAGATAGATAGATAGATAGATAGATAGATAGATAGATAGATAGATAGATAGATAGATAGATAGATAGATAGATAGATAGATAGATAGATAGATAGATAGATAGATATATAGATGGGTTTGGGTGGGATGGATGGATGGATGGATGGATGGACGGACGGACAGACAGACAGACAGACAGACAGACAGACAGACAGACAGACAGACAGACAGATAGACAGATAGACAGACAGATAGATAGATAGATAGATAGATAGATAGATAGATAGATAGATAGATAGATAGATAGATAGATAGATAGATAGATAGATAGATAGATAAATAGATAGGACCTAAGACGCGTCAAAAGTGGAATGCAGTCAGCGACCCATAGCTGACTGCTTGCGTCAGGGTCAGCGAACCAGAGCTGACCAAGACCCTAATCCACCTCCAAGTTGTGGTCTTGGAAACAGGCTGCATCACTGCAGTCTGGCTGAGAAAGTAGGGATCGAAGTGGGAAGGCAAACCCGGTCCTAAAAAATGCCGTGCCGAAGTTGAATGTGTCGGGCCGAAAGGTGCAGATATCGCAGCTTTGCTGTAAACGGCGTCACAACGCAACCAACGTCCTTTTCATGACGAACGCAGATAGATAGATAGATAGATAGATAGATAGATAGATAGATAGATAGATAGATAGATAGATAGATAGATAGATAGATAGATAGATAGATAGATGGTTGGGTGGGTGGGTTTGGATGTGTGGGTGGATGGATGGATAGATGGATGGACCGACCGACCGACCGACAGACAGACAAACCGACCGACCGATAGTCAGACAGACAGACAGATAATAGATAGATGGATAGATAGATAGATAGATAGATAGATAGATAGATAGATAGATAGATAGACAGACAGACAGAGAGACAGACATATAGATAGATTTTAGTTGTATTTTACTGCTATCGCCGTTTTCCTCAACATTTTTATTAACTACCAAGTACCATTCTGCCAAATAAACACAGCCACATTCAACCTTCTGTGACCTACATATTTCAACTTCGCCTCCTGTTACTCTATTTGCCTTGCCTCAACTGCCAACATATGCCTCAACTGTCAACATACTGCACTGATAAAAACACTCTAGCAAAGAAGCTATCGATGCTACAAAACCCTTCACAATCTAAGCAACTGCTGTATCCATATGCTTTCACCGAATTAATTTGGTGTTTGACTCGACTACCTGAGATTAGTGAGATAATGTTCAAATTGTCTGTGCTGGCATCATAGAAACATTGTATCTTTGTTGTAATCATGAGTGACAAATAGGGCATCGTTGTAAGTGACAGTTGAACGAGAGTCCAAAATTCGAGTGTTTCAGCTGTTGTTTATAAATGTAGGTCTAGGACAGTTGGTCAGTTGATATCTGAATTGTTTGGTTGTGGCTGGTTTGGTTTTAAGGACTATCTTCATTGCACACGAACTACTCCATCAGTGCTCCGATCTCCTCCCTTAGATCACACAAGGAGGATCTCAGCACAGTGCACAAACTCCGTAGCACCGGCTGATATCTGAATGTGAAAAACAAACGGTTTTTTTTTTTGGTGGCTGAAACTTTGTCATGAGATACTTTTTTCCGTTATAGATCCGTTATGTCATAATACATTAGCTAGTTTGTTTTTTTTATTTTTTATATTAACGTTAAAATATAAAAAAGTACGCTTGTCGCTATCGCTTGTATACCAATACAAAGATTTTCAACCTACTTGGCCGAGGTACCCTGTGGAGCGTGCTAAGTTTATCTGGCACCCCGTAAGGTCTAAGATTATCGCAGTCATAGAACGCTAGGAAAAGAGTATTCGTTTCGGTTTTTAGAATGTACGTACATCTAGTTTAAGGTAAAAAAAAAAAAAACAGAACTGTTCTGACATTTTAAGCTACGAAAAAAATAAAATAGAAGTATTATTAGCACTCAAATTTAACAAATAAAAAACAATTAACTAACAGACCAAGCGGTGAATGTAATATTAGACTTGCCACGAGAGATTTAAAGAAGTTTTTCTCAAATTAGGTGTCAACGATGATAATTGACACAGATTGTCTGCTGAAGCGTCAGTCTCTCTCCCCTCTCTCTCTCTCTCTCTCTCTCTCTCTCTCTCTCTCTCTCTCTGGAACAATCTTCCACATGATTTAAAAAAAAAAACGCTTAGTCACAATTCATTTAACTGTAAACTGTTCGAATACTTGAGAACATGGTACAAGCAGACAGCAGCACGGAATCATCAGTTTAACTCCATAATTGTTTTAAACATACCATATATTATTCCTCTCCCTCTTCTTTCATGGTTTTAAAAGAGTCCTGTGCTTTATGTAGTTCACGGAGGTCTCTGAGTAGACAAAGAAGGATAGGACTACTGCACCCTCAAGCATGTCGTACTAGGCGAATTGTATGAGGTTGTGCATTGTGATGGCAACCTCATCATGTAAAACAATTAGCCACAGAAACCATTGCTAGAAGAGCATGTAAGTACTTGGTCCAATGTTCCTGAATAGCGACCAGCTGCAGTGGTCATTCTATGCTCTGTGAGGAGCGCAAAGGAAAATGAAAATCGAAGCCTATTCTAATAGTTAATTTTCCTTTGCATGAATGTCCGATGACAAAGAATTGTTTGTCGTGACGTTAGAATATTTTATTACCACGCTATTGTAAAGCGCAGCGAGTAAGGGAACTATTCACCCCACCTCTCGATGCTGGACCTAGTATAGTTAAGTCTCTAACACTTCACTCTCCTACGGTAGTATCTGCTATGGGACTGCCTTGACCTTTGACTGTCAAACATGAGTGTCTGATTGGTAGTGGAAGTTAGAACACTTCCATCTAGCCGCAAAGTTACCTCATTCCGGGTTCAGTACTTATTATCGTCACGCCCTAGTTTATTAAGTTGTAAATGAGTAGATGACTCTGCTCTTTAATTAAGGACGGCAAAGGCAGCGAGGAAGCTAGATCGTCACCCTACCTGATAAGTAAAGCTGAACTATTATTGAACCTATTATTATTATTAAGTTTATAACACTTCACTCCTCTACGGCAAAACATGTTTTGGGACTAACTTTACCGCTATCTTCTACTGTCGAGTTACTCTTCACTTTTGAATGTTATGTGATAGCCGGTCCAAATACAACATAGTACAATAGCTTCTGATAAGTTGTATTTAAACGTTTTGAAGTGTTTTTAAACTTTCAAACGAAACTAGATAATTGAGTATTCTTACTAAGGTGAAGGACTAAACAATTAGTTTACGTCACGATCACGGTGTCTTCGTCGGGACAAACATTTATTACAAATAAGGGAGGGAAACCTGAGGCCTGTAAACAGTAAATTAATATGAAATAAATATAAAGGTATGTTATCAGGCACTCGCAGGAAATAAAGAAGTAGAACACCAGACAACAGAAAAAACAACAGACATGAGTGGCTTACCCAGGATTTGAACACTGGACCTTCCGTGCGACAACCCCGCCTAGCCATGCAAGCGAATCACACTATCCGCTCTGCCATCTACGCATCATCAAAAAATGATGTTTCAATGGCAGGTCAATAGTGCGAACCACAATACACGACACCAGAAGTCCTCCATGGGCAGTTCAGCCTATTAATGACGCAATCACTTCTGTTGTATTTCTATCAAGCAGTATAGGCCGAATCCAACAAGACCCTTAGGACCTTAATACTGTGTCCAGTAAATGATAGTAGACTAGAACAGTGAGAACAGAATAGTGGGTAGGTTTTGGTATTGTACAAACATTTATTACAAATAAGGGAGGGAAACCTGAGGCCTGTAAACAGTAAATTAATATGAAATAAATATAAAGGTATGTTATCAGGCACTGTAAGCCACTCATGTCTGTTGTTTTTCTGTTGTCTGGTGTTCTACTTCTTTATTTCCTGCGAGTGCCTGATAACATACCTTTATATTTATTTCATATTAATTTACTGTCTTCGTCGGGACGTCATCCACGAAAATAGCACGCAAACAGAAAATAAGTACGAATCTAAAAGCATAAAAATAAATAAAGTATAAATCGCTGAAAATCACAATGAGCAGTTAAAAACAAAGAAAGAATACAAGTCCTGCTCCCTCGGGCATATCATAAAAGCGACTAACATGGAGCTGTGCATGTGGCTGTCAGCCTAATCATGTAACAGAAATTGATACAGAAACTGCTGGTGCAAGAGCATATGAATTCTTTGATGCAAATCTTCCATCACTGGGGGAGAGAGGGGGGGGGGGGAGAAAGAGGGGTAATAGCTCCATGTTCCACAAGGATCGATAAGAGAATGATGATGATAATGAAGATGACTGGTAGATGATAAAGATGATGAACTTGCAGAGAGAATGTATAAGTACTGCCGATGAAGAAAATGATGACCATGCCAATGATGTAGATAATGTTAAGCCGAATGCCTTACCTCTTAAAAAACACTAATATAATTTAAACTTGCTAAATGATGAAATACTAGAAACATAATTATGAATGAAAACTACACCCTTAACATTTTGACTCATTCATTTCCGTTCTCCAGGTCCAAGACCGGGTCATTTCTAGGCGTTCTGAATAACTAGGGTTTCATGCGGCCATGAACTCGTAACCCGAGTTTGTTATTGAGAATAGCAGATGAGGATAGGTCACCTCCTGCTGAGATGATGTTCAGGTCCCCACTTATCTCTGAAATGAAAATGTCGAGAAGCGCAGGGTTCCGCTTGTTATATAAAAGTTGCAATTATGACTTTCATAAAAACCACAGCAAACATTTGATGTTATTCTTTGGAATGAAGAGATACCGTTAAAAACAAGCGACATCGGTTAACAACAATACCTATAGAGAGTGAAATAATTCATTCTCTTGCACAAATCTTCGCCTTGCATGAACGTTTATTTTGATTATCCTCTATATCAGTGGTTCTTAACATGGGGTGCATACAACTCATGGGGACGTGTGACTTGACTTTTGTGGGGTACAAGACATGCCAGCTATTATAAAAGGCAAATTACCATTAGCACTATATAATACACAGAAAGTGAAAATATTTGTACAAAACGGAAAACTGGCAACGTGAATTCAATACTGAATCTTAGCCACATTTTCTCAACAACTCTCACACACTCATATATTTGTGCATGTGCATCCCTTCCCTTTTGTTTATGTCTTAGTTGTGGGTCACGTCAAAAGGATTAGATTAGCTAAATGTCATTGCCGCATCTAGGATCGACATTGATGGACCTCGAAAGTTTTCTGTCTGTTGCGCTGATGGTCACTCTCTGAAAAATGGTTACAGCCCATCTGCAGATGTTATCTTCCCACTCAACAGCGCTGTCATCTTTTCGACGTTTGCCTTCGCCGTTTCCTTTCTGGAACCTCACAAAACAACTTGTCTATTAAGTAACTCAGCTTTCATGGCACCCAAGCAACGCTGGGCAATCAATCTATACTGTTCAAAAAAAGTAACGCATAGCTACTGAAGGCACACATATAGCCATAATTTTGACATTCAATAACTTTTTTAATTTAATGAGTTAATTGTTCAAATTGCACACAAGAATACCTTATGGGTCAACCAATCAATTGACAGTTGTTTTGCATCTGGGTCACTAAAGTTTTTTTGCCGTACGGGCTTTCCCGTTAGTATGGTGTGTGGCCTCCTCTTGCATCGATCAGCGACTGGCATCTCCTGGGCATGGATGCGATCAGACGTCTGATGTGGGCCTGTGGGATGGCTGCCCACTCTTCCTGGAGTGCCTGAAACAGATCACGACGATTGGCTGGAGCAACGTCTCGGCGACAAGCACGTCTATGCAGCTCATCCCACAGGTGCTCAATCGGACTCATGTCTGGAGACAGGGATGGCCAGGGAAGGGTGAGAATGTTGGCAGTAAGGAACTGCGTGGTCAACCGTGCACAATGTGGTCTGGCGTTGTTCTGTTGGGGTCGAAGAATTTCATTGACGTATCTTTGCGCATTCAAGCTTCCTTCAATGTGCACCAATTGACTCCTTCCGTTGTAACTGATCATTCCCCACACCATTTCACCTCCACCACCGTGCGGCGGAGCTTCATCAACGCAATTTTGGGCAAAACGTTCATTTCGCCTACGGTAGACCCTACGCCGTCTATCATGATGCTGCAACAAAAAGAAAGATTCGTCACTAAACCAGACACGTCTCCATTGATTGTCAGTTCCCAGGGACGATGCTGGTTGGCCCAAAGAAGTCGATTTTGGCGATGGCGGCGCGTAAGGACAGATCCTCGGTGAGGTCGTTGTGCCCAAAGTCCAGCGCCATGCAGTCTATTCCGGACAGTTTGATCATACACATGATGTCCTGCGGGCAATGACTGGGCAGTTGAGGAAGCTGTTGTAAACCTGTCTCTGAGGTGACGAAGCCGAATAAAGCGATCCTCCGCTGCTGTTGTCACTCTGGGTCGTCCACTGCGATGCCGGTCTTCAACTGAGCCAGTGGCTTGGAACCGGTGCCAAAGTCGACTGGTGGTACTCTGATGCACGTTTAGATGCCTTGGAACCTGACTTTGACTTTCGCCTGCATGCAGTCGGCCAATAGCAATGTTCCTTAAATTTATCGATAGAGACGCCATAAATGTCTGCTTGAAAATGAACTGATTTTTGTGTGTGTAGCGTTATCCTTTTATAGGGTTTCAGTTGCGTAGTCAGTGAATAGTGTTCGCCCTAAATTTTGTTGCTTTCACGTGCGCGCAACATGAGCTGTGGTCAAAAATTGCGTCATAAACACTATTGACCACTGCGTTGTACTCGGCTGTTTGCGAGCGATCTTTTAGTTTTCTCTGACTGCGATATTTATAGCCATCGTGACAGAGGTCACGTGGTCAACTTCCTAACGAGAAAAAAATATGGCGGTGTTTACTTTTGATAGGGCTTAATTGATGCTTTTAGGCTACTTTATTATTATAAATACCGGCTTTAATTTTGCATAAAGCTAGACTAGAAATATTAGAGTCAATTTTAAAACAAGAACAAACATTTTATCACAATTAGAACAGAAGATATAATAGTCTGAAATAGTGTAAAATTTACGTTTTTTTAATATTTTGTTATGGTTTGTTTCTAATGCAATTTACACTAAAACGATCACAATAAACATGCGTAACAAATTACAGAAATCAAAAGTAGAAAACCTGCAGAAAATGAATATCATAGTTTTGTCTTGATTTCATGCGTCAAACATTAATTATTGAAACATTAAATTGCAAGTCCACATTTATTACCTTAAAATAACACACCCAATTGTCCTCAAAACATGAAAGCTAACAATTATCTCAATCATACATCACGATGGTCATGTAAAAATGAGTATGGTCATGAGTAAAACGAAATGTTCAATTTAATAAATAAATAGGTGTATTTAATAAATACACCTATTAAATGATTTTCACACTCTGTTAATTCTGTCACTCTCACGCAACAACTGCCATAATTTGCTCTAGCCCCAAAATTTCGCTCAATTATCATTCACACTTCCTTTTTTTTAATAGGATGAATCTGTACATTCACAGATGGAGAAATTTGTAACAAATGAGTTTCCATTATAAATTTTAATTGTGAAGTTATATTTTTAATACCGCTGGCGCGTCTTTCAATTTTGGAAATAGTGGAATGTACAAATTCTCCTCTCATGTGCCTGCTGCAGGTCTAGTGAGTCAGTTGATGTTCCAACAATATGTTTCCTAACAGTGTGGAGAAATTGAGATCGCTTACGTTTTGTTGGCGTTCTGGTGACTGATGTTTCTCTTCTATGTTTAATTAGTTTTTGTAGTACAATAGGCTATCCTCTGGATTTGCATTTTATGAAATTATATTTTGCTGTTTCTAGTGTTTTTCTAACATTGGATGTGAATAGGGTTTCTTCCGGTTGTGTTAGTGGTTGTGAAGGTGGCTTAGGAAGTAACTGTTGTACTGTGATGTCGCTTTTGAAGACAGGCGAGGTGGATGTACTTGTCGTATGTATAACTGACTTGGTAGGTGTAGATGTGGCAACAAAAACTGGCATGCTAGAGTGAGTAGTGTTATCCACCTCCAAATGAATAATGGTATCGCCATTAATGTCAGCTGAGACGTCAACCTCCAGCTGAACAATATCATCACTAGTGTGGGCAGGCACATCAACCTCCTGCTTTACAGAGCTATCCTGACTACAGCTAACTGACTGACTACAGCTAACTGACTGACTACAACTAACTGACTGACTACAACTAATTGACTGACTACAACTAACCGACTGACTACAACTAACTGACTGACTAGACATGGAGGGGTCAGAAAGAACATCACAGGGGATAGAGCAGCTTTTTGTTTTTAAAACACCAAAAGATGTCTTTGCAAAATAATTGCACAGTTGGCATTCACTTATAGTTAAATTATGGTCATAGTCTTTCCAGACGTGCTGACTGTTTTCCGATAGTAACTTGGCTGTTTCAAGACACTTCTCATTATGCCTCCTTTTTGCGTTTTGTATTGGTAAGTAATACTTCCTACAAAATATAGTCGAATGCTCTGTCGGTTTATCATCTGATACGTTAATTCCTAACACAAAGAACAGATCACTAACGTAATTCGAACAGTTCAGTGCATTCCGTTTTGAACTTTTTGTTTGGGAAGTTAATGCTCTCTTGCCACAGGCTCTGCACAGTGCACTGGCACAATTTCTATGAAACAACAAAGTATGTTCCATTTCGTTGTTATGTAGTATAGTTTACTTGTGTATGTATAAAGATAATGGAATATTTGGGAGTATCACGTCTAACACAACGCTGTAGAATGCTTTATCTGTGAATGAAAGAAGATATACAAACAGTTACTTAGAACTCTTTGGCAGCCGTCTTGTGCACAGGATTGTCTACCAAAGAACACTAATGGAACAGTCCTTATCTCACACACAATAAAAAAAAAGACATTCATATTATAAATACAAGATTAACAAGACTTGAAAGATAGATCAAAGTATGTGGAAGTAATCTATCTACAGCTTTACATGTTTTCTGACGCTTATATACGTAGCTAAATATCATTATAAATGAATGAAAATGCAAAAACAGATGGTGCTTTACAAAAAGTTATTTTTTTACAACCTTATTTAAGATTTGCGAGTATCTGGAATGCGTTTACAGTGATTTAAATGTTATAAAATCTGGTGACAATATGCTTGTTCTTGTAATTCCTAACTCACAAAACTGACTACCACACATTCTCAAGATATGAAACCAAAAAAACAAGTATGTGGAAATAATCTTTAGCTTCCCCCCGAGAAGTCTATATAATTATAAACTCATATGAATGGGCCGATTTTTAGATATTACATTAATAAATAGATTACTTCTGTTATGAATTTCCTCAAATGATGACGCTGTTTTCAAAAGTCTGTAACTCCGTCAAATATAATTTCAAACAAATAAAAATGCAATCAAAAATAGAACACAGAACAAAGTTATAGTACAGAAAAGAATTTTAGCGCTGTGTTTATCCAGAACGAGTGTGTAATGATTTATATATTACAAATAAGGGAGGGAAACCTGAGGCCTGTAAACAGTAAATTAATATGAAACAAATATAAAGGTATGTTATCAGGCACTCGCAGGAAATAAAGAAGTAGAACACCAGACAACAGAAAAACAACAGACATGAGTGGCTTACCCAGGATTTGAACACTGGACTTTCCGTGCGACAACCCCGCCTAGCCATGCAAGCGAATCACACTATCCGCTCTGCCATCTACGCATCATCAAAAAAATGATGTTTCAATGGCAGGTCAATAGTGCGAACCACAATACACGACACCAGAAGTCCTCCATGGGCAGTTCAGCCTATTAATGACGCAATCACTTCTGTTGTATTTCTATCAAGCAGTATAGGCCGAATCCAACAAGACCCTTAGGACCTTAATACTGTGTCCAGTAAATGATAGTAGACTAGAACAGTGAGAACAGGATAGTGGGTAGGTTTGGTATTGTACAAACATTTATTACAAATAAGGGAGGGAAACCTGAGGCCTGTAAACAGTAAATTAATATGAAACAAATATAAAGGTATGTTATCAGGCACTCGCAGGAAATAAAGAAGTAGAACACCAGACAACAGAAAAACAACAGACATGAGTGGCTTACCCAGGATTTGAACACTGGACTTTCCGTGCGACAACCCCGCCTAGCCATGCAAGCGAATCACACTATCCGCTTTTGATGATGCGTAGATGGCAGAGCGGATAGTGTGATTCGCTTGCATGGCTAGGCGGGGTTGTCGCACGGAAAGTCCAGTGTTCAAATCCTGGGTAAGCCACTCATGTCTGTTGTTTTTCTGTTGTCTGGTGTTCTACTTCTTTATTTCCTGCGAGTGCCTGATAACATACCTTTATATTTGTTTCATATTAATTTACTGTTTACAGGCCTCAGGTTTCCCTCCCTTATTTGTAATAAATGTTTGTACAATACCAAACCTACCCACTATCCTGTTCTCACTGTTCTAGTCTACTATCATTTACTGGACACAGTATTAAGGTCCTAAGGGTCTTGTTGGATTCGGCCTATACTGCTTGATAGAAATACAACAGAAGTGATTGCGTCATTAATAGGCTGAACTGCCCATGGAGGACTTCTGGTGTCGTGTATTGTGGTTCGCACTATTGACCTGCCATTGAAACATCATTTTTTGATGATGCGTAGATGGCAGAGCGGATAGTGTGATTCGCTTGCATGGCTAGGCAGGGTTGTCGCACGGAAAGTCCAGTGTTCAAATCCTGGGTAAGCCACTCATGTCTGTTGTTTTTCTGTTGTCTGGTGTTCTACTTCTTTATTTCCTGCGAGTGCCTGATAACATACCTTTATATTTGTTTCATATTAATTTAATGATTTATATATACTGATTTTACACACACATCAGCTGATTTTCCCCGCCAAAAACTTCAATAGTCTTTTACGGTGCACATGAAAATTTTATTCCCGGTGTCAGAATTCCGGTCACCGAAACTAAAAGAGCGCTCTGGTATAGGGCACAAACAGCCGTGTGGAACGATTACTAAAACGAACGCAATTCAGGTCAACACGTGCATTTGACACTGTAAAGAACATCTGAGGCTGGTTTTTATATACCCTAGCACCAAATTTTACTTACAAACTCATAAAAACGCGCCCTTGGATAGCTATGCGTTTATTTTTTTGAACAGTATATTACCAGTAATATAGATAATATTACGTGCTTATAACAAGCTATAGAGCTCACTCTGGGTTACTTTGTTGCTTGATGTGTTGGTTGGTAGTTAGGTTCTAGTTTGTTAAGTATTTTGTTTTTGTTTTGATTTATATGGTTAAGTTATTTGGTTAATGCTGTTTTGTTAGTTCTTTATTGCGTAGTTTATCACGATATAACATATCCTCCGCTAGGTCATACTGCGAGTTGTATATAAAAAATTATCTTTGAGGGCTGGCATAAAATCTCTCTCTCTCTCTCTCTCTCTCTCTCTCTCTCTCTCTCTGCTAATATAATAGCCACCTTGAGCCGGGATAGGATGTGTCAGCATCATAATGATTTGGACAATAATTGGGACAGCTCACGTCGCCCAGGTCATGTTTAGAAAAGAACTGACTTTATTACTTCAGGTCGCTGTGATACGCGGCCTTGGCAAGGCAATTTTTAATTTTATTATACACAATAATTATAGTACATGCAAACTTAACCTAATGCTGTTTGTTTCATACCCACAGGAAAATAGTCTTAGCGATGACTGATCATTTAGTGTCGTAAATGGTAACTAAATGCAATAAACTCTTACTATATTGTTATTAATATCATCATCATCACCATCGTCATCATGAACCGTCGGCTCCCTGTGAGGCACAAGCCTTCAACAAACTCATGTCTTGCCTTTTTGTCCTGTGTCGTCCGCTCAAGACCTTGTTTCCCAGCAGAGTTGTGGAGCTGGCCAAACAAATTTCTGACTCTGAATCCTGAAATGTTAGAAGTCCTCCGACACCTACTATAGTTTGTTTTACTAGTCATATGACACAAAATGATGCACTTATATGGAGTTATGTGTATTAGTATGGCAAATGTGTGAATAAATCAATATGTTGCTTTCGTTGATTACATTTTATTCATTCATTCATAAAATAATACAAAACAAAAATTCAAAAAGTAATTTAAAATACAATTTTAAAAAATTTAAATTGAATTTGTTCTTAAACAAAAGGATCTGCCCCAGGTTTAAGTCTCGTCAAATTCGGAGTCAGAGTTGGGACATTTTTGACCGACTCCAACTGCGACTCCACTTGGAAACGAACGACTCCACGACTGTGACTACCGACTCCAACTCTCACAGGCTTCAGTAAGCGTGGGCGAAACCTTCCTGTCCTATGCCTTCCACTCAAGATCCTTTCACGTCCCACAGGCCTGGTCTGTACCATCTACTGAAGGCCCTTCGATGTCTCATAGGCCTTCAACAAGCTTGGGCGAAGTCTTCCTGTCCTGTGTATCCGCCTAAGGTCATATCTCACAGGACTTTAAAAAGTCTGAAAGAAGGTTTCCTGTCTTACTCCATCCGCCCAAGGTCCTTTCGCGTCTTCCTTACTCCCTATATGTCTGTACCCATCACCCTTCTCCACGTATTTCTAAGTTTCCGCTTATTTCTCCTGCTTTGGTGATTCCAGAGAAAGACCTGCATTGTTATGCAATCAACCGGCTTCTACAGTGGGAGTCATGCACCATTCCGGCGTCTTCTCCTGATCTCTTTTTCCACTGATATTTGTCCGGTTCTGCCCAGCAGCTTCACATTGGTCACGTGGTAACCATTTCAATCCTACTATTCTGGAAAAAGATACCAGTCTACACTCCGACTAATGTTCAAATACGACAAGTCAGAAAGAAATAAACTCGCTTGGACCTAAATGATACGAATCATAATTTCGATAATTTTTTAAGAATTAATGTAAACATAAAACCACTGGTATAGATAAAAGAGGCCTTTAAAATTTTAAGGACAGACAGTATAAAATTCGATCACATCAGATCAAGTCGTGCCTTTGCTTTGAAAATTATTTGTAATTGAACTTGTAAGGTTTCGTATCTCTTGTCTTTTTTCATACACTCTAGGCATAACATCAAAGGTACACATACATTTTAGAAAAACGCAAACACTGGATGGATTTAGGTAATCACTCAGTCGAAGATCTATGTTAATAAACAGCCAAGAATTGAAATATAGCTTCACGGCAATATCAGGCCATTAAGATTATAAATCTGCCCGGAAATCGTAATAAACTGCACCACGTATATTAATCCAGACTACCACACGTTTCTAGCGATTTATGGTTCAATAAAATGATTCTCCAAACATCTCACATGAATATCGTAAATCGAGCTGTTTCCATTTTGATATTCGAATATGCCCACATGTCAATGATCACAAAATGCTTGTCCTTGAGGTGTATAGAAATTAGGTTTGTTAATAGTTGCACTTAGGTTCAAGTTCAAACACCTAGAAAACAGGGCATGATCGCTGGCTCAATACCATTATGTGATAATTATAATCAAATATATTTGCGAAAACTTCAAAGATATAAAAAAGCTTGCTCATTTTATAACAATTTCTAAAACAAGAAATAAATATACCAAAAAAAAAAAATAAATATGTATAAATAAAGTGAACGTGTTTGAGAACATAGAAAATTGGTCTTAAGCAGTGGCGGCTTTCTTTAATGAGCTGTTGAGCTGCAGCACCCCCTGTAAAAAAAAGGACTGCATACTGTCTCTACTACATTATAATACATAATCCGGACAGACCAAAAAATACAAAAAAATTGAGGTTACACCGGAAGGGTTAAATACAAAACAAAAACAAAAATTATCCAACACCGTATTGTGCAAGTGCTGCAAACGATGACAGTTCAGGTGACCTTGACCTCTTATAAGCGAAAGCTTGTTATACACACAGCAAGAGGCCAGCTGCGATTGGGTTGAATTTATTTAACTAGTGCTGCAACGGAACACAGCTCAAGTGCAATGAACTGTAATTAAAGGGAAGTTACAATGAAAATTTTAAACACGAGAAATAGCAGCATACATGTCTGTGTAACCTGGTTTGAGACTCGGGAAGCTGCTTCGACTGACAAGGATTACTCCTAGTTGCAGTAAACTTTTAAAATAACTTTTCAGAACTTCTTGACAGATTTTAGATGAGATAAGACACTAATCATTTGTGTCTGGGTTGATATTTTACATGGTGGTCACAATTTGTGAGTGTAATGTACAGTATTTTAAATGAATGAACAGTGCAGCCCTGGGACTCCCCAATGTAAGAGAAATAGAGGTGGACCAAAAAAAAAAACACATCTGGAGAAGTGAGTTAGAGACATAGATAAACGTCATGAGGAAGACACAGAAAGACCTCTAAATGATTGAAGACGACATGAAGATATGGCTCGTGTTGGTTGAAGGTCTTCTTTGGGGAGATGAGAGTTATTTTTTATGACTGTCGTAGATTTGTGATAGGTATTTAAGATCAATTATGGTCCGCTCTGAACAGAAATATATAACTACTCACATCTACACACACACAGATAAGTGACGACAATTTGACGCACAGACGTGAAAACTATATCAATGGAATAGGGATCTTTTGGGACGAGCTGACCAACACACGTAAATAAAGTTTATGTAAATTTTATTTACCATAAAAAAGAAACTTCACAACAGGAATATTTTGGAATATCAATCAAATACAAATAAACATAAGTTAATCAATTAATTAAAGAGTTAGACTCATAGGTGTAATCCTCCCTCCCTCTGGTGAGACAAGATCCCGTTCGAAGAAAGTTATTAACCCCTAAAGAGTCAAAGGTTTATACGCTATGGTCCAAAATTTCCCTCTACAGTAAAGAACAGAGTTTATACGTTAATCTATTCTGAAAGGGACAGCATTAGCAATAACTTTCATTTAAAAAAAAATACAAGTGAGTACATGGATTATACAATAAAAGAATTATTCATCCTTGCTTTCTCTCGCTCTGACAAACCTGTGATCACATCCAGTCACTCTTACCTAATAAGTGCTTTCACAACATCTGGAACAATCGTTAAGGTACACACAGCAAATCCAAGGTTGGTTTTTGTTTTTGGCGAAACAAGCCCCAGTTTCTCCAAGACTAATTAATCCAAATGTTGGGAAACGCTTGATTCGTTACTATTAGTAGGATGCTGATTATGTCACTTCAATTTTTGTCCAGGGTAGGAAAATACTTAAGAGATCTAATGTTCACAGTGTACAGTAGCTTGGAATATTCGATCGTTAAATCGAGTGTCAGGTAAATAAATCTGTTCAGGATAAATCTTCTTCACAACACAGTGGTTGTTATTCAGGTAATGTCAATGTTTGATTCTGTCGCCGCAACAGGGTGAATGTATATGAAATTTGGAAAAAGAAATCTGGATATCTATAAGTCCAGTTACAATTTATTCTTTATATTCTTTGGGTTGGTACTCTGTCTTTTTCTGGGTGTAAAACACGAGGCCAGACAAGTCACCTTGAAAAACCCGATATTTGTATCAGAATGTTCTCTTGTACTGTTGGACTTAAGTCCGTTATTCTCAGATTCATATGGAAGCCGCTGGTAAGGTTTAGGGTTTGACCCAATATTGTGTAAATGAGAAAAATACAAATACTTAACTATAATATAGTATTCTCAATCCTATCCTTAACCCGCGTAAAATATAATATATTTATCCACTTCGGTTATTTAACTTAAATCATAACCTACAAGCTTAGAGCTTGTCTTATCGTTTAAAACTCCCGTGGAATAAATTCTAGTCACTTAAAAAAAATCAATCATCATGAATTAGAAATAAATACATATTTCGTCAATACTCATGATGAACAGTGCATTTACTAGTAGGTTAAAATATTCTCTGACTGGTTACTAGCTATTAATTAAATTTACTTTATAGCTGGAATAGTTTAGCTAGAAATAATATTTATTCTGCTAGCCGATGTACCACAGTAAAACCTAGAGAAATATAAATGACGGACTTATCTAGTAAATCACTCTGCACAGCAAAAAAAACTAGTAAAATATAATTGACGATTTTACCACTTAAATCACTCAAAATACTAGTAAATATAATTACCTCAAACACAGAAATTCTAAGACTATCTCCAACGAAAAACTAAGAAACTTCACTAATACAAGTGATTCTAGAAATCGAAGCTAGATGTCTTTAAGATCTGTGGGTACTGGATAACTGAGTTTAAAATGCTGCGATTTATATATATTAAATCTCCAGAAAATCGCTCGTACTAGTTACTTTTAACACCTACGTTTAAATCTTGGGGAATACGTTAATCAAAACCATTTTTCACGCTAGAACCGAAAAACAGAACCTACGTTCTCGCTTGGATCAGGCATAACGTAATTTGCTAATCCGTGCAAATTTTTACACGTCTCTGCTCGTATGAGCCATTCTAGCGAGCAATGCCCTTTGATCTGGCGATTCGCCGTGTTTAATTACCTTTCTAGCGAACTGATTACACGGGAGGTAATAGAAATTTGTCTCACCTTGGTTCCAAATTATCTGCTCTTAGCACTCAAATTTATTTCCCCTGATCGCTGTCTGATCTATTACAACGATTTTCAATCGCTGGCGTTTAATTACAGCTCAACGTTAGCTAATAGGTCTGCTCGTGAACATTCATCAAAGGAAATAGCAAACAGCAATAAAATATGCGTGCTGAATTAGACAAAGAGACAGATCTCTGAGTGTAGGTTTTATATTCATTTTTTTCCGAATCGCGCTAGGACGATATTACGTAGATGTCAGGGCTGCAGGGCGTCAGAAGGCGTGATAAGTCGGTTCGCTGAACACAGGACGTAGCAAATCGTCTACATTCTCAACGAGCGCGCGAGCTTCTTCTCGGCATAGTCCCGGTGAGGTGTGATACTTTACATCTGCACCGGTCAGTATCCAGACATTTGTCTCGAAAATCCCAAACTGACACGGCGCCCACTTGGGCCATGGTCAGCTGTAGTGTGAAAACTGCCCTGAAATGGAGTCAGGCTGTCTGGGATTTGAAACTGACACGCGTACATCGTGGTCAGTAGGTGACAGTTACGACACGCGTTAAGCGGACGTAAATGTTGGGAGTAGGGGAGATAATTTCGCTTGGCGAAATAAGTTTGGGCCCTTTGTCTGATTTTAAGATATTGGCCAAGTTTGAAACTTTAATTTCATTCTCGCTCATAGACTCCACAGTAGATAGGTCGCTCGAAAAACAGAATAGCTGTTAGCGAAGGTCTCAGTTTGTTTCGGCAATTTGTCGAACTTCTAGACTTCCAGAAATATTTTCAGCATTTTTATTCTTAAGTTGTGCGACTACCTGTAATTCTGTGGTTGAGGTAATTAATATGATAGATATATAGATTTTGTGAGTGTTAAAGTGTTAAATCGCTTAATTCATTTAAATCTATTTCTTTAGCGCAGAAGAGAAATAAAGTGGTAGGCTATTATATTTTCTAGGGAAGCATTCAGTGGAAAGCAGACTAAAAATTTAATTTCTAGCTTATAACGGCAATTGTAGCTATTTATGAATTTAATTTAACTGCTAATACTCAGTCGAGTGTATTTTTCTAAACTAACGTATAAACTCTAGAATCCAGCCTCATGAATGGTGACGGAATACGCACGTGTTCCTAATTCATTAGGATTGCTGATTTTTAATTATAACTTACGTCACGGGAAGTTTAAATGATAAGCAAAGCTCTCTGCTTGCAAGTTTAAATGTAAGTCATAACCAGTACAGTTTCTGTTTATTATATTATATGTGTTATTTTTCCTCCACACAGTGAAAGTTTTGGGGTGACCCTAACTTTACCAGCACCTAGTAGTAGTTTCCATACTTGTGAAGAAATAGACAGTCCTTATTTTGAACCACGTGGGTTTTCTCAAGTAACACTGATCTGACGGTGCAAGTTAGACAGAAATACTAATATCCCTATAACGGGTTTTCAAAGACTGTAATGATAAATACTGGACCTTGGAGCCAGCACTTAATTTCTTCTAGAAACTCTATATAATTTGCTGCCTGGTGGCGTGAATATTAACAATCATTTCCCGACTAGATTATATCCTGTGGACGAATCTGTGGTGTGACTAAAGTGAATCCTATACTGAGGGAAGGCACCGACCTGACATTCATCATTTTTTAGAAACCTACGCTATTGACACTGTGCTCTGCGAACTCCCGCGCCTGGAATAATTGTTAGGTGACTTAATCAGACATTTGAACAAATTTGCATACCCAAGTAGTCGTTCCCGGAGACTCCAAGTTAAACACGTCTTTTGGAACTGGGGACTTCTTGGCAGAAGACTGCATTTTTTGAGTCTGTGTGAAAATCTAAAATCAATGTGTTCCAAGAGGCAGCGAGCAAAGTCGTGAGTACCTGAATGAGAAGCCATGGCGGAATGAATGAGTGTACGCTGGTCTGAGTGATATTTTCACTATTATATCTTTGACACCCTGTTGCTGTCCTATTTGTTTTTTTTCAATCTGCATAATTTGTTGCTAAGGCTAGAGTTCTTGTGTTTTTGTCTTAGGTTAAATCAGATTTTTTTCAAACTCTGTGCATATAATTACGAGATAAAACAAAGAAAAACTCTTAGACTCAAACCCTATGTATCTGTGACTCTGGCGCCATCATCTGTTCTCTTAACGGGGCCGGGCTAAACCTAGAGTTAACACTATAACGGGGCTATCATCCTTGCAACATTTCCTTGATTTTTATGACTATGTGTATATGTATTTTCCTTGATGTACTTTCTTTGATGTTGTGAGCCGATTTTTCCTGATAATAAAATCGCTCTTGAACTTAATAATCGTGTTTGGTCAGCTCGTTCTAGATAATATATATACATTGTTATAGTTTTCCCACGTCTGTGTGTTTACCTGTCGTCACGTGTATGTGCGTGCCTGTGAGTGATAGAAATATACGTAATATGTATATTGGTGTAGTCTGTCTGACGCTGTAACAACTGTTGTAGAAGATGGGTGAGAGAGAGAAGAATTCTTTTCGCTTTCAGAGACAGCCACTATATCAAATCTATCATCTCACGTGTGTGGAAATTCTATTACCTTTCACTAACTCTCACTGAGTCTATCACCTGTTCAAACCTATTCAGAAGGGACCAAACCTAGTCTTAATTCTCCTATCGGAAATCTACGACAAATACCATAATTCGTCGTAATAACATTATTCATTTGTAGTTTCTACATTCTTGCTAATCTCCCTTCTTCGGCTATGTGTTCCTTCCTTTCATTCTGCTGGTATTTCTTATCTCATCCAGATTTTACAGAGTACAGCTCTATAACGCTGTTATCTCTTCCAGATTTTACAGAGTACAGCTCTATAACGCTGTTATCTCTTCCAGATTTTACAGAGTACAGCTCTATAACGCTGTTATCCGAAATCCTCGTGAACAGCTTCGTTTCATAAACCGGATTATTTCGATTTTCAAATGTCATCCAAATCTTTCGAACAGTAGCCCAAGTTCGCCCATAATAGCAAGGAGTCGCCCAAAATAGTCAAAAATTGTCCCAATTGTGATAGAAAAGTAGCCCAAATTCGCCCATAACAGCAAGGTGTCGCTTAACACGGAGGATTGGGTTTCTTCTTCTTGTTATTCTTCGAACACTTTCAGACGTCTACTTCAGTATTTTCACAGACAGCAGTGGTCAGTTTGAAGCTGTTTGCATCTCCGTCAAGTTTTTCAAAAAAATGGTACTGGTGATGGCAACATGTGCGTTCTATGTTCTTCATATTAGGAGCATCTTTGAAGCAGATGTTACGTTTGAGGCCAGGTATCCTGTTAGCAGAGAAGAGAAATGGATACAGAGGTGAAAATGATGAGGAAAACTTGGAAAGAACTTGAGCGGATGGCACCGGAAACAAAGACTTGGCATGTGTTTGTTGAAGGCCTATGCTCATCGGAGAGCTGAAGGGTATTGATTGATTGATTGATTGATCCTGTTAGCAGAGTCTTTAAGGTAACGAAACGTTAACGCGTATGGAGTTAACCAAAGTAAATAATTTGTTTTGTGGACTTAGCGTGGACTTGTTGAAGACCTGTTGCACCTCGGGTAACTTTACGGTAATGAATGAATTAATAATGCACATTAATAATAATTAATTTGATTGTTTAAGCAGCTACGGTAACGATTTTTGTGGCCATTGTCGTGGTAATGAATGAGGTTGGAGTAACTGTTGTGCTGCTAAGGAATTCGTTTAGCTGTGCGTCAAACACAGCTATTGTAGTCAACAGCAAGTTATAGGTTAACAACAGTATCTTAGCTATTGGTAATTTATGAGCCAACGATTTATGAGTCGAGAATAATCTGTACGTTACCACCCATTTGTGAGTCAAGAGTTACTAGATAAATAAAAAATCGAGTGACGTTGTAAATGCTTGTTTCGACTTCGCTCAGGGACAATTAAAATACCAGAACAGGTCAAAGACCCTTAATGTTAACAACATTATACCAAGGTCAATGCCTTATGATTAGTCTCGTTTGTTATTCTCTTTTTTTTTCTATTTTATCTCCATGCTTTTTAAAAATATGTTTCCACCTCATTATCCTTCTGATTATTCCTTATGCCTGAATATCATCAGCCTTTACCCTACATAAATCATGTACTCTTTCCTCTTATTTGCATTTTCTTCCTCATATACTATTTCTGTGTTACCTGTTTTTTGTGTGTGTCCATCCTCATATTCCAGTTTGAACAGAATATATCCTTTCTTCGCGGTTTAAATTTGTATATTTCTAATGTGTGTTCTTATTTCGTACGCATCCTTTTAAAGTTTCCTTTCGCTCCTGTTTACATTTCGGTTTCTTGTCTTTCATTTGTTGGTGTTTCTCCACCACTTTTTTTTTTTTTTTTTTTTTTGCTCTGCGTTACTAATTTCTGTATTTATTCTTAATTATTGACCCTCACTTGTCATTTTATTTCTTCTATAAAATCTTTTTTTCATTTCCTCCTTTTTCTTCTGCTAAATCATTTTCTTTACTTCCTCTTTTTTTCCCTCACTTTGCCCGCTTACTGCTAACTACTTCTTTTCGTGTTCTCATCTTTCACACACTAAACCCGTTTCGTTCTCTCTTGTTTCTTCTTCTAAGTCATTTTCTTTTTCGGCTCTTTCTCCGAAAGGGTCTTGTTTTTTTTTTTCTCGTCAGGTCAACCCATCTTTTTTGTCTTTTCCTGCTAATTTTTTAACACTATTTTAGTCATCTTCAACTTCTTTCTATCTGCCTGTTATTATTAACCACCGTTTATTGCCATTTTCGCAAAGCGTAAATTTAAAAAAAAAAAATCACATTTCGGTTATTCAAATCATCCTATATATAAAATCCCAGCTTTTTCTGTCAGTGCGTAACGCTAAGGGATGCAACTTTGGTTCAAAGTTAGACATTAATTGTATTGTTTCCCTTATATGTATTATCCCGAAAATAGTAACACTTACCAAAGAAGAATGTGCAAATGACGGGATGCACAAAAATGTATTTATAGAATGTGTGATCCCGTATACACACATTGGGATCCTCTCTGCTGCTACGTAGTTCGTGTACTGTGGTGATGCTCAGTTAGTTTTTTTTTTAAATACTTTGAATAAGTAAGATTACCGTTAGGTATTGGTGCTTTTGAATTTAATTCCCGTCTTATGACGGGCTTTCACACTAGTCATATATATAGTTTCCCAGCTCATTCTGTCATTCCGTTCGTAACGCTCCCGAAAATAGTAACACTCGCCAAAGAAAAATGCGCAAAGGTTGGTGTGAATGCGCAATGTGAACGGCGTGCATGTTCATAATTTGTACACAATTATTTTGTGCTATAATTAACAGGAATGCGCGTACAATGATTTAAGTTTCACGCTTTTGTCAGAATAAAATCTACTGGTATTTTCTTAATGGGCGAAGATCGGCTACCACGACAAGTATTGGAAACTAAGAGCCCGGGATCCAGACCTCCAGGATGATGAGAGGACATTACACAATCTCTGAAGAACCGAGGACTATAATGGAACCAGGCATTCCAGCACAGCCCATTAAGCAGACACTGACAGCTCGGTATAAATATGATACAAATTACAGGTCTATAACCTTTTTTTTTCGAACACCTGAAAACCGAAATATTCTGAAAATCGAAAGCTTCTTTTGGGCTACTTTTCTATCACAATTGGGACAATTTTTGACTATTTTGGATGACTCCTTGCTATTATGGGCGAATTTGGGCTACTTTTATTTCACAATTGGAGCAATTTTTGACTATTTTGGGCGACTCCTTGCAATTATGGGCGAACTTGGGCTACTGTTCGAAAGATTTGGACGACATTTGAAAAATGTAGAGGCATTGTCGAGTTCCCGCTTTCGTTTATTAACCAGAAAATGAAAACACGTGACGACTTATATCATATATAATGTATAATTGTTCAAGAAAGAAACCGTATAAAGCCCTTTGAAATAAGAATTGGAATGCGACAGGGATGACTCTTATCACAATTTCTCTTCTTATTGACTGTGGACTGAATTACGAAAGCAGCAACATGAGCTAACATAAATGAAATTCAGTGACCTCTGAAAAAACAGACTGACAATCTAGATTTTGCCGACGACCTGACTTTTTTGTCCTATCACCGTAACCTTATGCAAGACAGAATGCAAACACTTGATGAGAAGTCACTGCAATGGCGTCTGAAAAGCACCGGGAAAAGACAGATTATGGTAATACAAGTGGAAAATGAAGGATAGATTGCAGATGCATTACTGCACGATTTGTGCCATAAGTATACCCAGGCAGCAATACAGACAAACGTGGAAGAATAGACATTAAAATGAGCTAACAGGGGCTTTCATTTCTTGGGAAATATATCGAAATCACAAGAAATCAAGTCCAAAACTAAAATAATACTCTTCAACTTAAATGTCAAGTTTGATGTATTGTAATGTTCACTTAAATGGAGAGCGCACAAAACGATCATTAGAAAGTTACAGAATTTCATAAAAAAATTGCCTGGGCAACAGTGTATGCTTTTGTTTGGATTGGTTTCAAGGACCATATTCATTGCACACGGACAATTCCACCGTGATCCGATCTCATGCCTAAGATTACATAAAGAGGATTTCAGCACATCGCACGAACTCCGTAGCACCCGCGAGAATTCCAATGTGTGTATACAGTAATCACACATTTTATCAATAATTTTATGGTGGGCTGTTTCCTAATTTTTAAAATTTTTCCAGGGCAGCGGCTGAATGGCCTACTGTTTATGATGTCCAAGTGCCGAGGGAATTTTAACGTGCGCAACTCGCACACGAGCCATCATATTATTTCGCCCTTATCCGAGAATGCTAGACATCTGATCTCACTACCAAGGAGATCGGCGGAGGGGATTGGGAAAGGTGGGAGGGGGGAGAAAGGGAGTATGACAATATTATGAACCACTGGTTCTGAAAAAAAAAAAACAATCCATCAGTTATATCCCCTGTATCGGGAGCGAACCCAGTGTGCGAGCTTCAAAAGAAGTATAAGAGACAAAAAAATGTTTATGGTCCACTTTCACTGCGATAATCAAATGCTTTGAAAAGCGGAAATTAAATATTATATACATATTTCATTGCATAGAATAAAAGCGAATGGCCAGTTATCATTATTGAATAATTTGTTTTAAAAAAAAGAACTTTTCCTACTGACTTTTCTCCGGTTTTAGTCATCTTTTTTCATCTAATGCAGACTTCCTGCAAGATGCCATCTGCAGTTGTCACTCCATGTTCTATAGGTAGGGAAAAAAATGAAATGAATGGCTGAATGAGGCATTTGTCATGTGTTATCAGTTTAAATGTTTTCCATGTAAATTTATCTTTATTTTTTCTGTCTCCACGTCTCAAAAAGCTAAAATGGGCGTGAGTTGTATTGTGGCAAAAAACCCCCAAAAAGGACAGTATCAAGGGATGGAACTTTGTCTCAGAACGCATTATGGTCCTAAAACTATAATAAGGAGAAACCATAGTCACTCTTGTCATAGTGTATGGGCCCAATGAAGATGAGCGAGCAGAGGTCAAGGAGGAATCCTTTGTGCTGCTTCAAACGACAGTTGTCGACTGCCTAGATGAAATTATACTGCTTGGAGATTTCAATGCCATAGTTGGAAACTGCCTAGATGAAATTATGCTGCTCGGAGATTTCAATATCAGAGTTGGAAATTACCATGTGGAGTTATCGGAAGGTATGGAGAAGATACTCTTAATGACATTGGAAAGCGACTCTTTAGATTATGCACTGAGCAAAATCGAATCATTACAAACATAAAGTTACCCCATAAGCGTATACATACATACACTAGATGTGAACCAACTATGAATGAGAAATCAGTGATCTATTATGCCGTAATTATGAAGAGCTCATTCAAGTATGTCCGGGATGCTGGAGTCTGGAGGGGGACAGAGATTGGAAATGACTACTACCTGCTTACAATTAAAAGAACAACTGAAAGAGTTGCTCGACCTAGGAATTGCCTAACATCACGCAAGAAGCTAAGTAAACGAACAGGAGAAATGAGCATTAAGACCTACAAGCTGAGAGAGCCAGAAGTTAAGACCAAATATCAGGGGCTTATTGCTACAGCAGTGAGAAACACAGAAGAACAACCTGATGACTTGGAAACCCTCTGGCTTAAATTCAAGGACATCATAAAGACAGCTGCAGCAGAAGCATGTGGTGAAGTCCGACTTGGGAACAAGAGAAAGAGGACACCTTGGTGGACAGAGGAAGTTAAAGAGAAAATAAGAGAGAAGAAAATGGCATGGAAACAATACTTAGGAGCTAAAAACACAGCAGGATAAACAGAGAAATATAGAGAATATGTGATACTCAAAACAAGCAAAGAACAAGGTGCTAGCAGCAAAACAGAAGCCCTGGGAGGAATTTGAAGAAAATCTAGAAAAAGAAGCTCAAGAAAACCAGAAATTGTTCTACAAGACCCTAAAGAACATGAGGAAGAAAAATCAGTGCCCTCTCAAATTTATAAAGGACAAGAAAGGCAAATTGCTTACTACCCCAAAGGAAAGATTGAAAGAATATTTCTCAGAACTTCTTGATTGTGAGCAAGGTCAAGTATCAGAAATGATAACCAGTAGCACAGAAGAGGAAAACAATTGTGGTGAAGATGGCATAAAGATGGAAGAATTGAAGGCAGTACTGGAGAAAATCAAGATGGACAAAGCAGCAGGGCATTATGGTATAACATCAGAAATGGTTAAGTACATGGGAGCAGCAGATGACCTATTACTCCTGAGGGTCATACAGGCAGCCTGGTGCAACCAGACCATACCAAAGGATTGGGAGATTGCCATCAAAACATCGAGTTTCAAAAAGGGTGACAACCGACAATGTGGAATCCATAGAGGTATATGTCTTCTCAGTGTCACTGGTAAAATCTACTCTAGAATCTTAAAGCAGACTCAGACGCCTGGCTGAGCCACAAATGGATGAGGTCCAATGTGGCTTCCGAGCAAACCGAAGTACTCAAGACCTAATCTTCACACTCAGATAGCAGAGTGAAAAAGCCCTTGAGTATGTGAAATGCATCTTTGTTTCTTAGATCTGGAAAAGGCGTTTGACAAGGTCCCCTGGAGCGAACTTTGGGACTGTATGGCAAGGAATATCATTCCAGCACCTCTGATTCAGGCTATACAGAACTTCTACAAGTCTTGCAGAAATTATGTGAGGACGGCAAACCATAAGTCAGAAGAGGTCAGGACCACCACTGGTGTAAGACAAGGTGTTTTCGTGTCACCTTACCTTTTCATACTCCTCATGGACGATGTCATCAAGGCATGTAGGGAGAGGACAAGAAAGTATTCTGTGGGGTACTAGAAGATGATACAGGTGTGTATTTCAGAGGCACATCTTCGATTCAACCTGCAAGTCTGGAAGGAAGAGCTGGAGAAGAGAGGGATGGTCATCAGCAGCTCAAAAACAAAAACCATGGTGGTATCACGAGAGGAAAGAGGGCATACAATTAAGCTGGGAGAACAGGTCCTGGAGCAGGTCAACCACTTTAAATCTATATTCGGATTTTGTATTTTCCTTACTTTAAGAACCTAATTTTAATGGAGCTGTTGCCACCTTGTCTTGCAATTTTTTTTAGTTATCATATAAAATCGGCTGAGTCAATGCAAATCGGTCAAAACTTGAGTAATTACAAAGTACCAATACTGTGTACCATATGCAAAATTTCTTCGTTGAGTGGAACATAGATATTTAATTAAGCGTCAATGATTTGAAGCCCGACACAGCTCATAGATCTTAAATAAAAGTGGTTAAAAAAAAACAACAATTAAAATTACATCTCAGGGCAGTGTTTCTCAGCAATGTTGTCACAGTGAACTCTTGTATAAGTGCACTTGATTCAAGAGATAAATATTGTCAAGTTACTTTGGTTTTCGTGTATTTATTTTAGCTACGTTTATACTCTGTTGTAACTTGACAATATTTATCTCAATGGTTTCATATTAATATTAATGACAGTCCTGACTTGCCTTCTCAGGCACAGTTTGCTGACCCCCGAGAGCAGGGCCCCTTAATATGTGGTCCATGGACCCATTTAATGGATTATACGGGTTCTGTGTACGGAACTAAAATTTAATTAAAATGTAAAAATTGTAACTTCATTTATGTACATTTTTAATAAGAAGGGATCCGTAGTTTTCACCAAACAGTCAAAGGATTCCATTGCACTAAATGTGTTTGGAAACACTGTCTTAAGGTATGCAGGCTTCGAGGTATGCAGTTTTAAACCGCCCGTTTTATAGCACGTAAATTACGGTAACAGTTCTGTATAAAGACTCAGATTTATGAGAGTCAATATTTACAGTCAGGTATTCCATTAGATAAAAATTCAGGGTTGGGTGTAGGAAAAACATTCTGCCCAATTTGTTGAAATAGCTACGTTATCTGGGTTACAAAGTCATTGACCTTATGAATCAAAGATATTATTTTCGCCTTCATTACTTTAAAGTTCCTTCTTTACAGGTTTTCAAATAGTTCTCTATTCAACAAGCTAAATATATGAACTTCTAATGAGTGTAATGTCGTACCGATACAAATAATTGTTGAGCATCTGCTGCAAAGGGGCCTAACATATGAGGAACAAAGAAAGCCCATATGGCCGTCGCCTGTGCCATTTCTGGACAAACTCTATGGGGATATTAACAAAATCTGGTTGACTACCGATCTCTTTAAAAATAGTCAAGTTGACGTGTGAAAGTGAACGAATATGAAGACGATCAAGAAGTAGTTCATGTCAGGCACGTGTCATGATCCGTGTACTGTCCTGGGCATCTCTGAGGAGACAAACGAAGAATATGTTGACTGCTCTCTCGGGCGTGTCGTATGAAGTGACAAATATGAAACTGTACATAGGGTTGGTAACGTTATCATGGAGATCAACTTGCTTCTGAAACTACTGCTGGAGGAGCATATGAGTGTTCTAATGCAGGCTTCCTGCAAGGGATAATTTCAGTTGTGGCTCTATTCTCTATAGGTTGCCAAAACAGGAAATGAATGAATGAGGCATTGGCCGTGCGTCATCGATTTAAATCTTTCAATGTGTTCTATTTTATTTAATAATAATAATAAATTCTTTAAGCGCCAAACACGGCGCATAAGGCAGAAACCAGTGCTCTCCAGGTTGTTCGTTGTGACGCCACTCCTCTTAGCTCTTGCACATTATTTAGGCCCAACGTTCTCCCTTCTCTTATTATTGTTCTTCTGAGTGTTTCTTTTGGTCTTCCTTTTTTCCTCTTACCCTCAGGAACCCAAGTGAGCGCCTGTAGTGGTATTCTGTTGTTTTGCATTCGTAGGACATGACCGATATATGACCATCGTCTTTTCCTTATATAGTTGGAGACATATTTCTGACTAGCGTCTTCTCTTATTTGTCGATTAGTCTTGAATTCTTTCCAACTGATGTTCATGAGTTTTCTAAGATATTTGTTCTCGAATGTATTCAGCTTGTTCTCCAATGATTTTGTTATTTTCCAACTCTCACAGCCGTATGTTAACACTGAGATAACATTTGAATTAAACAGACGAAGCTTGGTATGTATATTCAATGATCGTAATCTAGCTGCCAAAGCAATTCTAGTATGGATTTCTCTTGTTGTGTCACCATCCTGAGTCATTTTACTGCCTAAATAATTGAAACTTTCAACTTTCTGTAGTTTTCCCCCGTTCAAGATGATATCAAAGGTCTCGTTAGAAAAGTTCATAACTTTAGTTTTAGAGGCATTTATTTGGAGACCTATTTTAACCAAGAGATGACACAAATTATTTACTGCTTCTTGGGATTGTCTGGGTGTTGAACTTAAGAATGCTAAATCATCTGCGAAATCCAGGTCCCCTAGGAATTTTCCATTTGTCCATTTTATACCTAATTGTTCATTGTGGGTATAGTTTCTCATAACCCAATCAATAGCTATTCCAAAAAGTAGTGGTGACATAATACAGACTTGTTTCACCCCTGTTTCTACTGTAAACCATTCTGTATTCCCTTTATTTGTTCTAACACAACATCTTGCATTGTCATATAGCGCTTTGATTATATTCACATATTTTGTTGGAAAACCATAGATTGTAAGTATCTTCCACAATGATGGGCGGTGTAGACTATCAAAGGCTTTTTGAAAATCGACGAAGGTGATAATAAGTGGCGATTGCATCTCCACTGATTCTTCTATAATTGTTCTTAGTGTGAATATTTGATCAATACATGATCGTTTCGGCCTGAAACCCGCTTGTTCTTCTCTGATCTTTTCGTCAGCATGCAATTTAAGTCTTTCTAACATCATGCAACATAATAATTTTCCAGGTACTGATAATAGAGATATATACCACGCCAGTTATTACAGTCTGATAGATCACCTTTCTTCGGTAACTTTACAATAATACTGTCTTTCCATTGTTGTGGTGGTTGTTCTTCTCTCCATACTTCATTTATAATATCTAAAATTCTCAAGAGGTTGTTGTCATTAACTGCTTTAATCATTTCCCCTTAAATTTCGTCAACTCCAGCAGCTTTAAAAATTTTAAATCTTTTAACGGCTTGTTTGATCTCGTCCAGCGTGAATTCATCGCAAGTTATTGGCAAGGTGGTTGTGGGTGTTTCATTATTAAAATCAGGTGTTACTGTTGGTGGTGGTCTGTTTAGCACCTCCATGAAATGCTCAGCCCATCTCTTCATTTGTTCTTTTTATGTTGGTATTGAATTCCCTAATTTACCTTTAACAGGTGTTTCCATAGCAGTAGGCTGATGGCATAGTTGTTTTGTAATTTGATAAATTCACCTACTATTACCAGTTCTTACAGCATTTTCAGCTTCTACAGCCAGTTCATTGATGAAATGTCTTTTATCTCTTCGAGTTTTTGTCTTCACTTCTTTATTTAACAAGTTATAAGTTAGTTTGCAAGATTCAACTGCATTATGTGTACTTGCCGCTAGTAGTTTAAGTTTTGCTGTTTTCCTTTCTTGTATTTTATCCCAAGTATCTTCTCTCATCCATTTTTTCTTTTTATGTACTAGGTATCCGGTGGTCGCTACAGCTGCTTCTGTCATTGCTGTTCTCAGTTGTTCCCATTTAGTATCGATTGTCTTGGTGGTGATATCGTTGTCAATTTTGCCTAAAGCATCGAAATAGTTGTTCATTTTGACATTATATTCCTCCTATTTTATTTATAATAATAATAGCCCCTTCAGTCATAACTGACTATGGGAATGCGCCCCTGAGGTGACAGCCCTCAGCTGCTTATTTTCTCCTCACCTCTGCTTCTTGTGTGAGCCTCTCTTCGCCCAATCTGAGGTGGCGCCGTAAATAGCATCGCCACTTAGTGCGATCGGCAGCTTCATCCTCCCATGTTGCTGGATCCATGTCCAGTACCCTCATATCTCTCTTGCACACATCTTTGAACCTCAGCTGTGGTCGCCCAACTGTTCTCTTGCCATCTGCTAATTGTCCGTAGAAGATATCTTTTGGGATGCGACCATCTTCCATGCGGCGAACATGGCCAAGCCAGCGAAGTCTGCGCTGTCTAAGAAGCGTATACATACTTTGAAGGCATTGTAAATCTAATAAGAAGGGATCCGTAGTTTTCAGCAAATAGTCAAAGGGTTCCACTGCACTAAATGTGTTATGAAACACAGTCTTAGAGGTTTGCAGGCTTTGCGGTACGCAGTTACACTTTTTACATTTTAAATTGTACGTACATGTGTTTCCAGGTCTCATTCTTTGCGTTTGTGTGTCACCCTCTACATGATTCACTCTGTGGCTTCCAGATTAATACCGTTATTTCGATGACTTTAGTTGTCATAACTACCGTCAACATTTTTTACTGCCCTGGTTCTACTCGTGTTTAACAAGTTCTGTCCCTCAGGGGAATCATGTCACATAATTTTAGTCCTCTGCTGTCCAAAGTAACGTCCGACTGGCTAAGTGGTTATGAAGTTTTCCTCTCGCCGCAAAGGTTCCGTTCTTGGATAGAGATCTGGTAACGTCACGCGCCAGTCTAATAGGTAGTCCCATAGCAGATACTGCCGTAGTGGAGTGAAGTGTTAGAGACTTTACCTTACTAGGTCCAGCATCGAGAGGTGGGGGTGAGGTTCCCTCCCTTGCTGCCTTTTTCTTCCCTAACTCAAAGAGCAGAGTCAGCTACCCTGCCCATTTACAGCTGGGTAGACTGGAGCGTGTTGGAACCGTGATTTGAACCTGGCGCCTTTGCCGCGAGAGACCAGCACTCTAACCAGTCTGTCAATCGGACGATCTAGTCTACTCAGTTTTAAAAGGGTGCCTGCCTCTTTTCTTGAGTTAGGGAAAGCAAAAGCAGCCAGGAAGGAAACTGGTCACCTCACCTCATAAACCTGGACCTAGTATGGTAAAGTCTCTAACACTTCACTCCTCTGCGCAGTATCTGTTATGAGATTGCCTTTACTGTTACTCTAGTCTGCGTAAACATTCATGTTTTGACAAGTCAATAATTTATTACTTTTTTTTGTCGTTATCCGTGTTTCAGAGCCATACAGTAGAACTATCCTGCCATGTGACTAGGAAAATCATGCTTTTTTCTCAGCCTGTTAGATCCATGGCCAAATAACCCCAAGGAATGATATGTTTTGACAATGTAAGAAAATATTCGAACTGTGAACAGTAATCTAGATTAGAGGTTCTCAGCCTGTGTGTCGCGAGAGATCACGAAGTGTATTGTACGAAGTTCTGTTTTACATGAAATGGTGAAAGTTAACAAGGAAAACATACATCGATAGTGAGTATATGACTAGGAAAATATTAATGGATGATGAGTATTTAACTATTAATATATTAATGGATTTTGAGTATTCAGCTGCGAAAGAGATTAATGCAATTAACTAAGAAAACATTAATGAATGATACATACTTAACTAGGAACGCATTAATGGACAATAAGTATTTAACTAGGAAAACATTAATTTATAACAAGAATTAAGCTGGGAAAACGTTAATGGAATGATGAGCATTTACTAATAAACACAAGGGATGATGAGTACTCATTTAAGAAAACGCACACATTATAACGAGTAGTTAGCTAAGAAAACATAAGAGATAACAAATGCTTAGTTAGAAAAAAAAAACGGGACGATGACAATTTAGACTTTAAAGACACAGAAACCGAATGAACACGGACACACCATAAGACATTGGTAAGTATTTCACTAGAAATACACGCTGAATGATGAAATGTTACCTCAACTAAAACCTATCAGAGCCCCATCACCTTCTTCTTCTCCTCATTTTAACTCTTTAAGGTGCATGTAACACAATTTGCAGCTGGTATTTTTGCAAGAGGCGTGATGCTGACCACATCACCCCTAGTGTGCCGATGGTCAAGAAAATATGGGCCTAACACCATATTCCCAATATGCCTCAATGGGATCCTTTAACGGGGTGAAAGGTCAGTGGCTTACAGGCAACACGCGGTGTATTTTATATGAGGTGTCGGGCGCAAGTAGATTTCAGTTGCTAGCGCGCAGTGGCTTCAAGCCTTGTTGGCTTTGCGCAGGTGGGTCAGTGTCTGTCCCTAGTCGTGGTGTACTGTGGCACAATAATTTGTTTTCAACATAAGGGTTACTTTCACAATTGCCACCGGCTGGCAGAATTGTGGATTTTAAAGCTGCAACCAAGGTGGAGTGGGTTCATTTTCTACACAAGACAACAGGAGGCGGAGACACTTGGGAGTCATGACCCAGGTGGGCCCGCCCCCCTTAAAGTGTAAAGGAGAATAAAGGGGCGAAACGCTTGTTCGACGGGGGGACCTCTTCTGATGATCAGATTGCCTCCTGTTGTATCGCTCTGTATAGAGTTTCCTATCATCATTCTTGCAAGAGGCTTGCGGTAAGCATTTACCTGTTCTTGCTGTGGTGGTTTATTTAGCACCTTGTTTTACATGATGAGGTTACCTGTCTCACGCAGAACCTGATATTAGTTACCTCTTTCGACATACCTGACGGAGCAGTCGTCCTATTCTTTATTTGCCTTCTTAACCCCCCTCTCCCCCCCTCCCCTTTCGGGAATACATGGGACGTCTACATTAATTACGCGTACTTAATTATAATTTTTTTCTTTTTTTTTTTTCTTCTTTTTTTTTAAGAATGTTGTTAACATGCATTTTGTAAGATAAACAATCTATTAATAAGTTCGTAACTTTTTATTAAAAATTTGAAGCTAAGCCAAAGTCGCAGAAAAGCTATTGATTTTTAAGAATGTTATTTGCGTCTTTGATGTCAGTAGCTGAATTTTAAAGTCTCCTAGGAGGAGTATAAAAAGAATAGAAGGATCCCGTTACACGCCCGTTGAGGCATATTGGGACTGTAGTGTTAGGCCCATATTTTCTTGACCATCGGCAAACTAGGGGTGATGTGGTCAACATCACGCCGGCCGCCTTAACCTTCCCAGAGTTGCTCTTGGACCCAATTCATGAGGCTGGGTCGACCCCGGAGACGTTTGCGGTCTAAAAATATCCCGCCTCAACTGGGGATCGAACCATGGACCACCGAGCTAGGAACCCAGTGCACTAATCACTGCGCTACCGCGGTCCCTGGAGGAGTAGAAAGGGCGGTTAAAAAAAAAAAGCGGCACCGTTAATACAAAACAGAGTTGTTCGTTATAACATTTAAGACACAGTTCATTGACAGAACCCAAAAACTGTGCTTAGATTTATAGCGCTATATATGTTTTCGTTTAAATGCAGTATGATATGAAATACACGTCGTTTTTTGACATTCAGAATGTTTTAAGGATGCACAAAATGTTGTATATGCAGAAAGAGCCAAACTGGCGGATTACAAAAAAAAAAGAAAAAAAAAAGAGTATTAAAAGAAAGGATAAAGTATTGACCTGTTGTTACGGTATTTTATTGAAGTCGTCTGCTATGGTTGGCAGTGTGCTATTTCTAGGGTCACAGCATTTAATATAATTTGATGTTAAGAATTCACGGACTACTGAACGCTATGTACACGATCGATTTATGACGTGTTAGCGTTGATAGGTCATGCACCGTGACTTAGATACGAGACCCTTTTTACGTTGACCGTCAAGCTGTGAAGACGCGTCCTATATCCGTCCAGTATTGGGCATTGTGTGCCCGCGTCAGTTGAATGCGGCACTAGTAGTTATATTGCTTTTATGTAGTCAGAGTTAATCCTTCATATGTTGTGGTGGTTCAAGTGCTAACTGGCGTTCCGCCAGAGATCGTAATACTTGACCTTTTGTTATTTTTTTTCAACCCAGGAATGTTCTTCCCTTTACGTTTGGTGATAAGCAAAACAGTTTCAGCACAACAACGTATATCCACAAGAAATTATTGTAAAGTTCCACAAACAGCAATGTAGAAAAATTCAATTAGTTTATTGATGTAATTAGACAACCACTGTAAATTTCACAATGATGATTGGTTATCCGATATGAAAAAAATATGTAATCCAACTGAATAATATAGGTACATCCATATAGAATAATATATGTATATCCACAAGAATAATTTACTGATTTGTTTACTCAAAAAAAAACTTGTCTTGGTATCCTCAAAGACGAAGTTCACCTAACGCTATCTGTAAAAATCCTCTAGTCTAAAATCATGGTATCCTTGGAATCATAAGTCCTGAAATCGCTACCTATCGCCCACAACTCTTCTATTTATACTATTTCTTCTTTTTTCCCGCCTTTTTTCACACGACCCGTCCTTTTTTTCACACGACACAATAGTTAACATTTGCACTCCTCTCCTCAGCTTTTAGACCTTTTTGCACACGACATTCTGTTATTTCGACTTTATTTTCACATGTGTGATCTTTTCCAACTTAACAATAGGATATAAAAAAAAAAAAACCAGATCACTCAAACATTCATTTCCCACTTTCGCGCTTATAAAACCCATTCATTATTATCTGGGACTGGCCTACGTTTGCCCTGTCAGAGCAGTTACTGGCAACTGAACTTTGAATGAATACTGCGTTTTGTGTAAAAACGTCTTATTTGCTTTTAAGGTTTGTCATTCTTACATGTAGCATTTTCTAGCACATATAAATGCTTATCGTGAAGTAGGAGGGACAAAGCTAGCGTGAAAGGTCAAGCGGTCACAATTGTATTGCCGCATATATGTATATTTACTTCGAAGTAGGGACTCAGGGTCAGTCCAAAGTTATGTGAATCAAATAAGATAATCAGGTTAGTATATAACCGACTTCAAGGAAAGATTATTAACCAGTCCATAATATTATATTCGTCAGACTCATACGCTCACTGTCGGCTGTTGGAATCCCCAACCGCGCGTGCATATAGCTATGCTGTTCTGTCTATACTAATTCATTTACTGTACACGGACTGAGAATATTATATGGATTCAAATGTACTCAATTGCAGATGTATGCTTGTAATGAATAATACTTGTGATGTGTTATCGTCAATAAATGTTGGACTTGTGGACTCGAATACTTGGACTTATCAAGTCAATATTATTCCACTGTTCACCAGTTCTAACCAGTGCCCAGCATTCGCGTAATAGACAATAGAAGCACGATGATTCAAGAATGAATGAGAATTAAGGAATTAATAGACATGGCCAGACTTTGCAATAGTATTTATTAATTACAAGTTGGGCGTTGACATATCAAGGACAATGATAATGCAACCATTAACAAATGGATCCTGCAACAAACTAAAACAACCCCAGCAACAACTGACCAACGCCCTTAACACCTGTATCGTGGCAAAGACAGAACTGGGGAAACAATAAAAAATTGCGATTAATGGGAGGAGATGGGGATTTACTTACTTTGTCTGAGGCGAAGAAACGCAGTGTCTCTGAACACTGATTAAAAAAACGTTTATCGTTTTGTTTTGACACAACGTATGGAGGACAAGATAAAATAATCAATCAATCAATACTCTTTAGCTCCACAAGGAGCATAGGCCTTGAACAAACACATATCAAGTCCTGCTGTTTCATACCATCAGCTCAAATTATTTCTAATACTTCCTCATAATTTTCATATTTGTCTCAAGCTCTCTTCTCCATGCGTGTATCGGTCTACCTCAGCTTGCGATAAATTTGAGGAGTGTGTCGGAGTCAAACATTTAAAGACAAAAAAAGTGATGAGAGATAATCATGTAGTAACATAAAATAGTTAACAAAACTATAACAGTTTGTGAGCAATATTTTCTTGTCGCAATAGGACTCGACTCGGCTCGAGAGTTGTCAATTTTTGTGAAATGACTCGCCGTTCTCATTCATAATGCACTCTTTAATAACACTGACTAACAAAAAAAAACTTTTTTTTTCTTTCTCTAACATTTCTATGTTTTTCTGGTCAATTTTAATGCGCTGTTTTTAAATCTGCAAACCGTTTTTCTCTATCAGGTCGGGATCTCTAGAAATACGCAATTGAAGTTTTTTAACAACGCATACAGTATTACAACATCATTCGTACAAGAAGTATAACAGTTATGTAGGCTTGAATTTCTTTGCAGTCGACTTTCGTCGGGGAATGGCATGGCGTACATCGCGATGAAGCATCCAACAATAATCGGCAAGCATGGTCACACTCCACCGTCCTTGATAACGTGACTCCATTACGGCGATATCTTGATGGAATCGTTCTCCATGTTCATCGCTGACTTCGCCAAGGTTGTCAGGGAAAAAAAGTCAAGATGCGAATCGAGCAAATGGATTTTGAGGGACATGTTACAGTCTATAATTCTGTATGCATCTATGCACTGCTTAACAATATGCAACATAGTCGACAGATTTGTGATTTCCCAGAAAGTTATCGACGATCGATTTGAATGCCATCCATGCGCGAAGTTCACTACCATGTAACAAGTTCTCGAATTGTTTGTCTGCAATAACTTTCCTAATCTGAGGTCCTACAAAGATACCTTCCTTTATCTTTGCATCGCTAAATTGCGGAAACTTTTCTCGAAGATAAGTGAAAGCTTTGCTCGTTTTATCTAACGCTTTTACAAAATTCTTCATGAGCCCCAACTTTATATGTAACAGTGGAAAAATGAAGCTGTCTTTGTTAACTAATGGCTCGTGTATTACATTTTTATGCCCGAGCTGCATACGATCCCGGATAGGCCACACCTTTCTTGCATAATGTTCCTGTCTGTTGCGGCTGTCCCATTCACATCGGAAGCAACAAAATTTAGTATACCCAGTCTGCATGCCCGTGAGAATTGCAATGACCTTAGGTCTCCACAAATCCGCCATTGGTAGTCATTGTCCTTTATTTTTTCCAAACGTATAGCCATATTGTCATAAGTTTCTTTCATATGAACAGAGTAGGTGACTGGAATTGATGAAAATAAGTTTCTGTTATGCAATAACACAGCTTTTAGACTAGTCTTGGAAGAATCGATGAAAAGTCGCCATTCGTTGACTATGTGCTTATGACCGAGGTGCACCATTAGACCGTTTACATCTTTGCAATAGCAAATGTCATCATCCATCTCAAAGTACTGAACAAGTTCTCTGTGTCTATGACGAAATTTAGATATCGGAGTATTGGGCGCTAAAAGATTCCATTCTTTGAGTCGCGAACCGAGTAATTCCGCTTGTCCTTTGGTAAGAGCGAGATCACGTATTAGATCTGAAAGTCCTGAATGGTTTAATTAAGTAAACACTATCATTCACCGGTATGTAATCTGAGTCAGAATTAGTTTCTAATGCAGGTAAACTATCACTTTCTGATGGTTCATTCACGTCCAACGGATTATGTTCTGGTGGTACTTGGATTGGACACGTGATTGGATCATGAGGCACTGGTTTCGAAACCAATTCAATATTTGAATAAACCACAGACTTTCTAGTTTTAAAAGTGAAACCATGGATATTTGTCAAGCAGAAGTACAATCAGTAGTGTGATTTGTATGTTCACGCCATATTACTGGCACTCCAAAAGGCATCGACTTATGCTTCAGCGATTTTCGTAACCAACCTGCCAATGTATCGAACAAACTGCATTTGGCTACCAAGATTTATTTGCATCATCAACTTTCGAATCGAAATAAAGTTCATATGCTTTCTTTAGTAATGGTGTAAAGTTTTTCTGGTCAACACGATCGGTAAAATATCTGCACACGTAACAGAACAGATCAGCCGAATTTCTACAACTTCTAGAAGCCATATTTTGCTCAGAATTATTTAAAAATACAGTAACTATTTGAAAAAATCGCGTAACATATGTCATGCATCTTTTAGCAGTATAAAAAGTAGAATTATGTTGCTTTTTATTAATTTTTAATAAGTTATATAGTAAAAATGAAACGGAGCAAATAACGGTTTCCCAAAAATATATTTATTCACAAATATCTTAAGAACCCGACGTGATAGAGATAAACGGATTTCAGATTAGAAATCAGCGCAAGAAACTGACCTAAGAACACTTATTCTTATATAAGAAAGAAAAATGTTGTTTGTCAGTGTAATTAGAAGAAAAAATGCTCTTCTGTTAAGCGATGTCACCCAAATATTGCAATCGTAGAAACTTATTTTACTTCATATTATCAGAAATTATTGGACACTATTGCTAGACAAACATCTCGAGACACAGCGACTGTCAGAACGATAATATTCCTTGGCTATGTAAATATTACCATCCCGCCTTAGGGGGAATATACTGTGCGCATATATTGGCGGGAAAATACTAGAGCATGTGGCCTTAACCATTAAATTTGCTTAAGCTTTAAGATTTAGTGCTGATCAAGTGTAATATCTGTAGTGAATTTCTAAATACAATATCTAAATTAATATATATAACAATATCGGACATAAAGGAAAAGATAAGAAAGTACAAAAGAATTTTCTACTAGAACTGTTGGTATCGCCTCCGCCGTCAGATTATTATTTGCTAACGCATAGGACGAACAAAACGGTACCCAATTTTTCAAATTCGTCCTTGACATAATCACTTTTCCTAGTTCTAAGAAAATATTTGCCTAAAAAAATGCATTGTGGAACGAGGAGGGGCAAGGAAAGATAAAATGCTAATACGTTTCGCATTGATTTTAAACTAAAAGCCAACTATAGCAAGTGGCAAGCCTTGCCATAGGGGGTTTCCCCGAAATACGACGAAAAAGTTAGAACACGTAGACACCTCGTGTCACAAAAACAACCTTAGCTCTTATTTCAAAGGACGTAATTAGGACGTAAATAGAGACGACAGCACATGGAAAAGAATTGAACGTGTAGTAGACTAAAAATAAAAACACTAACATAGAAAAAAAAAACTCTGTACTTCTGAACCAAGCCAACTAGTCCCATATAAATTATATATTCGTGTACCTTAGGACTTGCTGACAAAGAATATGGTAATAGTTATGCAAATAGTCCATTAATTAACTAATTATAGCCATAATACTATAGTGGACACGACCAGACTGTCAAGTAAAGATCATGCCTGCTTACAATTTTTTATGGCATGTTTTGAAAAAACGACTTTGGGTAAATGAGGTTAAAAGGTACGGGATATTTGATTGGCTGGATTTTAAAGAAAGGCGAAGTATGATTGGTTGACCAAAAACTAAAAATATATTTGCCTTGAAACATATTGAGAGTCGTTATTTGAAACGATAGATTCAAAATTAAATGTAAACATGGTCCCATTGGACAAAGCAGAAGATATAGGCACGAAACGGGGACTGTTCCCTGCCATTACAAGAAAATGTTGTGCAACGCAAGATCGATGAGAGCAGGCGGAGACATTTTCTAACATAGGAAAAGCCTGAGCATAGGGGCAGATCGAAAATGTGCCAGATTCTATTGCCTAGTCATCGTTTTACTTGTGTTATTTCCTTGCATCTGTGGTAAGATTGATTTTCTTAATATTTTATTTAAAATAAAATTTGAATGTGAGATACTGACATACGATTATAAGTAAGTGAGTCTATGGCAGACTCAAAACAGAGTCTAGAGATAGATCCAGCATATGAAAGACTATCAGAGAGGTGTAGACCAACTAAATTATATAGGATTATCATCAGGAGCATAATACCTATCCTATGGTATGGACAACAGATTATTGCTGGAATTGCAGAGGCGTTGTAACTATTAGGGGAGAGGAGTACTGGTATACCTGGTCACATCAAAAGAAACTGGTGAAAGGAATTGTCGTAAAGAGCTGATCTTGCATGTTTGTTTGTAATGTGCCTTTCCTGGTTGTTGAGTATTAGTGTAGGCTGTTGATTACGAAGGAGGCATATCCTTCTGATTTCAGAGGTTTTTGGTTGCTGTCAATAACTGGTGCCAGACTACAGTGGGCCGATATATTCATGCCACAGTCTTGCCTTTTTTCGGAGACAACTGTAAACCACCATCATTCTTGAAGAAGTGGGAGCTGAAGGTTGTCGTTCAGCGAAGTGCAGGAAGATTCCAACATCATATTACCAAGTTAGGTGCATGTTTCGGCACCTGATCGCTCAACTAAAATTATATTAGAAAAGAGACTGGGAATAGTGATATAAACATTCCATCAGTGTCCATAAAAACTTACAAACAACATGCAGAGATGATGATAGTAAACAATCAACCAGTGTATACTAGAAGTCACCTCAGTTAAACAATACAACTACACCCTTATATAATAATATATGTATTATGGACAGAAGATCCATTGTATAAATTGATTGATGTAATTAATTTCTATGATTTCACTTTGATTGTCAGTCCTGATTCCAAATAAATCAGATTCAGGACAATAAATTGAAAAACCTTAACTTTCAACCACAGACTTACTAAAGATAGTCTTTTAAAGTGTAGTTTGTATGTGATTGTCGTGGCACTGTTGTGTTGTAGTAGATAATAAAATAATTTGTGTAATTGTTTATATGTTTAGTTGGTTAATGCAACCTTACACTACATTTCATAACCCTAGACACCAAACGTAGTCATCTTATAGTCCATCAAGAATAAGTCTGAATGAGATCATAGTGGTGGAAGTAGAAAGGTGCCCTGGAGATTTACTCAAATATTTATTATATTCAGGGACCTTCACAGCTGACCTCATTCAGTACACTAAGATTTCTTAACAACAAACTGTATTAACATCAACCCACCACAATATCCCATCCATTCCATTGTAGGAAATGTCGAAATTGTCATCTTTTCACACAACATGCCTAAGAAAAATTCACCGAATCTTTTGGCCGAATACCATCACCAACGAAGATCTGCTTACTCGGAGCAAGCAAGAGGACATGCACACCATCATAGCTGGCTGACGCTGGAGCTGGGTTGGCCATGTCCTCAGAAGAGACCCCGATGCCATCACAAGGACAGCTATGCTATGGACCCCTGAATGGAAAACGAAAGAGAGGCCGGCCAAAAACAACTTGGCGGAGGACTGTGGAGGCTGAGATGCAAAGAATGAACCAGAGTTGGGGCACTTTACGAAGGATGGCCACCGACCGAGCAAAGTGGAATCAATTTGTTGTTGCCCTACAAGACGCCACCAGGCGTGATGGCCACTGACTGATTTGACGGTCGGCGGCTAAGGATCAAAGAAGAAGAAGAAGTTTAATATCCCATCCATTCCATTGTAGGTTGCGGGGGGTGGGGACAGTATGTTTGAGAAGATAATATTTCTAAAATGTAATACTGAAAAATAACTTTTGTGCAATAAAAAGTCAGTAAATAACATACTAAAAGTACAAAATATGTTAATATTGATTAGTATATTTGAAGTGATCGATGTGATGGCTCGGTAAAGCGCGATTGTGGCTATAAGCAGTGTTAGGTCTAAAATGAGGCTCGACACAGGACTCGAACTGAAGCCAGTGTTAGGGACTTGCGACTCGGACTGACACTCGGACTAAGAGACTTGAGACTCCTTAGGAAAGACCTGACAACTCTACATAATACTAATAATCACTGAACCCGAAGAGCTAGAGAGAATGAGCTATTAACATTTATTTATTAACTGTGAACTGGCTTTAATATTCACCTCGCACACATCAAACGAACTAATCTTCTACAGGTATCCAACCACTTCTCGTGCTGTTACAGCTGTTGCCAAGAACCGATTCTACTAACGCAGTTTCCGTACACGGACGTCCTGTTGATTGCCGTGACACTCATACGTTGACCTTGAAGGGACGATCTGCAGTGGTTCCGGTGACGTTAAAACGCCGTATCGGATGGGTGATGGTTCATTGGTTGAAACAGAAGTGTCTACCTGCTTCCCAGGTGGACATTCCTTCTGATTCAAATAGCTTGTTCTTCCTCTGCAGTGCTCAGTCTTGACATAGTTCTCTCACGTGTTTGTGAAGCATGAACCATTTTTTTTCAGTCCTCATTTATTTATTCTCAACGTTGCTAGTCATCCATTTCATGTTTTCCATCAAGCTCTTTCACACATCAAATACACGAGGCTTCGAATCATATACGTTTTACCCCTAAAACCAGTCATGACTGGAAAACAATCATTCAGCAGGCCACTGGACCGTGAACTTGTGTAACCATTTCTGGTAAACGGATATGGCCGGGCAATACTTCGCCGGGAAATGCTTCGCCGGGCAATACTTCGCCTGGTAATGCTTCGCCGGGCAATACATCGCCAGGCAATAATACTTCGCCGGGCAATACTTCGTTCTGCAATACTTCGCCTGGTAATGCTTCGCCGGGCAATATTTCACCAGGCAATACTTCGCCGGGCAATACTTCGTTCGGCAATACTTCGTCGGGCAACACTTCGCCGGGCAATACTTCGCCGGGCAACACTTTGCCGGGCAATACTTCGCAGGGCAATACGTCGCCGGGCAATACTTCGTTCGGCAATACTTTGTCGGGCAACACTTCGCCGGGCAACACTTCGCCGGGCAACCCTTCGCCAGGCAATACTTCGCCAGGCAATACTTCGCCAGGCAATACATCGCCGGGCATTACTTCGCCGGGCAATACTTCGCCAGGCAATACATCGCCGGGTAATACATCGCCGGGAAATACATCGGCGGGCAATACTTCGCCGGGCAATATTTCGCCAGTGAATACTTCACCAGGCAATACTTCACCAGGCAATCGCATCATAATTATAATCATTACTTTCTGTTGCGCTCCTTACGGAGCATAAAGCTAACACTGTAGCGAACCCTGTGTTGGCAACATGCACCAAGCAAACATATGGTCTTGCAGCGGTGGTGTCTTTGGCAACTTGTTTTCCTTGATGAGACCGCCAGCCCCATGCCCAATCTCATTTTAGTCACGTGTTACAACAAGCCTGAAGATGTAGTAGTCATATTCTGTCCTTGTTTCTTCTCAGGCTACGGGAACTACACGAGGCGACAAATAAGTAATGTTCATTGTTAAATTAAAACCATTGCCCCATCACATTCAATCAGTTTACTTTTCATGTCTTTTTACGAGGGGCGTTCAGAAAGTAAAGCACCACATCGTTTTTTTTCAGGAGCTGTTTATTCAAAAAGCATGAAATTTATATACAATATACATGGAAATGTCATGTCAACATCGGTATTATTCAACATAATCCCCATCAACTTGTACGGCTTTATGCCAGCGCGAAACAAGTGCATGTATTCCTAGCCCGTACCAGATTTTGTCTTGATCATGTAGCCATTTCTTCGCTGCATGAATCACTCCTTCATTATCTTCAAACCTTGTCCCACGGAGTGCATCTTTAAGTGGACCAAATAGATGAAAATCAGAGGGTGCCAAATCGGGACTATAGGGTGGATGGAGTAGTACAGTCCAACCCAATTTGGTGATTGCTTCCCGTGTTGCCAGACTTGTGTGAGGTCGCGCATTGTCGTGAAGGAGAAGCAGGTCTGCTGGATTCTTGTGCGGCCGAACTCTGCGAAAACGTTGATTGAGTTTTTTCAATGTCTTAACGTAAGCTTGCGGATTTATTGTCTCTCCTCTTGGCATAACGTCCACAAGAATCACACCTTCAATGTCCCAAAAGACAGTAATCATGACCTTTCCAGCTGAAGGAATTGTCTTGAATTTCTTTATTCGTGGTGATTGCGGATAATGCCACTCCACTGACTGTCTTTTTGTCTCAGGTTCAAAATGATGTGCCAAGGTTTCGTCACCTGTAACGATCTTAACCAAAAAGTTCTCTCCATCAGCATTGAAACGCTCCAACAATTCAGAAGAAATTGCTTTCCTTTGCAATCGGTGGTCATTTGTGAGACTTCGAGGAACCCATCTTGCGCAAACCTTAGAAAATCCGAGAGTTTTTATAACTGCATTTGCACTACCAATGCTGACTGACAGCTGTAAGGCCAATTGTTGAGTAGTGATTCGCCTATCAGTAAGAAAAATGCCCTCAGCGCATTTCAACATTTCTGCGTTGGTGGCTGTGAGAGGACGTCCACAGCGCGGCCTATCACGCAGCTCAGTATCTCCACTTCCTGATTCTTTGATTCTCTGAACGAAGCGACTGACTGTACTCCTGTCGACTGCAAAACTTCCATACACATCACATAGACGCTTGTGAATGTTCACAACAGTTTCCTTCTCAGCAACAAGAAATTCTATCACAATTCGCTGCTTATAAGGCAAGTTGCTAACACGCTCCATTTCAACGGTTTAGGGCAGCCGTATTATTTGGCCGGTTGCGGTGCAATTTAGTGCACACAATTGGCACATGCCATATTTGAAGTGTGCAAAATTTCATGCTTCTATCTTCATTATTAGCTGAGAAAAACGATGTGGTGCATTACTTTCTGAACGCCCCTCGTACTTTCTTCTTCTGAAAGTTTAATTTATCTCTTTTCTGTGTTGCTTAGAACTTCCTACGCTGTCTTAAAACCAGATCCTTGTCTGAGATCTGGTTATGGGACGTTTTATGGTAAACGGAAGCTGGTTATCGCTTCAACTTTAGGGTCTTATTATGCCTGGCATTCGCGTCTTTGTGTACACACATTTGCGTGTACATATTCATTAATGTAAAATCACGTTTTATAACTTTCGTTTCCCGGAGTTTGGCAAGAGAAAAGTAAAGACACTTTCGCTATAGTTTATAGCCATCTCCTCGTTAAAGGATAGAAAGTGCTTTGTTAAGTCGGATTTCGGTTGTGAGATATGGAATAGGTAATAGTGAATGTACAGTGAGATTTATAACTGCCTCAACCGATCGGATTCCCAAAATACCACATTTGTCCTCGATATATATATATATATATATATATATATATATATATATATATATATATATATATATATATATATATATATATATATATATATATATATATATATATATATATATATATATATATATATATATATATAAATACATTTTTACATAAAAGACATGACTTAAGCACGTGTACACTTTATAATCTCCTTCGTAATGTGGACTCTCTGAAGCTACCGATTGTGTTAGTTGTTTTCATTAACTCCTTGGTTCTTTTCAGCATCTTTGTTCAGACGTTCTGACTTCCTTTCTGGCCATAAATGTTTATTGATTAAGTACTATCACTTTTTATTTAATTCAATTCACAAAACTCGAGTGAAAATGTGGGCCATATATTGCGAGAGTACGAAGATAGGAATCTCTATACAGAGCGATACAACATGAAGCAATCTGATCATCAGAATGGGTCCCCCGTCGATCAAGTGTTTCAGCCCCTTAATCTGCTTTGCACTCTAAGGTTAGCGGACCCACTTGTGCCACGACTCCCAAGTGTCAGCCTCCTGTTGTCTTGTGCAGAGAATTGAACCCACTCCACCTTGGTTGCAGCTTTCAACTTCGCTCCTGTTGTCTGCCAGCTTGAGGTAATTGTGAAAGTAACTCCTTCGTTGAAAATAAATTACTGTCCCGAATTTCATTAGCCCGTTGCGGTTGTTCCACAGCCGGCACGATGCTTTTTCCGTACTTTCACTGAGCCTCTTAACTGCCCTTGTTCTTGGCTGTCCTTTCAAATCCAACAGCTTCAGTAGTTCATACACTGAGGCAGCCACTGGACCTCTTGCACCTACCCAACCTACCTAATTAAGAAACATAAAACTACAGGGACCAGCCACCCACGTCGGCGAGATTAATGTGCGGAAGTGTAAGCCGCAGGTAGCCTCTTCATGTCAGTCAGCTGGATACTGTAATCAGTAATCACTACTTCAACTGCTCATCAAGTATTTAACGCAGACAGACCAACTACATTTGTTGACCCTATGCCTCTTTAAGGGCGAGAAGAAAAAAACGGGACTCAAAAGCAAATGAGTTGGCTGTGTTAAGCTTTGGAATTGTCGAACAGTCTGCTATGCACCTTAGTATACCTGTCACAAAAAGTAGGGGATATTTTAAGATGGTATGTATTATTTTACAAAAGAGTGGATTTCGTATTTTAATGGTTGTATGGACATATCGAGCACGCTCTTCTCCACTCTCACGTGCAATATCATGTTGACCTGGTGACTCGTGATGAGTAAGCCCATCCCAAGAACAGATGTGGGGCCCATCCGTAAAGTTCACACATTATTCTTTTTCACAAAAATGCGTGTATCTCGGGTTTGATGAACACTACTCACCATGGACAGGTATATAAAGACTCTGCAACAGATAAAATTTCTTTTCTTCGTCATGGAACGTTTGACAGAACAGCAGAGATGGATAGGCATAGGCATGTTGCAAACCGGAAGTCGGCAAGTGGATGTTGCTCGGAACCTCAATGTTTCACAGTCAGTTGTCAGCAGACTGTGGAACAGGTATCAAAATTTCCGCACAGTGGCTGATCTGCCTCGGACTGGCCGCCCAAGAGTCACTACACGCCGCCAAGATCAACTTCTTGTTACTCAGGCCCTCAGAACTCGGACTCTAAATGCTACTCAACTTCAGCAACACCTTCAACAGACCATTGGGATCCGAGTCTCAACTCAGACAGTACGAAACCGTTTGCACCAAGTGCAACTGGCCTCACGCAGACCGTTTGTAGCTTTGCCCATGTCACCACAACACAGGCGAGCAAGAATGGATTGGTGCCAACGTCATCATCGGTGGACCAATCAACAGTGGGCATCAGTGATGTTTTCTGATGAGTTCCGATTCGTTTTGGATTTTCATGATCGTCGAATACGTGTCTGGCGACGGCGAGGTAAGCGTTACCAGCCTCCTGCAACTGTTGCACACAGCCGTTATGGAGGTGGCAGAGTAATGGTGTGGGCAGGCATCTGTATGAATGACAGGACCGACCTTCACATATGCCAGGTCAATATCACAAGGCTCTACTCCGTGACAACATCATCGAGCCTATCGTTGTGCCATTTGCTCAACGGCACGGACCAGATTTCATCTTCCAGGATGACAATGCACGTCCTCATCGTACTCGCGTCGTCCAAGATCACCTTCAGATGCAGCATATCCGAACGTTACCGTGGCCGCCGATGTCCCCCGACCTGTCTCCTATTGAGCATTTGTGGGACCTCCTGAATAGACGCGTCCAGCCGCTCCACAGACTCTTCAGCAGTTAGCCCAGGCCCTTCAGCAGGAGTGGCAGAGAATTCCTCAAGACAACATCAGAAGGCTTATTTGCAGTATGAGATGTCGTTGCAATGCATGTTAAGCGGCAAACGGGGGTCCTACACGTTTTTAGAAATATTGTGAAAATGAAGTACCTATCCTGCCTTGGTTGCCAGTGCGACTAAAATCATGTGAGTAAAGCCATAACACTTCTTATACAGATAGGTTGTGAGTTATTTTTGGCCCGTCTGAGTAGAGTGGATGGTGATAGGTACGTGAGAAAAAGGTGTGAGAAATAGATTTCACGGGTGATAGCTTAAGGAGAAGATATGTCTATGGAATGAGTAAGTTTCTCTATTCCAGCCTATCTATACGACTATAATTTAGTACAAGACAACCTTACCCTCCTCATACATATAAATATAAGTTTAACTACACACACACAACTATGTGACAACAAGACACACTAACGTGAAAAACTACGGTTAATTGGGTATGGGTCTGACCAACACACAAAGTTAAGTTTCTTTTGTTGTTTATTATCATTTAAACTTGACAACATCAAATATCTAAAGAAAGATCAAATAAAAAATCAGAATTATATACATTTGAAACAGCAGAATAAATGTGCCCTCCCCCTATGGAGAAAAGAACCCAAAAAGTTAATAACCCAAAGGTCAAAGATTAGCACTATGTTACAGAGTAGACAGTAAAGAAACAAGTTCCTACTATATGCTACCCAGTAAAGTTAATAAGTTTAAGCAAATTCAATTTTGGTAAAGCCCCTGTAACAAAGAAAATTATTCACTCTCTCTTTCATTCAGTGGCCACTCAATCACTCTTACCTACTCTTGGTGATATCCCATGGAAATACAATTATCCCTGAAAAATATGAAATTTCAGGTTCGCTTCCCAAATCTGGCCCCAGTTCATCCTCTAACAAACAAAGACTAGTGAGGTGAACGCCGAATCTGGTGTGGGTTTTTCCTGGATGAACAAAATGTCACCGCCAGTAGTTGATGTAGAAACGTGATCTTGGGGTTTACAGTTAAAAGAGGAAAATACTTCCAGTATTGGGAAACATCTGGTTGCAAAAAAATGTTACAATTGATAAATGATGATAATCCTAACGGCTGGCTCTATGGTAGAGTGCCGATTCGGAAACAGCGTAAATTCTGGATGCTATGCTTGAATACGACAGTCAGAAGTCGGGAATAAATGTTATTTTTTCACACCCTAGGGGGCTGATAAAATTGAAAAAATATTGCTGGGTTTGGTAAGTCCAGTTAAATTTACACGTTAAAATGTTTCTCATGTATCGTTGGCAAATACTTCTGGTGACGCACAAGCCAAGAAAAGACAACATTAACCAATCAGTAAAAAAGAAAAAAATGACCGCTGGACGCCCTTGATCAGGTATGCTAGGAATATATAAGAAACATTTATGGAAAAATGCTACTATTCTATATAGCTACATATATGTACACAGACGAGGACAAGACGATCTCTCATCCACTCCGTCAGTCCTGATTAAATTTAAAAGCACACGGTTTCTTTAGCCTACCCTATCGCCCGTCGCTAGCGAGTGTAGGTTGGATGAGTTATGTGACTCTCTCCCCCCCCCCCTGTCTTGCTCGCGCTTAACGATCAGCGTACAATGTCAATTATCACAAACTATCGCCGGTAGTTAAGTACCTATTAATTTGTCGGCGTCTGATAGTTTAGTCATATGGTATTAAATAATAGGCACAAATAATAAATGCGCACAATGAAATAAAACGTGAATTCTTTTCTGTCACTATCAGTCGCGCCTAGCATTTAAACCAGTCAGCTAACCGTCTCTTCTTGTGTGAGAAAGCGTGTGGTGAAAATTAACATTATAACTGAACATCTGGTATGAAATAGCTATGCGTTATTTTATTTCACTAGTTTTAAGGCTAATCATAGTGAATTATAATGGTAAAAACTAACACTACTAATTGGTAAAAGCTAACTCTTTTAAGCACGTAAACACTAATTTCTATTACCAGAAAATCAGAATGAAAATCCCCACGAATGCTATTAACACATTTTCCACAATGGTTCTAGAACTACGTGCTTAGACTATCCAAAAATTCTGAGTGACAACTGATAGCAGGTTTAAGAAAACACAGTTTATATATCATTATACTTCTCTGATCTATAGATCATGTTTCTTTTCGCACTATTTTGTGTGTAACGGATAATCAGAACAGAGTTCCCAGATAAAGGCTTATGATCGGTCTTCCGTCGAGCGTTGCTAACCGACATCAGACGAATTCTTACGTCTAACGGGTCTTCTCTGTTCGAATGCAGGCTTCCTAAGATCAAAGAGCCCAGGGGTTTCTGACTTCCCCTGAGTACGAGCTTCAAAAGATTCTGTGTTATTCACATGCGGTCGGTCAGGTATCGTATGATTGACAGATAAGATCGCGTGATGAGACGAGGTAAACAAACCTGATTCGCTACATGTTATGATGGGCAGGTCACAAAAGTTTGTAAACACTTCGTTTGCTTATGTTCAAAGAAAAGAGGCGTGACGAAAAAGTGAGTAGACACAGGCTGTAAATGCATGGTTTTGCTAGCAAATCATAGAACGCTACGAGGTCACAAAAGACTGTTAGATTACTGTAGGCTCTTTTTTCCATTATACGTCACATGGACAGCGATACGATCATGATTAACGTTTAACCTACCTCATAGGAAACCATGGTCTTAGCGCCCAACACTTTTTTTTTCTCTGATGCGACCTTCAGTATCTGTGAGTTATTTATTTCTCGATTCCTATTACTGTTTGTTTCTTCCCCGCTCGCATCCGCCCATTCCGTGTTGTTAAAAAAAAATTTACTACCAGCTCAACAGAAGAGAACATGTGGTAATCTTCAGACTCCGCACTGGCCACAACAGATTGAGATACCATCTATTCAACAAGCTAACGATAGGAACTACCGATCAGTGTAACTGTGGCACTGATAAAATGACTGCTGAATATCTGCTTCAAAGTTGCCCATTATATGCGGTACAGAGAAAGAGTATATGGCCGACGCCAGCTCTTTTCCTGAAAAAGCTTTAAGGTTATTCAAATAGCCTCAAACTGACTACTGCTTTCTTTGAGAACATTCAAGTGGACGTCTGAGAGTGTACGAAGAAGAAGAAGCCCCTTTGTTTTTATTCAATTCTATTTATCTTTTTAACCCGTTTCTACTTTTTAACTGCATCTACACCCGCTAGCCCTTACGTAATTCTTTCGAATAGCCATTTGGTCCACACTGGAATCGGTGACATTTACGCTGTAAATTTCCATGTTCTAAGCTGTATCATGTTGATTCATTTTTATGTTATTAGTCTTATTAGTTACTATCTTTGGCTTATGTTTTAGTTAATCTGTTAATGACAAATGCATGTTGGTCGTTACGTTGGCAATTTCTTTGTCCTTTGCCCAGTGCCGGATTATTCGTTTGGCCCACTAGACACGGGCCTAGGGTCTCAGGCTTAATGGCCCCTCGAAGAAAGCAACGGAGTCATAACTCACAGCGCTCTACAGAAACCGCACGTGCACGATAGTAAGTTCGTGTATGCACGGTAATTGTATCTGTACAACAATCAGTTTATTAGTTACTTTCACCCCTTCTTTTTACCTTTTCTTTATTATATTTTCTTTGCAGGGGTCTCTCTGCTTTTAACAAAATCTAGGGGGTGTAACGAACAAATTCTTTTTATTTTTGTTTACATACTGTTATATATTAAAGAGAGGATAGAGAACAGTGGAGGACCCTGTCTGCTGATGCTTCCACCATGGCACACCTACGACCCATGACGGGTTACGGGTTGAGACGATGATTATATATTAAAAAAAGAATTGTATCTGAAATCCATTATTATTTTTTTCAATTTTTACCTTTTAGAAGATTGGAAAGGGGCCCCCAAAATATCTTAATAGTCGAGGGCCTCCGGAGTTCTTAATTTGGCCCATAGATATCATTGAAGCACTATACAAGGACGCAAGCAGTGCTGTTTTTGCAAGCAATGACATTGGAGAATTTTTCAAAACAACTGTAGGAGTTCGCCAGGGATGTATCCTGTCACCAGTGCTCTTTAACATTTATCTAGAACATATTATGCAGGAGGCTCTCTACGATTATAAATCAACCATATCGATTGGAGGCCGACCTCTGTGTAATCTACGTTTTGCTGATGATATTGATCTGATAGCTGGAACAGAATCAGAACTTCAAGACCTTACCTCTAGACTGGAGAAAGTAACAAGAACATATGGGATGGAAATTAATATAGAAAAAAGCAAGATATTGGTGAATAGCCATAAGAAACATGTTCCGACCAACATTACGTTAAATGGGCAAACGTTAGAAGAAGTTAACACCTTTAAATATCTCGGGTCCACTATATGTAGTGATGGAAGATCAAATAAAGAAATCAAGACAAGACTTGAGATGGCCTCAGCTGCCATGACAAGGTTGAATGTGATCTGGAAAAAGTAACATCAGTTTTCCTGTGAAGATCAAATTATACAAATCACTTGTATTATCTATTCTCTTGTATGGGTGTGAGGGCTGGACACTCACTGCAGATACGGAGCGAAGGATTCAGGCTTTCGAGCATAAATGTTATAGAAGAATGTTGCGCATTTGCTATAAAGAGCACAAAACACATGTCTATGTTAGAGAGAAGATAAACACCTATGCAGGCCATCAAGAACCACTTTTGTCAATAGTGAAACGTCGAAAGCTTGCCTGGTTTGGGCATGTAACTCGTCATGACTCCCTTTCGAAAACGATCCTCCAGGGAACAGTCGAAGGTGAGCGGAGAAGAGGAAGGCAAAGAAAATCCTGGGCTGATAACATCAAAGAATGGGCAGGACACGGTTTCTCCACACTTGTACGCATTGCTGAGAATAGAGAGCAGTGGAGGACCCTGTCTGCTGATGCTTCCACCATGGCACCCCTACGACCCATGACGGGTTATGGGTTGAGATGAGATGATGAGACGCTATTACTCATGTACCCCGCCACATGCACGATGGAAGATTATCATCATATCAAGTTATTAAACAAACAAATGTTTCATTTAATGCTGCCGGATGTTAAACACACTTTTAAACTCTTATGTTAGATAAAATAAGAAGAACAAATGTGGTTAAAAAAAGCAACTAGATATACGAGTTATCTCGCTGGTGATTCAGTGAAAGAATTGTTTGTTATTTATTTACATAGCTTTAATTATTAGATTCCTCTGAAGTATATGTGAATTTATATCTTCATTGTCTATTATTTTAGCTTTTATTTCTGTCCGGAAAAATGTTCACCGTTTTATTTTTCAGCGAACTTCAATCGTTATTTTACAAAAGAGGATGTTATGTCTGATGTAAGGACCAAAAAAAAAAAAGAAGAAAAAAAAGGTAAAAATAGAAATCTGAAGAAACACAGTATATGAATACAGAGAAGAGGAAAGCAAAGAAGCAGAAGAATACGGTGTACAACGAGAAGACGGAGAACAGAAAATGGGAAAAAAATGACAAATGGAAAAAATGAGTAGCGAACAAATAATAACGTAGAGATTATGACAATGATGTACAGAAGAAGAAGAAGTGAGGACAGCGAAAGGTAAGAAGATGTTTGAGTGTTATGAGTGGAGTTCACAGAAAGTAAGAGAATCAGGGATAGCAAATAAATGTTCAGATGAAGTGGTGGTACGAGTCACGGGTTGCTTCCCTTTAGCTCTGCAGTATTGGTCCAACGTTGGCCAAAACTCCAGAGTAACTGATGTGGGTCTTCACAGGTGTCTACCTTTGCACAAGATTACTCTTGGCAAATTTATAGGTAGAAGGATAATGATGCTTCTACCTCCAGAAAGCGAGAACAATGCTGCATTGGTTGAGCACGTTAACTCTAGTATCTGTCGTCAACTTTTGTGAAGGATTATGTAATTTTATAATTCGTTAGCTCGTTCAAGCCTCCAGCTGAGTTAATTCAGTGAATTTCCTCTTATTATGTAGCTCTGTTTACGTGTATTTACGAAATTGTCTGAGACATATGGAGGTAGTACATTCAAAATGATGAAATCAGCTTTAGATTTGTCTTTATACAAGTAACACATTTAATAATCAATTATGTCTTAACAGTTTATAAAAATGAATAATTGTATATGAAGAAAAAGTTTTCATCACAGCGTGATGTTATGGTTTTTTCAAAATGGGCAGTTCACTTTGCAGCTTTCAAGTTTTAACTTAGCTGCCAATAGTAGTTTTTCTGCTCCCATCTGATGTTTGGATCTTTCCAGATAGATGACTGGATCGCTCGCGTCCCTGGTCAAGATTTAAGAGTTGCAGCACGTTCCACATAGAATCGGGCAGTAACTGCAAAGCTGGTCTCGCATTTTTAAGACCCGTCTGATGATGGTGTCTAGCGTCGACTTCAGGCCACTTATACCATCACTTGTTCCAGAGATAGTACCCTCAACTGGTACCACCAACTAGTATGGCAAAAGAAGAGATACAAAATACCCTCTCTGAGTTTTGAGTGTCCCGACACATACTTATGTGCCCCCTCTCTTTTCATTCCACCCATCCCATCTATTTCAGAAACTATACCCTTCTCTGAGAATTAATACGTAATCTCAGTGGGCGAGAAACTATCTTTACGTTGTAAAATGAAATAGTTTTATGTTTAACTTTAGTTGAAATGTAACACTATAGTTTGAATATGTTTACATTTACATCGGTTGAAAAGGTTGTAAACTTTCATTACATTTAGAGTGAATATGTTTTACATTTACACTGGTTGAATAGGGCGAAACTTTCATTACATTTGGAGTGAATATGTTTTACATTCACAATAGTTGAAAATTTAATATATATAACAAATAAAATACATCATTTCTTTCATCATTCCCTTCCTGCTCCACATGGAACTTGGGACTGGTCACCTACCTTGGGCAGTGTGGTGTTCATGAAATCAATCATTCTATAATACTAACGAGGTTGCCAGCCTCAAATGAATTGGACATCCCACTAGCATTGGGGAGGGAGAGTAAAAGCCACCGACTCATCTACAAATCCCCCCAAACCTATAAACAGTGGTTGTAGATAAAGTAAAAGTATCTAACAGTAAAATGATCCAAAAAAAAGGTAGCAAGTTTGAGGGGGTGTATAATTGACAAACTTAGCCTGGGTTTAAGAGAGGGTTGTGGTTTAAATTAGTATCAATACATGAGGTGTATAATTGTTAGAAGTGAAATAAATGGATATGAATTGTGGTATAATTTGGTGTTGTAAAATATCTGAATTTAATATTAAATAGGGGTACTTTGGGGGAGAATCAATAAATTGAATAATTGTAATATATAAAAAATGATAATTATAAATGAGATGATAAAA